>CM035162.1:89897213-90314593 GCA_020205615.1 Panax quinquefolius
TTTGGCCTCTGTAGTAAAGCAGCCATACCTTTCTCATACGAACTCCGATTGAGTTGATTCAAGATAATCCGAAACGAGGAAGAATAGACCAACAACTTTCATGATTTAAGTGTTTTAATTTGAGGTCTGTAACAGTAGTCTAAATGGTCATCTTTAGGACTATTATGTTTTCGGAGGCAATCGGAGGGCGTCGGGCATGCACATATGCATGTGTAGTGCTCCTGACCATAAAAGATGATGTCCTAAGTTATAAAAACATGTATGTTAGTAAATATAATGATGCTTAACATTAATAAATAATGTATTAGATAAGTTATAGAAGCATAGTAAGCATACACAAGAGAGGCAAATCGGGCGTGTGACGATTGAACGTCGAAACGCCGTGCCAAGTGTTAATGAACTTAAAAAGTGTTTCAATTCAATTGAAATGAATATTAAAGGATATGAAATGGGTTTAATATAAAACCAATAAGTAGTCCTAGCAAGACTTAAGCACTTGAATGAACTTCGAGTTTGACTAAGAAGAAATATAGTGAGTCATAAGTCGAAAAGTTAACACAATCTAATTGAACATTGTGTGCTAATTAATAGGAAAGATTATGAGATGTGGAGTCGAGTTTACATTACAATTACTATGTGTTGTTATGTGACTAATAGTTGATGTATATGAATATATAATTGTGTAGGGCACGTGAAGTGCAGATAACTGTAAGTTGTTAAACTGTTATTGGTAAACAACGATCAAGGCAAGTCTTTCGGTTCCTATTTTCTACGTGGACTTGATGAACTGTTTTAAATTGCATGATATTTTATGCATGTTGAAATCATGAAATGTTAAATTCGATATATGACTGCATTGTTTTGGCTAAGTAATTATGACTGAGTAAGGAACTCATTCTTTATATTTGCTATGTGAATTAAAAGCATGTATGCCATGTTACTTTAATGAGATGTATATTGAGCATGTTATTATGTCTTTGTGTGATGCATGAAAAGCTATTAGACTTTCTTGGGAACATCGAGCTCACTCTTATAAATAACCACTTTTGCAAGTCAAGATTTTAAGGTAAAGATATGTGCTAAGTGAGTTATAGAGATCTATATTCACAAAGATTACTTATGTTTATGAGAAATGTATTTCATATTTTGAACGTAACATGTTGTTGAATTGTAAGTTGAGCTATCCAATGTATATGGATATTTAGTTATGATGTAAGACTTTGTATAGTCATTTTGTTGTAACGATTCATGATATAAGATTGAATCAAAGAGATGTAATGTAAATGTTGCAATTCAGGGCAAGAAAGAAGGAAATGTATAAAAGTTTTAAATATTCCGCAATTTTAGTGTTTTTAATATCGAATAATGATATAAAATTTAAGATTTATTGTATGGTTAACGACCGAAGTGGAGATTTAAATGGTATGGATTTTGGGGTCGTTACAGAGTATGGTTGTCTAAACTTTATTAAGGGTTAGGGTTTCTGATTGTAGAGAGAGAGGAGAGAGATAAGCTTTTTGAACTTCTGATTTCAAAAGGCATTTTCAAACTGTACTTGTAGTTTCCCTCTCTCCATTTTTGTTTAGTGGGGCAGGTGTCAAATTCTGCTTGGCTCTCCAAATTTCACTAAGGAGGATTGTACTAATTTGCCCTTAGCTCCTTCTGAGCTAATGTGTCCTTAGTGAGGACTACGATCGTTGAAGTAGCCTTTGCGATCGTTGAGTCTGCTCAGCATTCGTCGTGTCTGTTCAGCAATCATTGTGTCTAAACTACGATCGTCGAGTCTGTCCAGCAATCGTCGTGTCTCAACTACGATCGTCGAGTCTGTCTAGCAGTCGTCGTGTCTGAACTATGATCTTCGAGTCTGTCCGGATCCTTGTGATGAGTTTTTGACTTAGCATTCTTTTAAGGTAACTCAGGAAGGGCCAACCTCATAGTGTGAATCAAGGGTTATGTTTGTTCCTGAGGCGCTTATCAGAGGGGTTGCTTTGTTTTGAACTTTCTCATCACAGGATGCTCCTTTATTTTGTTGATGGAGTGGTACAATCGTTGAGTCGGTGCTACGATCGTTGAGTCTGTGTTACTCTAGCTCTGCGATCATGGACTTCCCTTGATCATGTCTACGATTTCAACCATAGTCTTTATATCTGTATGGTTATCACACACTAGAGCATATATTTCATGGTTGTAAATTAAGCATTCATAGCTCACTTATTAACTTGTTAAATCTGGATTCATCTATAGGCTTTGTAAAGACATTAGCAAGTTAATTTTCAGTAGGGATATATTGTAAAGATATAGTTCCATTTTGCACATGATCCCTAATGAAGTGATACCTTATTTCTATATGCTTAGTCCTAGAATGCATGACAGGATTATGAGTTATTGTTATGGCACTTGTGTTATCACAGTGAATAGGTATTGATTTGAATTCAAAACCATAATCTACTAGCTGATTTTTCATTCTTAGGATCTGAGCATAGTAGCTGCCAGCAATAATGTATTCAGCTTCTGCAATTGAGGTAGATACTTAGTTTTGCTTCTTGCTAAACCAGGACACAAGTCTGTTTCCTAGTAATTGACAGATGCCACTGGTACTTTTTCTATCTATTTTGCATCATACAAAATCAACATCTGTGTATCCTGTTAGTTGAAATGAGGATTCCTTGGGATACCAAAGTCCCAAGTAAGGTGTACCCTTGAGATACCTAAAAATCCTCTTTACATCAGTTAAATGTGATTCTTTAGGATTAGCTTGAAATCTAGAATATATGCATGTTGCAAACATTATGTCTGGTCTACTGGCAGTTAGATATAAAAGAGAGCCTATCATACCTCTATATTGAGTTATATCAATACTTTTACCTTTCTCATCTTTGTCAAGCTTGGTTGTAGGAGCGATTGGGGTTTTCATGGGAGAGTTTGATTCCATGCAATACTTCTTAAGTAAATCTTTGATGTACTTGTTTTGGTTTATGAATATTCCTTCATCAGTCTGCTTTACTTGCAGTCCAAAGAAGAAGTTCAGCTCACCCATCATGCTCATTTCAAACTTGCTCTGCATAAGCTTGGAAAATCTCTTACATAGCTTTTCATCAATAGAACCAAAAATAATATCATCAACATATATTTGAACCTATAAGACTTTATCTTTATGTTTTCTAAGGAATAATGTGGTATCTACTCTACCTCTAGTAAATCCATTTTCAATAAGAAAGTTAGTTAGCGCTTCATACCATGCTCTAGGTGCTTGTTTAAGACAATATAAGGCTTTGTCTAATCTATAAACATAATTAGAAAGAGATGGATTGATGAAACCTGGAGGTTGCTCTACATAGACTTCTTCTTGAAGTTCACCGTTCAGGAATGCACTTTTGACATCCATCTGAAAGACCATGAATTTCATGTGAGCAGCAAAGGCAAGGAAGATTATGATGGCTTCTAGTCTGGCAACAGGTGCAAATGTCTCATCGTAGTCAATGCCTTCTTCCTGAGAGTAGCCCTTGGCCACTAGTCTTACCTTATTCCTGGTTATTACTCCATCTTCATCCATCTTGTTCCTAAAGACCCACTTGGTTCCAATGACAGGATGACTCTTTGGTCTTGGTACCAATCTCCATACATTGCTTCTTTCAAATTGGTTAAGTTCTTCATGCATGGATTTTATCCAGCTGGAGTCTTCCATGGCATCCTCTATTGTAACGCCCCAAAATCCGGTCTATCTTCACACCCAGATTCCGTACATCACAAGTACATCATTCATCCAACATACATCATTATATACTAAAATATAATAATATATATTCTCAAATCCCAGGTTCTCGAAACCTTAGAACCTCTTTCATTACAAATAATGATAATTACATTATTCCTTTCATCTTACAAGAGTGACTTTTATCCGCCACCAAGGACACATACAGTTCATTAAACTAGTCTATAGTTTAATTTTCATCTTTATATATCACAAGTCTTCACTTGATCTTCTCGCTCATTCACATTCTGAATGACACTTCATCTGGATACCGTCAGCTTGATCTACGGGATCCTTAAGTTCTTTTAACATCGTTCGCTGAAAATGTTTTTCATTTAAAGCAAGTGTGAGCATTCAATTGCCCAGCAAGTCATAGCAGTTAAACATACAACTTCAAGAGTTTAACATTTCTTTGGAACTTCAATAACCGAACAAAGGTTATGTGTGACACCCCCAAATCCGGGTACTTCAATTCCACGGGATTTGGTGTTCACTATACAAATATCATCTATCTATCTGCCCATAATAAATGCAAGCCATGCAATAGATAGAATAAAAATCTTCCCCTTAAGGGTTACAACATCCGAATAATAATAATACAATCCCAGGTTAAACTAACCTTAAACATCTGTGCGGAATCATAAACAAATAAGTCTTAACAACATCATTAAATCAAGTCTTAAACAAAATACATCATCAAATAAACAATAAGTCTTCATCACTTGCTAACTTTGACCTTGCCTTTACTAGTGGAAGGTTCATCAGTTCTTTCGTTCTTAACTGCAATGTTATTATTAAGTAAGAGTGAGCACTATTGCCCACAAGTATAATAATGAAATAACAGTATAATAACATGCGAGTAAATCAAAGACATCTGAATAAAAGCTCAACTTTTGAATCAAGAATGAATAACAAGAATCAAAAAGAATTACGAGGTCATAAGACCTTGAACTATGTCCTAGGTTATCAAGGGTTATACTTGAAACCTTTAACAGTAATAAGACTATGGACCTTTCTACTCGTACTTAGGAGGGTCAGCCCTTAGTACCATATTGTGCACAATATCTTAACGCTACGCATAAGTAAATCCCTTTACAGGGTTGTTCATCTCAGTTTGACATTCGAATCCGCACCAAAGGAAGTTTGGTTTGGATAATTCAATAAGGGTTCTGAAATTTAGAACGTTCATCAACTAAGGACTAGTTGAATCAATAAAGTTCATTGGTCTAATAAGGTTCAACAATAATGATATTCAATTCGAATAATAATCTCAAGAAGTATAAAATAGAACAATTATTGTATAACTGAATCATGCTTTGAAAAGATAATAAATCTTTAATATAACATTTGAACTTGAATAATAGTAATGATAATTTACTCGAGGTAAATAATAAACTTGAACAATAATGACAAGTAGGGTTAGGAAACTTACATCGTGCGTAGGCTAAACGATTACTACTTCCGTTCACCACAAATCCTACACAAATACCATATGTATTCACGACATTCATTAGTTACATTTTCACTTAATTATTTACTATAAACTCCACTTTATTTAACAAATCATTACCCTTCTAATTTAATTACTTAATTAAATTAGAATATTTTCATTCTCTTACTCGAATAAATTATTTCATAATAATTTCCATCGAATATTTATTTTATTCAATAAATATCTCAATTAAAATATATACTTTATTTTATAAATATTTTAATAATAATTTTCATCGAATATTTATTTTATTCCATAAATATCTCAATTAAAATATTTAATTTTTTTTTATAAATATTTTAATAATTTTTATCAAATATTTATTTTATTCCATAAATATCTCAATTAAAATATTTAATTTATTTTAGAAATATTTTAATAATAAATTTCATCAAATATTTATTTTTTTATTTTTTATTATTTTTTTTTTTTTGACAGTGAGGCGGGTAATTTAGTTTAGTAGCATGCGTAGGAAGCGGAGTTACCTAGGCTCATTTTCGGTTTCTTTACAGTTTCTGATTCATGAACATAACAAGGCCAAATTAGGCCAAAAATCAATCACAGGTAAAATTATACATGAATATGGCCATAACTTCCAATTAGTTATTTTTACACGAATTTAGACTTACCCAATCATTGTAATACATATTTAATCATTACTTAACCCATCTAGCATGATTTTTAACAAGTTACAACACATAATTTGCAAAATCAACACATTTACTTCCACTGTTCTTGATGTTCTTGAAGGTTTTGAATATAAAACATAATTTCAACACTACGGATTCGTTATTACACCGAATCCGTTCAATTAAAGTTTGGTATCTTCATATTAAAATGTATAATAATATAAGGGTGTAAAATTTAGGGATAATATATGATCAACACATGAAATATCACATATAAGGCCATATGGCCAAAACCCAAACTCTGTAATTTTGTAGAAATCATATACGATGTAATATTATGAAACTGATGATATGGAATCATGCAATATATATATATAAAATACGATTTGATACATCTTAACCCATAAATAACTCATAAATATTACCCCTATCTCAATCATAAAGGCTTTACATAACTTTGAAAGCCATTTTCTTATAAAAACTTAATGACGTAAAATAGAATTTGGGAAGAAGGGATTACCCTGAGAATAAAGTATATATATGTAGGCGTAGATTCTTTCTTCAATCACTGAGTTCTCACAAAATCCTCTGAACTCTCTCTTGAATTTCTCAATCTCTCTCTCTGTATTTCTAGACTTAGCCAATAATAATAAAAGAAAAGGGAAGGAGAGTATGTATAAAGGAAAAGAGAACTGACGCGCATACTGGTCAGTTAACCCAGTCATGGGTAACTGCTAGTAACTCCCACTAAGGCCATGTTTAGCTAGGCTTAATTAGATTTCAAAAACCATTTAATTTAATAAAGCTTTATCATATAGTTTAATTAATGTCACACTCCTTTATAAAATAAATCAATATCTTATTTAATTTACTTTAAAATAAAATCTAATAATTTCTCATAAATTCACATAGTCATATATTTAATTTTCTCATTAATAAATAATGTCAAATTATTAACTCTCTAATTAATAATTAAATAACATTATGCTTATTAAATATTTCATTTAATCTGATAAGCTCACATAATGACATGCTTGAATAATAATTATTCTCTACATTAATTTAATAAATGTAACACATATAATTAAATTAATCTACCATAATTGCATCAATTAATTATTTAATCCAATAATTAAATCATCAAAAAATATTTATTTAATTCAATAGATATTAAAATTAATTACAAAATTCTCGTTCGTCAGATTATGAAGCAGTTTGAACATTAGGAATAATCTCGATTCCTATCATTTTAAAACATTAGTCACATTCACTTTGAAATACTTTCATTCTCTACTATCTTTTATACACATCCTGTCTGGCTAGAATCAATAGCACAGACTTAACAATAACAGTTCATGTATAAACAGAACATTCTTTTATTGAACAGTTCAAACATAGAACAATTCATCTCATGAAAAACAGAAGTGTTCACATTGTAGCACAAGGCCTCATACGTTCTACCACCTTGTACAAATATCACACATTTCGCACATGACGAGAACTTCTCAAGTTCAACATCCGAGAAGTTTTAGAAACTAGCATTCATTTAAAAATATGAATGAAGTTAGAAAACTTGCCTTACTGTACATGATTCTGACTTATTTGAGCGCTCATTCAATCCCTATAACACATAAGGAAACAACACATACACCAATTAGTCATATACTTGACTTACGCATTGGTTTACTTAACTTTACTTCTTAAGGTTCACGTTCTTACAACTAAGTTTACGCGACCAACTTTCTTTACCGCTTTACGGCTTTATGACATACGGAGATGTCATACTCAAAATGTTCATCATCTTTGATGATTTACATTCTTATCTTCTTCTTATTCTTCTCTAGGACTCAGCACACATCGCTTCTCTGCTAGTAGTCCATATGGTACTCTAAGTGGTTTCCCACAAACAACCAACAAATAAGTTCCCGTCTCATCTACACTGCCATCACAGTGAGTTAGATCGATTGCCAGTTTTGTATATACCTTTGATCTCTAAAGGAATTGTTTAGCCCAGCTCCCATATGTCAACCATCAAAGGTTACGATCGTACCACAACCTAAATTTCTCGTAACTTATGCGAACTATTAAACTATAATGTTCGTTAAGTAAATTTCTTATTCCTTATGGCTTTCTGGCAAGCAATTGACATACCTCAGGACTCATTCTTATCTGAATCACATTCGGCTTTCATTAATCTTATTACCGTTCGTTACGGCTTTCTCAACAATTCATATTTTACGTACTACCTTCGTCAACGTCTATGTCATACAACCAGGGTATACTTAGAACGTTCGCCAAACGAGAATACGATTTACAAGGATCATTTACGTATTCAACGTTCACGTTGCTCGTCTCTTAATCTCTCAATCAACCTTTACTCAAGGTTTCAATTGCATTAATCGTTATATATTCCATGAACCCCATGTTCATTATTCTTTCTTATTGTCGAAGCCATACAGTCCGTTGTATGCTAAGACCGATCGTTCATCGCAACAACGTTGCGTTCATAGCGTTTATACGCTTTACACTTATCTCTTATTACCATGACATAACATCGGAATGTTATTCATTACCTTCGTCACTCAACGTCCAAGGAATCACATTCACAGTAATCCCTCACGTTCGTTCATCGTGACTACAGTTTCCGGATATCGATTCCATAACTCGCACCTACATTCTTTGTCTTTTTAATCTCGTTTAATCTTTCCGTTCAACCTTCATTAAAGGTTTAATACACTTGATTGGATGTTAAATTACGTGAACTACATGTTCATACTTCTTTCTTGCACATCCTCCAGTAACTGAGAACTAAAAATCTCATTTCTAGGCATTGCTCTGCACCGGCGCTGCAGCGCCGTGCCCTTCCTTTCCTCTCGCACTGCGGCACGACCTACTTCTCTCTCTTCTCTTCCGATTTGGTATTGGCTGCCGGTATGAGTCCTTACTTAGTGGGCAGCGTATTGCCTACACACTCTAGAAAATTTTCGTCTTGTACATACGTGGTATTTATTTCTAAAAATTGTACTACTTGTTCGCACATGGGCGAACTCTTGCAGTGTACTAGGACACTACTACGCGCTGCGGCGTCTCCCTCCATGGCACAACTCGCGCTGCGGCGCCGAGTATGAAACCAAGAAAATTTTCTAAGTCTTTTACAAGCTTGAGACGTCGATTTTGAAATCTCAGAACTTCTTCGTTATAACTCGGAACGAGGTTGTTCCAAAGCCATTTTCTTCCTTATCTTACGTACTTCAATTACCCTCGGACTGAACTTCATTCTGAATCCGTTAACATGCCATTCAATTGGCTTAATCTTCACTCTTCGTTCATTTTTACGTTATTAACGTTCTTCATTCGTTCATCCGTAATTTTGTCATCCGAACTCGGAATTCGTTCGTTCTTGAGTCCACGACTCATGTTTTCTACGTTCTCTTACATTTTTATGAAACCCTACACGTTCGGGTTCATTTACTAACTTTCAAATTCGCACTCGTCTTTTATGAACTTTTCGCCATAACTTCATTATAGCTAAGTTTTAATCCGTCCTTCATGAACGTTTCTAACGTTCCTAACCAAGCAATAAGCAACTAACTTATACGTGATGGTTTTAAACTTGTCCATCAACAACAATTATAATACGATAGTTTTAAATTTGTCCATCAACAACGTTCTTCGTGTTCTTCGCGTGTTCTTCGTTCGTTCTTCATTTTAATCGATATTTTGGATTATGATTTCACTTTTTCTTGGAATTTGATGTTATAGAACACCATTCCCTTCTTATTTAACCTACTCATTCACAAGATTCATTCGGATCGCTCAAAATCCTTACGAATCTTATACTTCCTCTAGAAATTTATAAACTAAATTTCTAAGTTCTTATTTCTTCTTTTTCTCATGATTTCAACCATATGAAATCATTACTAATCTCTTTTACTTCTTATTCACATTAAGCTATGTTTTTGACATAGAAAACTTAAAGAAAATATTAGAAGAAACTAGGGTTCGGATTACCGTTCTTCTTTAATCCTCCTCCGTTATACAAAGCCAGCGATTCGCTAGCTTTTCTATTTCACGATCACTTTTGATCCGAGCATTCATGCTCACGCTCTTCCTCTTCCTCTTCATCCGAGTTCTCTCTCTCTCTCTCAAGTTCTAGGATTTTCAAAATCCTATAAAATGAAATTCTAGGTTTCTATTTATAGAAAACCAAAGCTAGGGGCAAAATAATCATTTCGCCCCTAAAGTCACTATTCCCACCTCCTCTTCAACTTAGCCACCAAGTTAACTTGGCCACCACCCTTACTTGGTGGTCAAGTGGCCGGTGGTGGCCAAGTGGCCGGCCCACATGCCCATGGGTCACCCCATGGGTTGCCCCAATGGTTCTTACCCATCCGTTTACCCATCGGTTCGATCCGCGGTTTCTTTTCTTGGTTTGGGCCTTAACCCTAATTCTTATTGGGCCTAACTTAGGCTTGATTTCACAAATCATTGGGCTTGACATAATCCAAGTCCAATTGGATTCTACAAAGTCCATGAACACAAAGTCCATTAAGACTAATCGTATTCTACACATTTTTTTCACGTATTCTCGTAATCACTTCGTATTTAACTCGTACGATGTTCTTATTATACGTCGTACTATTCTTCTTTCTATACTCGTATAATAACTCGTATCATACTCGTATTTCTCACGCATAATAACCCTAGTTATTATATGTACTCATTACATTGTCGGAACTCACTTTTCCTAACCCTTAGGTTTTGAGTCCGCATGCGAAAACTTCGTTTTTGCCATAACTGAAATATTATTGAATATTCCATCACGTCTCAACATTTAACGTAATCAATAACTTCTCGGAATTTCAAAATAAATCTCCGAGCAGAAACGGATGAATAGTGCATATTTCGTCTTTTTCCCCAAAAATATTTTGTTCCCGGAAAACATTCATTTTTTTTCTTGAAAATTTTTACTCGTTAAATCTAGCTCGTAGCCAGAATCCTCCCGATTAATAATCATTCTAGGTTATAAAACGATTAATAAACATATAACACAGAATAGTATTAATAAAATTTTATTTTATTAATAACTAATTCTTTAAATCTTAATTTCTGGACAATCCGGATTTTCGGGTTGTCATATCTATCTTCTTAGGTTCCATTTGTGACAGGAAGCTTAGATAAAAATATTCATTCTGGGTGGAAGCTCTTATTTTTACTCTTGCACTCGGATCTCCAATGATTAGATCTTGAGTGTGATCTCTTGCCCATCTGTTTCCTGTTGGGACATCTGTCCTGATGCCTTCATGTCATAGGCCTTTAAGATATATTTCTTCTTCTTGGTGTGGAGGTTCGTTGTCTGGCATAGGCCTCTCTGCGATCTCATTTCCTTGCTCAACGATTTCACTATCATGTACTACAATCGTAGTGTTGAGCTCGGCGCCCTCGTTCGTAGTATCTAAACTGTCGGTCGTAGTGTCTTGAAGCACTATTTTGTCAGAGTCCGTCTCATCAAAGATGATGTGAATTGAGACTTCAACACTTAGTGTCTTCTTATTGAACACTTTGTAGGCCTTACTGTCTGTGGCATATGCAAGAAAGATTCCTTCGTCTGACTTAGGTTGAAACTTTGTCAAGTACTGCTTTCCATTATTGAGAATGTAGCATGCACTGCCGAACACGTGAAAGTAGCTGACACTTGGCTTTCAACCTTTCCACAGTTCGTAGGGTGTCTTCTTGATCGTAGAGTGTATGAGTGATATGTTCTGAGTGTAGCATGCAGTGTTGATAGCATCTGCCCAGAAGTATTCAAGCAGATGGGATGCTGCTAGTAGATTTCTTCCAGCCTCTATCAAAGTTCTGTTCTTTCTCTCAGTTACTCCATTTTGTTGAGGAGTTTGTGGAGCTGAGATGTTATGACTGATGCCATTGTCTGTGCAGAACTGGTCCATTTCTGAGAAGTCAAATTCTCTGCCATGATCACTCCTTATAGCCTTGATTTTCTCTCCTTTCTCGTTCATCACCAGTCTAAACATCTTGATCAGTTGGGGGCTTGTTTCATCCTTAGAGGTTAGAAAGATCACCCATGTGAACCTGGTGTAGTTGTCGACTATGACCAGTGAGTATCTTTCCCTCCGAGACTTGTTGTTGGAATTGGCCCGAATAGGTCCATATGGAGCAACTGCAGGGGCTTGTCAATTGAGTTGGCAGTTTTGCTCTTGAATGAGCTTCTGGTTTGTTTTCCAAACTGACAGGCATTGCATGGTCATTCTTTGACAAAGCTGAACTTGGGTAGGCCTGCAACAAGATCTTTTGAGGTCAGTTTGGATATGCTTTTAAAGTTGAGATGAGACATTCTTCTATGTCGTAACTAGCTCATTTCTTCAAATACTTTAGCCAGAAAGCATATTGTCTCGTCTGAGCTCAGTTGTCCAAGATTTATAGTATAGACATTTCCTTCTCTTGTCCTGGTTAGCTTTACAGCAAATGTCTTCAAATCTCTGACTTGACACTAATTGTTGAGGAATGTTACTTGATGGCCCTTGTCGCAGAGTTGACAAATGCTTAGAAGATTGTGTTGTAGTCCTTCCACATACGCCACTCTACTAAAGGACACTGCTACATTTCCAGCTGAGTCATATCCTCTTGTCTTGCCAGAGCCGTTGTCTCCAAAGATGACAGAGGGACCTTCCTTTTCTATGTAGTTTGTAATAACCCGATATTTTCTATATAATTAAATCAGAAATTTTGCGTATACTTTTTTTTTATTTTAAGGATGAGGATTTTTACAAGAAAATGTGTGTATGTAATTGTGTAATAAATAAAAGTATATTTATTACATGAATGTTTACAAATAATTTTATTTTAGAATTATTGGTTACTATAAAGTTTATTCTTTTATAATTAATTTTATAGTAGAAATGTCTTAATTATTTATTTTCCATGAAAATTTAATTATATATTATTTAAATAATATATGAAATGATTATTAGAATTATTATAATAATTAATCTATTTTATTATATGAATTTATGCTAGTTTAATTAAGTTAATTATTTTAACTTAATTAATAATGTTAAATATGAATAATTATAACAATTATTTTATTATATAAATTTTGGTACATATTATTAAGTTAGTTATTTTACC
Source organism: Panax quinquefolius (assembly GCA_020205615.1). Classification (NCBI taxonomy): domain Eukaryota; kingdom Viridiplantae; phylum Streptophyta; class Magnoliopsida; order Apiales; family Araliaceae; genus Panax; species Panax quinquefolius. Next base: position 89,910,232 of record CM035162.1, read on the forward strand.
TTAATTATTAAGGTTAAATATGGAAGATAAATCGGATATGAAATCCAAACCCTAATTTTGGATTTTTATCAAGGAATAAGAATAATAATATTATATTATTATTTGTCAGTGTTATAGATGTGTACTGTATGTGTGTAATGTTAATGTGTGGAACAGTTTTAATGTATTATGACTAAACCCTAATATTAATTTGTTTAACCCTATTTTGAAATTTAAAGGGGAAATTCAAGATTTTTATATAACTGTGATATATGATATAATGTTATGATTAATTAGGTAAACCCTAATTAATAGTTAGAAATCCTAGTTAGCAAATCAAGAAAACCCTAGTAATTTTTTTTATAAACCCTAGTTCGTAAGTCAGTTAAAACTTTACAATCTGTTAAGCCATCGTGTTATGTTGTATATGATATGTATTGTAGAATTTAATGCTAATTATGGGGAAACCCTAATTAGTAATTACAAACCCTAATTTTGAAAACCCTAATAATATTTATAAACCCTAATTTTCAATATTAACCCTAATTGGCAAGTGGGGAAACCCTAATTATAAAATTAGAATGTTTAATGTTAATTAGTGAACCTAAACCTAATTAGCAAGTTTTTATTAATTGAAAACCTAATCTAATTTAGAAAACCCTAATTACAAATTTTAGAAACTAAAATTTTTATTTTATTTTTATTTTGTGCAAACCCTAGTTGCTAAATCCTACAATTGCTTTGTGCTAAACCTTATGGTTAAACCCTAAGGGTTTGACAAGTTATAATTTTGCCATTAAAATGATTTACCAAATGACCTTTTTGCCCCTCTTGTATTATTAAATCTAGTATAGGTTTTGACAATTAGGGGAAGTTGGTGACTAAACCTGTAAGACACCAACTTTTATAAATAAAGATGAATTTTCTATAAATATCATTTTTGAATATTGTGGAATGAATTTGATATAATGTTATAGTTGTGGGTAATATTTATAAATTTTGCAAAGTACGCAAGTTGTTATATAATATTCGATTGGTCGGGGAATATTCGTTTTAACAGGGAGTATTCGTACAACGGCACAATCATTGGTGGACCCAACAACGAAATTATTGTCGGATTGAGAAAATGACAAAAATACTTTATGAAAATAACGGCGGAAGTTTTACTGTTAGCTGTTGAAACACCGGTGTTAAAGAAATGCGATGTCTGGCGTAGTTGCATAGTAGCAAACGGTATTGATTATTAATGCTTACGTGAGAAGTCATCTCAGTTTTGTTTTATTACTTATATATATATTAGAGTTATATATATATATATATATATATATAATGTTGTCAAGTTGACAAAGTGGGTGGGGGGAAATATGGTGTTCACGTGGGAGGGGAGTACAATTATATATATATATATATATATATAGGTTTATAACATGTGTGGATTATATATATATATATGTTTTATAATTTTTGCTTACTTCTTATTGGTTGGAGGATTGACTATTGCTAGCTTTAGTTGGCAGATTGTGGGATGCTTTTTCAAACCTAGACATTCATTGGCCAACTCCTTGAAAATGTGTACTGATACGTAGGAACTGTGAAGTTGTGTTGTTCATCCGTAAATAATTGTTGCGTCCATTTATTAACAGTACCCCTTCAATTCTCCTATAAGTAGAAGTTCATTCTTTCATTATTTCTTACGAATTCACTGAAACTCTAGAGAGAGAAATTATAGAGAAACTATAGAAAAGTATTCTGCTACTTCCCTACTCTTATATTCAATTTCTTTTACGGTAAGGGGTATTATTTCTTTTATATTCATGAAGAGAAACACATTATTTCATTATTTATTATTCATTGAAAAACTTTTGTATCGTGGGCTACCCTATACTTGGTAAAATTCTTACATTATTCCATTCTATATTATTACATTACAATATCCTATGCATGCTTTTCGTGGGACGATTTAAGTCTTTATTATTACATTGGAATATCATGTTTGTGCGTTTACGCTAGAACCCGATTCCGTCTTTATTATTACATTGGAATATCACATGCATGCAAGCGCTTTTTACGCGGACTGGTTAGATTAATTATTATTCTGTTGGACTAACCTGCATGTGCGGTCTATCGCATGCCTGGCGATTTCTTTTGTTATTTCATTCCTTATTATACTCAGTTGGTTGAAGTTTTAACTTCTATACTCCATGAATTAGTGGAATATTCTTGATATTTGAGCTTCATCCAGTATCTTTTCATGGAAATATTCTTCTGAGCATTCTTGAATTTTACTCTACAAAGAAGTATCATGTTGACAATTTGGACGTTATTAGTTCTTGAATAAATTAATTCTTGAACTTGTTTTATAGAATTCTTATATCATTATCATCATCCTCATGTTTATATATTTTTTGAAAGTTATATGTGGCCTGTAGTGCATAGATGGACTTGGTATGATTATGATCAGGGATTATTCGGTGTAATCATGACCGTAATGTTATAAATGATGTGGTAAAAGTCCTCATTGGCCCGTAGTGCATTGATGGACCGTTGTTGGCATGATCATGACCATTGACGAATACATGAATGTCCTTCGCCCGTAGTGCATGGATAATTTGTGGTCGTGATACTAAGAATATCCTTGGTCGTAGTGCAGGGGTGATTCAATGATGTGGATTATTTATTAAGCTGAGTCTCAACGATAAAAGTGATAAAAAACCTTTTAAATCATAAAAGATAGTAGATTTTATTCTCTACTTGACTCTTTTAATGGATTGCTTGTTCATTGTAGTTAAACTTGATGTTTGTTATATTGTATCGGTTTAACACTTTGTTTAAAAGGCTAATGATAATTTATTACGCATTATCTTAGTCATAATATTTCTTCTTGGGCTAGTTTGAGCTAACCCCTTTCTTTCTTCTTTCGATTCTGGGAACTGAGGAAATGAGAGCGTTGTGATAATAAATGTAATGGGACGAGTTGTCTGTAAGGGAGCGGATAGTATTAGCTAGTAGTCCTCACTATTAATTAAATATTGTGACAATAAATGTAATGACTGAGAGTGGATAAGAAGATGATTTATATTATAACAAGTCTCTATGTTGTATAATTAAGATTTTATTTATATTAGGTACCATGTATTTAGCAACTCAAAATAGGTGATGATACCTATTTTTAGGCGTCACAAAACTTATTTTTGTGATTATAATCTCACCATTAGCCATTTTGATCAACCATTCATGCATCCAAGACTTCTATATATAGATCAGAGAGAAAAGATTGCATTTGTTAGCCATTTTGTACCAAACACTCAAACCCTTTTCTCTCAACCCAAACCCATAAAATTGTAAGTTTTAAAGTCACAAAAATCAAAGATTTGATCAAATCAAGGCATAGAATCAAAGATTTTAACCATGAAGGTATAAACCCTAACTTGAAAATCATCCAATAATCTGTTGTTAGATGTTAGTTTTTTTTGTTAAAACATGTTATATATAGTGTCTAATGATGATATGGGTTGCTAGATGTTAGATCCATAACATATAGAGGCTCTGATTTGAAGATTTGCAAAATCTGGAAAAAATATTCAAATGGTGGTCCCGACAACCAATGTCCATGTATATCTGTGATCTTTAATGATGTTTTTTGTTGTTTAAAGGTTTAAATATGTAGTTGGTTATGTAGTCTTTAATCCGGATCAAGAATCGACTTCATATTCTCGGTCAATATTGCAAGATAATTGAGTCAAAAGTCGTTGACCCGACCATGATCGGGCATTTCTGGGTAACCCAAATCTTGCCCTAGAAATGGTGACGACAATGCTTTTTGAGGCCTCGAATCGATCTCATGCGATATTGTCGATTTGTGTTTGTTGTTGTGATATGTTTATTGTATGGTAGTTATATACTATGTCTGATGCTCTTAAGATCACTTTTTTGGTAACAAACATTGGAATGGGGATGGTCAAACCAAAAGAAAGTCCAGCGGATGAGCTTTCGGATAACCCGTAAAGTATATGAAGAGCGTGTTGGACCGACATGGTTTAACCGGACTTGTTAAATCTTATTATGTTGATGTTTTGATTGGATGTAATAGTTAGATCTCTTGCGTATGTTGTCTACACAATCGGAAGCCTTAAATCACTAAAATTTTACACGAGAAACAAGTAGTGGAAGCCCAAAGTAGGTTATCAAATCGTTCTTCATTTACGGGTAACCTAGAAATGAAGAACAACTCTCTAACCATGTTCAAGGCTTATATCTCTACTGGTTATGATGTTATGATGATGTTTATTGTTGGTTATTGTAATGTTGCAATTTTACTACATGATACGGATGAAATATTCCCTCAAAATGTAAGATCATCGTTAAATTTATCATACTAAATTGCCCATTTAATCAACGGGTCAAAGTAAAGACCTATTAATGGGTTTTATGAAGAACATGAAGAAAATGATAGAACACTTTGTCACTATATGAGTTGTCTCTTAATTATAGTATGATTCTATTTTAATTAATTTATTTATATAAAAATTAATTATTTTAATTAAATAAATATAGAAAATTAGTTTTAATTATTAAAAATACAAAATAAATTATAAAAATTATTTTTAAATCCTGAAAATTAGTTTTTAATTATTTTGAATATATTTCATAAATATTTAATAATTTTGGAATATTAAAAATATTTAATTTATTTAATTATAATATTAAATAAATTAGTTAAAAATGATTTTCATACTTGAAAAATCATTTAAAATTATATTATGATATAAGAAAATAATTTAAATTATTTTTGATAACTTTTAAAATTTTGTGATGAATTTCATTAATTAATTATTAATGGTAATTAATGTAATTAATAAATTATTTAATAAATGTATTAAATAAATTATGGAAAATAGAATTAATGATTTAAAAATTTTTATAGAAAAAAAATGATTTAAAAGGTTATTTAAGTTATAAAATATAACTTTTGATATTTTGTTATGAAAAATATTAATATTTTAATATTAATGATATTAGATTTATTTAATAATTATATTAAATAAATTAGTTTAAAAATATTTTAATATTAGAAAAATCATTTTAGATTTTAAATAAAATGTTTTTAAAAATAAATAATAATTTTTAATAATATTTTAAGTTATAAAATATAACTTTCAATATTTAAATTAAAAAATAATTTTAATATTATAAATAAATAATATTATATTTTAGATGAATATTTACAAATAATTTTTTATTTTAGAATTATTGATTATTATAAATAGAGTTATTTATTAATAATATTAAATAAATAATTTAAAATGATTAATTTAAAAATCATTTAAAATGGTTATAATTTAAAATATTTTAAGTTATACTTAATGACTTTTAATATTTTGATAAATAAAACATTAATACTTTAATATTAATGATAATTATTTAAAAATGATTTTAAATGTTTTAAAAATCATTTAAGGTAATATAAATACTTTAAAAATATTCTAAGTTATTACAAATAACATTAATATTTTGGCAATGGTTTCATTAATAGTTTAATATTAATTAAATATTAATGATAATAGAATTGTTTAATATTTAAATCATATAATAATGATTCGATGTTTGAAAATTCACGATAAATTATAATAAATGTTTTAAAATTATATTAAGTCATTTAAAAGTAATATTACTGATACTAAGTTATAGGATAAAGTCTTAGACTCGATAATTACCCGATAAAGTCGTCGGTACACCGACATATTTCAGAAATTAATCTGGACTTAGATAATTTGATTAGATATGTGTTTATTTGTGATTCAATGGTTATGGAACATATGTGACAATGTGATTAGGTTATGTGCTGACTGCAATAAGCAATGCTATGTGTTATAGTATGTTATTCTAATCGATCAAATGATCTTATTACTGATAGGTGTTATTTAAAGATAGAACTAAATTCTGATTAATCGCGGTAGCGTCAAGATGATATCTCACCTTTGCATTTCTTTTATGCAATGGACATGAGTAAGAAGTTTCAGAATTATATTATTATTGTACTAAATTATTAACCTTATTGTCGTATATATTGCATCCGATCATTGTTTATCAACATGATATTATATTATATAACTCATATATATATTATATTTGTTAATTTGAAATATGGTTATACAAGTGTCCCCACTTGGATAATCATTGTAGTTAAACACATGTTGATATATATATATATATATATATATATATATATATATATATAAGTCGTCTAAGCTATTTGATCAGCTAGACACAAATTTTGAAATGTCGTTGAATATGATAAAACCTTTTTGTATCCAATCAAATTATTTTTGTTCGAATTCTAGACTAAGTATGAACATCCCGATCATGGGAAAATTTTTATTCGCCAAGGCGGACAAAGGATGAACGATAATATCGTTCTAGCAATGTAGTATTGATCAATACATGGCACATTGGATGATCACCTCGCGTACGTAAGTTATGACGGTTCTTAGATGAAGTTACGCTAAACCTTAGCGAAAACTAAAAAACAATGTTCATAATCGTCATTCGATTAATACCTATATATATATAGTCAATACGAAGTTTCAAAATTTTGAGATAGAATTGTTATGTTGTTATTATCGGTTCAGTTTACTTCACAACTATAAATTCGTTGTAGAAGTGATGTATAAAGAAAACATTTATTTCTTTCAGCTAATTATATTTCTAATTGTTATTTCTTGCTGGGCACTCAAATGTTCATCCTTGCTTAATTTAAATATTTTCAGCTAAGCGTTATCAACCTGAAGGTTCAGACAAGAACTAGTGAAAAGGAAAGCAAACAGATTATGTGTAATGGTATCTTTTGAAATAGTTAGTCTGTATTAAGGCAATGATATATATATTATCTATCATGTAAAGAATTATAGTAAAGGTTGCGTACTTGGGATTAGACTCTGATATATGTAAACTAAGTTTGTTATTTATATTATTATTATTATTATTAGTATAATTCCGCTCATAGAAATGGTATCGTGAAGCACTTAGTTCGGGTTTCAAGTACCTGAATTTGGGGGCGTCACATAGTTAGACAGAAGGGCTTTGTTCCCAGTCATGTGCCTTGAACATCCACTGTCCAGATACCAGGTCGTGATCGTGGAGCTTTTTTCCTGTGGTAACATTAAACCTTCATTTTGGTACCCATATTTGCATGGGTCCTATTTTGTTAGTACCCTTGGGGACCCAAATCTGTTTGATCTTGGGTCTCACATGCATGGAATTATAATAGCACTTTGCAGCCTTGTGACCAACTTTGTAGCACACAAAACATTTAATATGATGCATGCTTATGAGTGTGTGAGAATTCATTCTCCATTTGGACTTTTGTGGTTCTTTAGTCATCCTCCTGTTAAACTGATTTTCCTTCTTCCATATGTCCTTGGATTTTATAAATTATGAGGAGTGTACCTTACCTCTACTGTACCTTCCCAGTTGATTCGTAGAGTTAGTCTTACTTGACTCTACGATCCTTCGAGGTTGGTGAGTGGAGGATGGGTTATTCTTCTCTTTTCTAAAACCCAAGCCAGCATGAGATCCTTTACTCCTTGGATTATGGATGGAATCAGTAGAATAGGGTTCGGTTGGTTCTTCCTTCTGTGAGGATTTCACAAATGTAATGCCTCTACTAAAACTTGAAGCATTACTAGTGTTAGTTTCCTTTATTTTTTCCACACATGGCTCTGAAATGGATTCCTCAAAGCCTAAGCCTGTTTTGTCAAATGTACTTCTCTGACTATAGAGCAGGGAGTCCATGGATAATGAGGATTTGATCAATGTAGAGATAGTCTTTCCTAGTTCCTCAATTTTAGAGGTTAGATTGGACTCTCTTTGTGCAATGAGCTCATTGGTCTGTTTTAGGATCTCATTCTCAGCCTCAAGCTTGGACAGAAAGTTAGTACTTAGAAGAGCTGTTTCTAGCTATTTTTGAACTTTATTTTTTTCCTCTTGAAGAAGTGAATAATCCTTCGATAGAACACTGAACCATTTCATGTATTGATGCAGATCAGTTGTTATGCCATGCAATGTAGTTCTCAAATCATTAATGTCTACATCAGGAGAGTTGAAGTTAAATACCTCATCGATACTTACTTCATGTATGTTGGAGTTCAGTTTGTCCTTTGCATGTTTGGCCATTAGGCAAAGATTAGACATTTGAGGATCTTCATCATCTCCAGATTCGGGAGTTGAGTCATTGTCTGAATCACTCCACGATCTTCCAGCTACAAGGCCTTTGTCTCTCTTCTGATGCCTTTTGTTGCCTTTGTATTCCTTCTTTGCATGTGATTTCTTCTTTAGTTCTTCTCTAAGAGGTTTGTTGTTGTTGGTAATGAAATGGCCAGTCTTCTTGCAGTTGTAGCATAGATCATTCATTTGCTCTCGGTCAGAATTCTTTGACCTTCTTTGGCTTGCTGGTTTTGCCTTGACGCATGAACCTTCTTAGTCTTTTTACCAGCATTGCAAAGTCCTCATCACCGTTTTCATCATATTCATAGTCAATTTTAGTGTTGACCTTTGAGGTACTTTCAGTTGCTTTGAGAGCAACACCATTATCCTTCTTTCTTCCTTCTGATAGAGTTTCTGCTTGTTGAGTTAGCTACAATTTGTATGTCAGAAGGTTGCCATATAACTTTTGAACAGTCATCATAGAGATTCTTTAACTCTACGATAGTAGTGGTTTTGGTATCCCATCTGCTTGGTAAGGCTCTCATGAACTTTATGATTAGATCTTTGTTTGGATAGATCTTTCCATAGGCTCGTAGAGAGTTGAGCAGAACATTGAATCTCTCATAGTGGCAGTGACGTTCTCTCCTTGAACGTGTGCGAACATTTCATATTGTTGTGTTAGGAGAGATTTTTTATTTTCTCTTACTTCTTCCGTTCCTTCATGCATGATGAGTAGTGCTTCCCAAACCTCTTTTATCGTTTTGATGTTGACCACATTTTTGAATAGATCATCTTCTAATGATTGAAACAAAATGTTCTTAGCCTTCTTGTCGAGTTGAACAGCTCTCTTCTTGTTGTCTGTCCACTCCTCTTTGACTTTGATTTGTATTCTGTTTGGATCGTCTGTAGTTGGTGCAAGTTTTGTTGGAACATAGGGCCCGTTCTGAACAGTCAAAAATAGATCCTCATCTATTGAGTCCATGTATGCTTGCATCCTAACTTTCCAGTTTGCGAATTTATCTTTGTTGCACATTGGTGGCTTGCTGCCTCCTCCAATCCTTGATTCGCTTGGTAAGTGTGCCATTGGATCTACTTAAGCTTTGTAGGTTGTATAATAGAACCTGCTCTGATACCAATTGTTAATTCCCGGAGGCACAATAGTTATCTAGAAGGGGGGGGTTGAATAGATATTTTAAAAATCTTTTCGTTTTAACTTGTTAGTTGATAATGATTAAAACTCAGCGGAATTAATATTTGTTTTAATCTCCTTTAAGATAGTGAGTTAATGAGAGTGAGGCAGTTACAGCAGTTATAGCAGTTATGGCAGATATGGCAGTTATAGCAAGAATGTAATAGACACAGTCATTTTAAGTGGTTCAGAGCACTTGAAGCTCCTATTCCACTCTTCTACTCCTCGAGCAGGAAATCCACTAAGGATGTCTTTTACACTTTCTGAATCGCACATATTCCTTGTAGACCAGAAGTCTACGAATTTCTTAGTTCACTCTTGAACTCTTCAAGTCCAGCAAACTTGGCTCTTCACAGTTCACTTAGAACTCTTCAAGTCCTTCTGACTTGGAACTCTTACTTTAGTTGATTGGTAGTTGTTGAGTGCTTGATTGTTGCTACTCAGTTGCTGTTAAGCACTTGTTCAAAAGAACTGAGTAGCTGATCAAGCTTTCTCTTTTTCTCAGATTGTAGAGTTGAGCGTTGAGAGTTCTTGTCCGCTTTATTCAATGTTTGCTTGCTTTTCTCATCTGCACATGTTCTGCATATATGAGTTCCTTGAAATCTATTCGTTGAAGCCTTTTATTGAAGCATTAAATGCGTTTCACATTTCTGAGCTTTGATGAAGACTTTTCTACACACCTTCTGATTTGCATTCTGGCCCACTGACACAGCAGTCTGCTTTATCACCTAACACCTAAAAAGGTGTTTTCCTCTGTCCTATGGTCCTTTCCATAGCTTCTTTAATACGTTTCTTTCATTGTATACTAAGGATATCTTTTGTACCGTTGGGACTGATGAGGACTTCAACATTTAAAACCCATTCCACATTTGTTGGAATTTGTATCCTAACAAAAAGTAGGGCTCGATGCTTCTAACATATGGCAGATGATACTCTACGATTCAGATCGTAGTGTCTTGTCACCTTGGTACTTGGTCTGATGCTATCTAACAAGAGCACTACGATTTCTCTTAAGAGACTTGCACACTATGATCTTTACTTGCTTGTGTTTGCAAGCTCTACGTATCCGAGAGTACACTACGATCTCTGAGTTGGCTCAGCAAACGTTGGGACCAATCTATGATTTCCGAAGATGTCCTTCAAGGCAGACACACTAAGATCCTCGATGCTCTATGTTTCTGCCTTGGCTTCTATAATCTTGATCAGCTTGATACACTATGATCTATCTATTTCACTTCAAGATGTAGATCAACCTAACAAATTTGATCTATCACTAAGTCCTTGTACACGTATTTCTCTAAGGACTTTACATATAATCATGAGCATTTATATTTAAACATCAAATCAAAATATGCACTCTCCCAACACAATGTTAATATTATGCGTTCATAACGTTAAGCATTTTATATTACTTTATTTATATCTTATAACATCTGGTTCATTCGACTCCGAACGTCATCTAAGTTATAATCATTAACTCGGCTTCTTAACGTTTTATGTCATTGTCATTAATTCAGTTTCTTCACCGTTCACATGTTTAAACATTATTCTTCATTACCTTACGATCAAACCATACACAGTGTGTAGATTCTACCCGTTTAATATTCACGTACACTCAACCCTTACATCGGCTAAAGTGTTTGACGCTTACATTTCATTCTAACATTCTCCATCCGACTCACACTCGGACTTTCATTAATCTTATTACCGTTCATTATGGCTTTCTTGATAAATTCATATCTTACTTACTACCTTCATAAACGTCTAAGTTATACAACCAATGTATACTTAGAACGTTCACACTGTGACAACCCGAGAATTTAGTTATTTATTAAAATCTATAAATATTGGATTAAGGTTAAATAATAAACCTAGACAGAAAATAAGTGAATGGATTTGACATTTTTGGGAAGGAATTTTATGGATTTAAAAAATTTTCTCGAGAATTATTCATAGTTAAGTGTATAAGTGTATTTGTTTTGTGTATGTGAATTTATGTGTATAGTTTGTGCTTAAGGGTCAAGGGATGACCAGATAACTTATATAAGTGATAAACCATAATGGTATATTAAGAACATCGACGTTCAGTTAGAATATCCTAGCGATTGATAAGAAACCCTAATACCGGCTCTAGAAACCCTAATTTCAGTTCCGGGAATCCGAAACCCTAATTCGGAATATGAAAACCCTAATTTGGGGGCTTAAAGGATTAAGTGTATTAATTACAAAAATAATTAGGGTAAAACCTAACAAAATAGTTAGAAAACTCTAATTCATAAATTAGAAACCCTAATTATTTAGTTAGAAACCCTAATGTACAATTATGGAAAACCTAATTGCTAATTTAGCAATTTTAATTAGGAAACATTAATCCTAATTAACAAGCCCTAATGTGATTAGGAAACTTTAATATAATTAGGAAACTCTAATTATAATTTAGAAATCTTAATTTTCTAATTTTAAAACCTAATTAGAAAATCTAAAAATAATAATAATTTTTAAAATCTTAGGGTTAAACCCTAAGGGTTGGATAAAAAGACAATTGTGCCATTAAAATTGGAAGCTAAATGTCTAAAATCCCCTTTGTGCATTATAATAAATAATTGAGTTGGTGACCAAATAAGATACACCATGTACTAATATATCTCAGCCATCAGCCATCAATTGACACATATTGGTTCATTGTATAAAAATTTTTAGATTAAAGTAAAGAAAATACTCACTTTTTTTATCATATGCACCTTGACCATTCTCTCTCTAAAATTTCGGGAATGAGAGTGAAAGGGAGTGAGAAGTTAAGACATAATAACCTCTTAGCTTAACCAGGTCAGATCATCAAGGATCAGATTCAAAGATTAAGCTTTGAAAGGTATAAACCCCTAAAACTTTCAAATCTTGTAATTTGTGTTAGATGTTATGATTTGATGTTTTAAGTTGTGTCTTAGGATGTTATTTACTGATCTAGGTTGTTACATCTTAGATCCATAACATCTAGACGCACGAAAATCAAGTTTTTGAAAACTGTCTATCGACGTCGGGATTTTTGGGTGTCCCTTTCCGTTACTTGTTCTTTGGTGTTCTCATTTTAGGTGAGATTTGTTTGAAAAAACAAGTGAAAAAGGTCCGACATGTATAATGTCGACGATGGGACGTTAAGAGTCGCCATTGGTTTTTAAATGGTTGTACCAACACAACCGATAAAAGGTTTGCACATTGACCCGGTGAGGTGACAACGATATACGAATTGTGAAACCGAGATTCGTTTAGGGTCCGGGGACTTGGTTATGCGAGGGGAAGGTGTTAGGCAACCCCCGACATCCGTGTTACCATGGTGATCGCCTCTTTTCAAGAAACTATTATCTCGAGTGTGTGTGTGTGTGTGGGTCGATGTTTGTTATATGGAAGTTGTGCGAGGCCTCGTTCGAACCTATATACATGTGGTTTGAATTTATGTAAAAATTCAGTTTTTAACAAGATATGGCAGTGATGTTTTATAAAAGAGGTTTTTCAAACCCTGATGCTCAATAGGAATTGAGACCTTTTACACTCCCATTTTTTATTAAGTGATCGGCTGGATTGATTTTATTTTGACGAATGCGAGGCATCCGTACAAAAATAATATACAAAAATAATGCCGACTTCCTCGTGGGTATGGAAACCATCTGAGGAAATTCAGACATCGCAGAATAATTTATAAGCTGCTTATGTCCATCAAGGGAACCGAATCTAGACGCAATGGGATGAATCTGTGATCACATGATTCCTAGGCGCACAGAATGTTGCAATTTATATAAGAGCAATAAGCAGGTATATATATAAAAGCGATAAATATATATATACGGACATGATCACCAACCACGAAGCACCTCCATGGGGGATCAGAAATGTAAATAAAGCTGTTAAAATCTATCAACCGCTACGGAGGAAACTCCAGGCGAGACAAAACATAAATAAAGTCAGTAAAAGTGATCAATCGCCACTTAAGAAAACACCAGCGGCAGGCGAAATATATATATATATATATATATATATATATATATATATAAAGCAATAAATGCAGGATGTAAAATCTGGGCTCATCGTAATGTAGTCCCACCACAGTTTTATATATATAAGTATATATATATATATATATATATAACCGAGTAAACGCACTGTAGATATAAAATTAGGGCTCATCGAATGTAGTCCGACACATACGCTATTATATATATAAATGTACATATATATATATTAAAGCAATAAATGCTCCAAATCAAGTTCAGGCTCATCGAACAAAGTTCGACACATACGTATATATATATATATATATATATATATATATATATATATATATAGAAAAGCAAGTAAACGCTCCAAACTGAAGTCTAGGTTCAATCGAGGCATAACTCAATAATGTTAGTCAATATATATATAAGTATATGTATATATAATATATATATATATATATAGACTGGAATGAAACCACGGACCGAAGTCTGGGCCAAAGCAAGCAACACGACTCTCAATGTATAGAAAGGTGTGTGCAAAGATGAAGAGAAAGACTCTAAAGTGTGTGTTAGAAGGCTTACAGCTGATTGATAAAAAGGGCTTCTATATCTTTAGAGTGGGAAAACACTAGCTTTTGTGGGTACAAAAGGGGCTATATATGAGCTCACAAGTATTTAAAAGTGGGAAAATACACTGTATGGCGAGTGTAGAGCAAATTGTGCAGGGTTTCCCCATCTTTTTCTCATACAAAATGGGCCCCCCAAGCCCCATATTTATAGAGGGGGGAGCCGCAGGTCTACCTGCGGCACCTAGTAGCAGGTGTACCTGCGGCTGCCCGAGGTGCCCCGGGCAGTGTGGGTCCCACCGTGTCGAAGTACGTATGCGTTTTTCGCTCGGTCGCTCATAACTTTCAATCCAGGAGTCCGATGGAAGCGTGCCATATCATTCTGGAAAGCTCTTTCAGAGGGCTACGTAATGACATATGATTTAACCATTTTTTATTCCAGGAAGATGGGTCCATGACCGAAATGGCATTCCCGAGTTTCCCTCAGGCAATCTTGTGAGCCGTTTCGTGTAGTTTGCGCTCCGGAGTTAAGACATCGCTCTTGTGGGACTTCCTTTGAAGTATTTTGAGTTAAAATGAGTGTATTCGATTTGAAGTGAAGTTGAGTTGGCAAAATGACCATTTTGCCCCTCTTGGGGTTATCTCCAGTTCTCGCACAGTTGTAACAGTCGTTTCTCAAGGTTATCTCTGAGGTTGGCTTACTGTTGACTTTGACTATCCTCAGGGTCATCTCTGAGGTTGGATTGACCTATTCCCATGGTTGGGACTGAGACTGGATACCTCGGGGTCATCTCCGAGATTAATCGGTCTTCTCTGGTGTGTGGTCCGGTATTGTATCTGCAGGCCTCGGGGTTATCTCCAAGGTTGGATTTGGTTAGTCCCAGATTGCAATCCAGGGTTTGATGATGAACTTTCGGTAGTATCTGGTATAGATTTGGATTGTATTTCAGGGTTCCCTCTTAAAAGATGAATATGTCCTCCTGCAATGTTAATAACAGTAGAAGAAAATTTCGAGTGTCTATAGATGACCCTCTTTCTCATGTTCATGTAATGCAATGGAATGGGCATGATAAAGATTAGAAGACACTTGAAACATGACAAGGTATTTTCAATGATGTAAATCGCAATGTAGTGAATGTTTATGATGAATGTGACAATGTTTTCGCAAATCGCAGTTCATAAATCGCACATCGTATTTCGCACATCGCACATCACTTTTCGCATTTGGCCAAATCGCACTTCGCAACTCGCACATCGCATATCGCATATCGTATTTCGCATATCGCATATTGCAAACCGCATATCGCATATCGCAAATCGCAATGTAATGAATATTATGATGAATGTTCAAATATATTCGTAAATTGCTTTACCTTTACCGATCATTGCTGATGCCTATGCTGGTGTTGACTCCAATGGTTTGGCATTTAATCACTGTGCTTGTTTGATGAAGATAAGTTGAGATGTTTTCCACATCTCTGATGGGGATGACATTTTGAAATCACCAGACCTTCCCGATGTATTCGCTGGTAGTTGCAACGGTGACTATCCTGCTGATCGTCAAACTTTTCCGGTTCCCACTCGAACGGTGGTATACGAAGCTTTCATCACTGAACTGTGTTGATGTCGCACTGTGTTGATGGCAATGGTTTAGAATACCAGATCTTCCGATACCTTCGCTGAAGTAATATTCCACGAATTACTTCACTAGACTTCGCCTGATGTTACATTAGATTGATGACAACCACCAGATGTCTCACCCTTCTTGAGGTGATTTGAAGTTTTCTTTCGCTGTTAGGTGCTTGTGCCCCATTTCCTTAAGCGTTTGTCGCAACCCGGATGAACTGATGACTTGAATGTCTCTGAAATCCCTGGAGGGTGTAATTCATTCTTTCGCTGCCCATATTTGAACGTTGGTGTAGAGGTCTCGATTTGTGAGGACTTAACACATGTTGATGGTGTAGATTTCATTTGCTAGGCCTTTCATTGTTGACCTTCTGCTTCTGAGTTAAGAACTTTCTTGAGAAGTTTCCCTTTCTTTCGTAGGGGCACGCTTATGTCGCTATGATTTCTTTCAGGAGTTCACCCCTTTCTTTTTCATGAGAAGCTTGATCTCGCCTTAAACTCCTTCCATTTCTTGGAATTGGAAAAATGCCCCAGTCCTTTTGCATGTTGATGCTCAGGGTTCATATGAGAAACTCTCTTTGTTGATGAAGTCATGAGTGAATAATATCTGAATCGCCATTGAGATAATGATGGACCGTTCTGATGGCGCTAACTAGTGCATTTTCCATTTTAGGATGATTGATAAATGCCCCAGTGTTGAGTTGTCGCTGCTTCCGAGATTGCCCCCAATCTTGTTTAGGGATCCACTATCCGGTTGTCAGTAATTTTGAAATTGCCCCAGCCTCGCTCCTTGATAGATGAGCTGATAAGACGCCGAGATCGCAAGAGGCTTTTACATCTGTACCATCTGGTTAACAGGTAGTGGATGAGGGCTTTGATGTTGACAGCTCTTTCTGGTAAGGATGTCGTTTTGTTAGAGAGATGATGCTCTAAATCATAGGGATATCATTGTTGCTGAGTGGGATGACGTTATATCCACCCGAGATATCGCATGTTGTTGGCAGTGGATTTGTTGGCTCATGTAGAAACCCTTGGGTAGGAGATCACAGTGTTACCTCCTTCTTCTGAGAGGGAATTCATGTTGGATTTGATAGCCCGCATATACATTGATTTGTAGATGGGCTTGTATTTTTCTGCACAGACTAGCTTAGCCATTTTGTCATGTACAGTATACATTGTATATATCAAACAGCATTATATATGGCAGGGAAATATATGTTGATTCACTTCCCTTTTAGTTGTGCCTTGCTACATGCTTGATATTCGCTTATTTCTCCAGGACTTTGTGATCTGGATTATTCTGAACTCCTCCTTGATGGATGGACAGTGAGATGTCTCAGGATTTTTAGAATGGATCATCGATCTGTGTGTATTCCCTACCATCTTTGGTGTCTTGGGACTTGTTTCTGTATGTGGTTATGGATAGGAGTATGTTTGTTTTTATTTTTCTGTGGTGAGACCGGACCATATAACATGGCTGTCTATGTACTCCCGAGTATTGGAGAGATCAGGTCGACGTAGTTCGCCCTTCAAGGCGAGTTGAAAAATGTGATCCCATGAGCAGGTCAGACTGCGGGGAAGAGAAAATTTGATCCTAGGTTGAGGATAAACTAAAAGTGTGAAAAGTTTGATCCCACGTATAGGCAACCAAACTGCAAACGTAAGAGGTTCAATTCGCGGTGAGATGACCTAAGTGGTATGATCGTAGTGAAGCCAGGCTGATGGCTTGAAAGGATGTTTCCCTAAGGGGCAAAGTGTGGAAGAGTTGTGTGTGGTAAAGGGTTAAAGAACCGGAATGACTGGTAATCTAATGATCCAAAACTAGGATGGTAACCTTAGACATAGTACCGTTTCACGGTGTTCAATTTGATAAGATGTGGAAATTCATCGTCGTCTATTTCCTATAATTTGAAAAAGCCTCCTGTCAATACTTCCTTGACAACAAACGGGCCTTCCCAGTTCGGGGAGAATTTTCATTTAGACTGAGCTTGGTTGTCAATGATCTTCTTCAAAACCAAGTCGTGTTGTTTGAACTGCCGTAGTCGGACTTTTCTGTTGTAGGATCTTCTTTACAAGTAAAAGGCCGCTCATTTGTGGGCCACATACTTTCCCCTGGATTTCATCCATAGCCTTTGAGCTTGGTCCTCATCCAAACATCTGAGGAGACATCGTTCTGCATCTCTTTTCGTATAGTGCATCTCCGCTCAGGTAGAATTTTATAGCAAGTTGATGGATCTGCCTTTTCTCAGTCGGGCTCACCTCAGCGGGTGTAGATCCATCTTTTAAGTACTTCTTGATGTGTTGATACCAAGGATGTTGGGTGGGAGGTAGGTCATCCAATACTTTTCAATGGAATTCCCATAGGCTGGAGCTTTTTGTTGCGCAAATGTGAGGGTTGGCATGTTTTCCTTGTCATGTATATTGATTAAGGAGGCTAAGGTTGCTAGCGCATCTGCAAAATCATTCCTATTCTGAGGAATGTGGAGGAAGAATTTCTCTTCAAACTCCAAAGCCATCTGTAGAACCTGCCGATGGTAAGGCAACAATTGTAGAACTTGTTGAAGAGATTTTTTCTTTTTCTTTTTTTTTTCTCTTTTTTTTTTCTTTTTTCTTTTTTTCTCTTTTATTATTATTATTCTTTTTTTATCTATTAGATCACAGAAAAGAGCCATATGGCTCACTGATAGGTAGCTCCGGCATTGATGAGGCCGAATGACAATCGTCTGTAGCAAAGGGCTCATCAAGGCATGATGAATGAAGTTTTCTCATGATCATCTTCAGCAACCATGATTTGATGGTACCCCGCAGAGCAATCAGTAAAGGAGTACATGTCGTATCGAGCTGTATTGTCAATGAGTATGTGGATGAATGGCAGGTGAAAGCTATCTTTGAGGCAAGCATTATTCAAATCTCTGTAATCCACATAAACTCGCACCTCCTTTCCCGGTTTCGGCACGGGGACTATGTTGGATAGCCATTCAGGTTATGTTGACACCATGATGATGTCGGCTTGAAATTGTTTCACAATTTCTTCTTTAACTTCTAACTTCCACTCAGGTTTTAATCGTCTGAGATTCTGCCTGAGTGGCTTGAATCCCCCTTTGATGGGAAGGCGATGAATGATAATGTCCGTGTATAAACCGACCATGTCTTCGTGAGACCATGCAAACACATCCTGGAATAGGGTCAATAGAGTAACCATGTCATTCCTTTGGTTTTGAGTGAGGTCCGTACCAATTTGGATTTGTTTGGGGTTTTCTAAGGTTAGAGGTTTAAAAGAGGTGGTTTGATCAAGATTTTGCTTGGGCTTGTCTTCGACCCATTCTTTGATCTCCTGAGGTATCTCATAGTCCTCTTGTATTTCCATCAAGTCTAAGTCCAACTTTACATCAAAGTTACAGTCCTTGTGGAGAATAGGCACCTCATCGCCAAATACAGCACATTTAAATTCATAGTCTGAAACAAAATATGCTTTCACTTAGTATATAACCTTTGTTCAATCACACAAAGTGTTAGCTTTGTAATGACAAAAAGTAAGCGCTAATCTTGTATAGAAAAAGTAAGCAGTTATTGCTATCTACAACGTAGAGAGAGTTTCTTCCCTTTTTACCCTCATTGGCA
Organism: Panax quinquefolius; assembly: GCA_020205615.1. Lineage (NCBI taxonomy): Eukaryota > Viridiplantae > Streptophyta > Magnoliopsida > Apiales > Araliaceae > Panax > Panax quinquefolius. Next base: position 89,929,404 of record CM035162.1, read on the forward strand.
AATGCAAGGAGTGGTGCTTCAATTGTCAAGGGCAAAGTCTTGGTGGACTGCAGTGATGGAGGGGCTATCATCAACCTCCTTCTCCCGAATGATGACCATTACGTTTGGGCAACCATCGTCTGGGGTGTAAGTGTTTGAGAAGTGTTTGTGTGGGGTTTTTTTTTTGTTTGACCGCACCATTGATGGCTACCTACGTACTCCTATTGAAGAGGAGATCAGGTCTTTCGTAGTTCAGGCTTTGGTTTGAAAAGGTTCAAAGGGGTAAGTGGTGAGAAGAGTGTAAAGATGTTTTTTTTCTTTTTTATTTATTTACATGCATGAAAAATAAAAGGCATACTACGAAGAAAGTGATACCGTTCCAACATTTTTTGGAACCCCCAACTTCATCCCCTAGATCTACATCTTCTCGGCTAGTTGAGGCCTGATAGTCCAGTTGTCAGTGGTTATGTCGCCTTCAGGGCTCGTGATAGAGGTTACCCCTTGATTCTGAATGTCTTCGCTTGTGGCCATAACTTGATCGTTTTCTGATTCAGTACATTCCTCAGGGACGCTTGATATGGACGCATTTCAAAAAGGGATGAACTCTGGATTCTTTAATGGGTTGGATTCCCCGACAATCTCACCACCTTTTTCTTCATCTATTCCTTCGCCTTCTTCATGGGTTTCAAAGGATTCAACTAGGAAATCTCTCTCGAACTGTTATTGAATTTCTTGCAAAGAACTTTCCTTTTTGGTTTTTTCTTCCTTGGAAAGGATTAGTATTTCCTCCGCATCATCCAAGGTGATAAGATCAGGAACGTGGTTGATATCTTGGAACCATAGGACGTTTGATGTTGGCGGGGGAATCTCCTTTGGGGATGCCTTTGTCTCTTCTGTCACTTCTTGCATCAGGATCAGTCCACCTTGTGCTCTGGCAGAATTGTCGCTCATAGCCTTCACCTCATTTGAACTGCCTGTCTCGAATGGACATCATAAGCTTTTTATTTCCTTTTTGCCTTTTTTGGTCATGGGAAATTCTATATATCCATTTTCAATAAGATCCTGGATTTTATGTCGAAAAGACCAGCATTCTTCAGTCGTATGCCCAAGTGAGTTAGAATGGTAAAGACATATCTTGGTGGAATCATAACTCTTTATCTTGGGTTTTATAGGAGGTAGCAACTCAGTAATCCTTCATTTGCTTATCAGAAAGTGTAGCATTTCTTCTTTGGATTTGCTCAGAGGGGTGAATTTTCGGACTCTTTTGGAGGTTGTTTAATATTTCATCTTTGAGAATTCGCATTCCCTCGATTGGTTCTTCCGCTGGCAAGATCTTCTAGCAATTTTATCATCCCCATTTTCTTGTATTTCCAGCCTGCTTTGATCTTCTTCATTTAGCTGGCTCATCGTGGAGTCCTTTTTCTATTGGCTTTCTGATAGTTGAGTGAAAAATTGCCTTGTTTCTTGATGTTGGCGCACTATCAGCTTAGCCAGCAGGTTTACTTGATTCTGGATCGCATCCAATTTTTGCATTACTGGCATACCCTCCTCCGAGTTTTCCCACTCTAGGACATTTGTTATGTGCTTTTAGGGGTATTCCTCCATCCTTCGTATGTACTTACGAATTGGATACATTTCAGTACTTCCTGACTCGATCATGTTTACTTCTTTCGTATCATGTCGCAACAGAAGGTTGGTGTTGATATTTTGTTGGTCAGGTTGTTCGACCACAATACTGCCACTTTCGATCAGATTTTGAATCTTATATTTTAGGGACCAACAATCATGTGTATCGTGTCCTGGAGACCCTGAGTGGTAAGCACATCTCTGGCTTGGATTGTATCTTTTGCTCCCTGGTTCCAGAGGGGTAGCTAGTTCGGTAATTTTCTTATGATCCATTAATATCGTTAATACATGTTCAAGGGAATCACCCAGTGGAGTGAATACCCGATTTTTCGTTCTTTCAAATTTCCTTTTCCTGTCTGGGTATTGGTTGAATGCAGTTTGTTGTTGAGATGGAAGATTGTCTGGCATTTTCCAAATGGGGGGACTGTAGTTTGGCCTCCTAGCTTACCCCTGTACAACAAGGGATACATCTTTATTGCCTTTATCGGGTACCCCCTTAGGATCACTCGCATATTTGTCAGTCTGTATATGTTTGGCGACTGCTTCCAAGGCAGTGAAGTCTTTAATCTTGCCTGCCTTCAGGCCCCTCTCTGCCATTTCGTCGTGTTTGATCATTTCCGCAAATGGCTTTCCTATGGCTGCTAGGATCCTCTCATAGTAAGGAGCCTCTTGGATATCAATAAATGTCATTACCATCTCAGTTTCTGTCATAATGGAATGACTTGCGCTGCTAGATGTCTCCAACTTTGGGCATATTCTTGGAAAGATTCAGTACTTTGCTTTTTTAGTTTAGTCACTTGATATCGATCTGGTGCCATTTGTGACTGAAAACTGTACTGATTTTGAAAGGCGTGGGCCAATTCTTCCCAGTTATAGATTTTGGCATTGTCAAGTCGAGCATACCAGGCTTTAGCTTCTCCAGTGAGACTCTTTTGAAAAAGTTGCATTCTGAGGCTTTCATTTTCAGCATAAGACCCTAGTTCGCCAATGTACACTTTTAGGTGCGTATAGGGATCGCCTGGCCCATTGTACTTTTCAAACTCTGGGACTTACAATTTGGTAGGATATTGAGCCCCTGGGAATATACAGAGATCTGAATAGGTGACACTCCCATAATTTCCAGTCCCTTTAATTGATCGGATGGTATCCTCCATTTGTTGGACTTTCTTTCTTATATCCCCAGTTTCTCGATCATCCCTGAGATTTGTGATTTCTTTATTGGAATGGGGTTTAGGTATCTGGGTTTCCATCTTTTTACCAATGCCCAGACTGACCCTAGTGTGAAGGACTCTAGTTGAGTAGGTATTGTCTGGCCCTGCGTATTTTTACTTTGTTCTTTTAGAAAGACAACCAATTCTGCTATCTGATTCCTTAATCCTTCAAACTGCTCTCGGGAAACAGGAGTAGGATCAGGCTGGCCCGGTGTAGCCATGCCTAACGGTGGGATCAGTGCCTTCTTGGACTTTAAACGAATAACGGGACCGATAGCTTCCCTGCGAAAGACTTACATAGTTTAGTCTTTAGGGAATGTTTATAACAACATGCTATGTGACGTGTTCATTTTAGGAATTTTATCCTGCAAAACTGATGTCAGCTGTTTGTAGCATGTTAAATATGTATGTGTACAAATTTCTTAATATTTCTCATTACATGGAGATAGATATGGAATGTAATTACAAGTAATTGTGTTTACGAGTAATTTAAAATGAGAGCATGAATAGACTTTCCTCCATTCTGGGTTTATCAGAGGCTGACCTATCTTAGGTTACTCTCGTGGCTTTTTGGCATGAAGGTTCCCAAATCATCGCAATCTACTAGACGGGAAGTTAATCCGGTCTTTAAACTGGAGCGAATTTGGGTGATGCCTTTCCGAGCCTCGGAGAATTAGTCTTCTCACGAGTCCAAGAATCAAACACCGACGGATAGCCTCTGGTGGAGGGACCACACAACATACATTCACATACATCGCATCTCACCGTATGAAAAATGATGACACGTATGCGAAGCACTAATATCCAAGCGAGATATGGTGTGAAGCACTAATATCACAAAGCGATTATAATTACGAAGCACTAAGTAAGGAAATGCATTCGTACACATTCATCCAATGTAAATGCAACATCCACACACAAGCGGATAATGATTTTGAAAAGATTGTAATAGCGGCTTAAGTCCTCTTCTTTGGAGTCCCCCAATGAGTCGCCACCGTCGACGTCGGGATTTTTGGGTGTCCTTTCCGTTACTTGTTCTTTGGTGTTCTCGTTTTAGGTGAGATTTGTTTGAAAAAACAAGTGAAAAGGTCGACATGTATAATGTCGACGATGGGACCGTTAAGAGTCGCCATTGGTTTTTAAATGGTTGTACTAACACAACCGAGAAAAGGTTTGCACATTGACCCGGTGAGGTGACATCGATATACGAATTCGGTGAAACCGAGATTCGTTTAGGGTCCGGGGACTTGGTTATCTTGGGGAAGGTGTTAGGCACCCCAGACATCCGTGTTACCACGGTGACCGCCTCTTTTCAAGAAACTATTATCGAGTGTGTGTGTGTGTGTGTGGGTCAATGTTTGTTATATAGAAGTTATGCGAGGCCTCGTTAGAACCTATATACGGGGTTTGAATTTATGTAAAAATTCAGTTTTTAACAAGATATGGCAGTGATGTTTTATAAAAGAGGTTTTTCAAACCCTGATACTCAATAGGAATTGAGACCTTTTACACTCCCATTTTTTATTAAGTGATCGGCTGGATTTATTTTATTTTGACGAATGCGAGGCATCCGTACGAAAATAATATACCAAAATAATGCCGACTTCCTCGTGGGTATGGAAACCATCTGAGGAAATTCAGACATCGCAGAATAATTTACAAGCTGCTTACAGCTGAAAAATGTCCATCACGGGAACCGAATCTAGATCCAATGGGATGAATCTGTGATCACATGATTCCTAGGCGCACAGAATGTTGCAATTTATATAAGAGCAATAAGCAGGTATATATATAAAAGCGATAAATATATATACGGACATGATCACCAACCACGAAGCACCTCCATGGGGGATCAGAAATGTAAATAAAGCTATTAAAAGCTGTCAACTGCCATGGAGGAAACTCCAGGCGGGACAAAACATAAATAAAGTTGTAAAGCGATCAACTGCCACGAAGAAAACTCCGGGCAGGACAAAAATATATATATATATATATATATATATAAGCAGTAAATGCACCAGATGTAAAATCCAGGCTCATCGAATAGAATCCGACCACAATTCATATATATAAGTATATATATATATATATATATATAAGCGAGTAAACGCACCGGATATAAAATCTAGGCTCATCGAACAGAGTCCGACACACATTTAATATATATAAATGTACATATATATATATATTAAAGCAATAAACGCTCTAGACCGAAGTCTACGCTCATCAAACAAATTTCAACACACAGTTCATATATATAAATATATATATAGAAAAGCAAGTAACGCTCCAAACCGAAGTCTAGGCTTAATCGAGGCATAACTCGATAATGTTAGTCAATATATATATAAGTATATGTATATAATATATATATATATAGACTGGAATAAAACCACAGACCGAAGTATGGGCCAAAGCAAGCAACACGACTCTCAACGTATAGAAGGGTGTGTGCAAAGATGAAGAGAAAGACTCTAAAGTGTGTGTGAGAAGGCTTACAGATGACTGATAAAAAGGGATTCTATATCTTTAGAGTGGGTAAACACTAGCTTTTGTGAGTACAAAAGGGGCTATATATGAGCTCACAGGTGTTTAAAAGTGGGAAAATACACTGTATGACGAGTGCAGAGCAAATTGTGCAGGGTTTCCCCATATTTTTCTCTTACAAAATGGGCACCCCAAGCCCCATATTTATAGGGGGGAGCCGCAGGTCTCTACCTATGACTCCTAGTAGCAGGTGTGTACTGTGGTGCAGGGTGCCCGGCAAAGTGTGGGTCCGCCAGTGTCGAATTACGTCTGCGTTGTTTCGTTGATCGCTCATAACTTCAATCCGGAGTCCGATGGGCGTGCCATATCATTCCGGAAAGCTCTTTCCGAGGGCTACACAATGACATATGATTTGACCTTTTTTGATTCCAGGAAGATGGGTCCATGACCAAAATGGCATTCCCGGGTTTACCTCAGGCAATCTGGTGAGCCGTTTCGTGTAGTTTGCACTCCGGAGTTAAGATATCGTTCTTGTGGGACTTACTTTGAAGTATTTTGAGTTGAAATGAGTGTATTTGATTTGAGTTAGAAAAATGACCATTTTTCCCCTCCCGGTGTTATCTCCGGTTCTCGCACAGTTGTAGCAGTCGTTTCTCAGGGTTATCTCTGAGGTTGGCTTGTTGTTGACTTTGACTATCCTCAGGGTCATCTCTGAGGTTGGCTTGACCTATTCCCATGGTTGGGACTGAGAATGGATACCTTGGGGTCATCTCCGAGATTAATCGGTCTTCTTTGGTGTGTGGTCCGGTATTTTATCTGCAGGCCTCGGGGTTATCTCTGAGGTTTGATGATGAACTTCCGGTAGTATCCGGTATAGATTTGGATTGTCTTTCAGGGTTCCCTCTTAAAAGACAAATCTGTCCTCCTGAAATGTTAGTAACAGTAGAAGAAAATTTCGAGGGTCTACACTGTCTATGAACCCTAAATTTTAGTCTGATAACCGAATGTCAAGGCTCATAGATCTCTCTATGTTAGATGTTATGTGTGTTTTATGTTATAGATTTGCAGTATGCCATGTGGACTATGATCTGGAACTAAAATCAGGGTCAGATCATATTTAGATTACATATTATAAGCGGTCAAACCTAGTTGACCGATCACGAAATCTATTTCTGGGCAACCCAAAAAATCCCCAGAAACCCAGAATTTCTGACAAGATTTTCAAGTCCTTTGATCTTGCAACTGTTACGTGATTAGGTCATGTTGTTGTTTTGATCTTGTAGATTGGTGTATGAACTACACATCCAAGCCTTTAGAGTACTCAGATCATGTATAGAATCAAAGATGTAAAGGGTCAAAGTAAGGTTGGCCATCTGTTTTGTTGAATTTCTGGAAAACCCAGATTCGTGAAGAACATGAGTTTTGACATGGTTTGACCATGCCAGATCTTGCACATGTGATGTTATTATGAGGATCTGATGATATAGAGTTGTTAATTGGCATCTCTACTATAAGTGTGAACCTTTAGATCACACAAATAAGACATAGAACTCAAGTTACAAGGATCTAAAAGTAGCACCGTGAATTGTTCTTCATTTTCTGGAAAACCCAGAAATGAAGAACAACTCTGACAACATATTTGAAAGTTGATCTCTCTGATATGATGTTGTATAACCATGAAATCAGTTTGTGTGTGTAGTATGACATTAATACTACATGTATAACACATTAGCTAACCCACAAACTTGATAACCAATGATCTAGAACTGGCCAAACCTACTACCATGTGAACTTAGTTTGAAGATCTAGGTAGGCTCAAGAACACCTATATCGACGGTTCTGTCGCTATAGGGCCCTTTAGTGACAGTTATTTATAAAATTAATTATTTTAATTAAATAATTAGTATAAAATAGTTTTTGATTATTAAAAATTCATATTAAATTCTTAAAAATTATTTTAAAGCTTAAAATGGGTTTTTAATTATTTTGAATATATTTCATTAATATTTAATATTTTTTTAATATTAATAGTATTTAATTTATTTAATTATAATATTAAATAAATTACTTTAAAATGATTTTAATACTTGAAAAATCATGAAAAATTATATTATGGTATAAGAAAATATTTTAAGTTGTTTTTAATGACTTTTGATATTTTGTGATGAATTTTATTAATAAATTAGTATTAATGGTATTTAATTTATTTAATAAATATATTAAATAAATTGTGGGAAAATAGAATTAATGATCTAAATATTATATAAAAATGATTTAAAGGTTTAAAAATATTTTAAGTTATAAAATATAATTTTGATAAATTGTCATGAAAAATATTAATATTTTAATATTAATGACAGATTAATTAATAATGGTTTTAATTACTTTAAAATTATTTAAAGGTAATAATAAGGTATTAAAATACTTTGAGATATTATAAATATATTATAATATTATGTTAAGAATGTCATTAATATTTAATATTAAATAAATATTAATGATAATGGAATTAAGTGGTATTTAATTCAGATAAATACGATATTAATGATTGAAAAATCATGATAAATGATAATAATTATTTAAAAATTATTATAAGCCTTTAAAATTATTTTGACTGATTAATAAAAAATTTTAAGATAATTGTGAACAGGTTTAAGTAGTCTTAGTGAAATAGGCTCGATAATTATCTAACGTGGCCGTCGAGATATCAGAATTGTATCGAACTTGACTTAGACTTAAAAAGTTTGACTTGAGGTTAGGTCTTATGTGTTTTATAGACTGATAAGATTATGTGTTAATGTGTTTAGGTTATTAATATTTGTGATGATATTATTCTAATATTTGGAGATCGGTATTATCTATATTAGGTATTCAGACAAAGCTAAATAGAATATGTAGCAGTAATCAACCGAACAGGCAAGTTCCCTTACTCAATTATTGTGCAAGTTTTCTCTAACTCGACCTTGGAGATAATGTGTAAAGTTTAATGTATAAACAATTTATGTTTATATCTTTCGCCATAGTTATAGAATGATTGTACCAGATTTGCGGTGATTTGGGACCCGAATTTGGGGCCCTCACACGCATGACTCGAATACGATTCACGAGAATCATTTACGTATTCCGCGTTCACGTTGTTTATCGTTTAAACCTTCATTAAACATTTAATTAAGGTTTTAATCGCTCTCCTTCATGATCCATTACATGAACACCACATTCATCATCATATCTTAATGTCGAAGCCATATAGTTCGTTGTATGCTATGACCGATCGTTCATCGCAACTACGTTGCATTTACAGCGTTTATACACTTTACACTTATCTCTCATTACGACATCATAAAAATGCAATGTTATAAATCACCCTCATCACTCAACGTCTAAGACATCACAATCATAGCAATCCCACACGTTCGTTTTATCGCAACTACGATCCCCGGATATTTGTTATGTATTTTGCATTTACATTGTTTGTCTTTTAATCCCGTTCAACCTTTACTAAAGTTTTAAATAACTTGTTTAAGTGTTACATTATGTGAACTATATGTTCATTTCTTTCCTTACATTTCCCCCAGGAGTTGAGCAGTTAAAAGCTCTTCTCTGGGCTTTTTCCTATATCGTGACTGCATACGGTTCCATATTATTAATGAAAATTATGGCTAAGTCTCTAGTAACTCTTTCCCGGAGCCGGCGTTGCTGTGCCTCTTTTCTAGTTCAAACTGAAATGCAATATTTGATTCAAAACTCTCGATTTTTTAGCATTTTTCTAAGTGTTGAAGCAGCGTCAGATTAATCGCCTACTTTGTAATCTCATAATTTCTTCGTTATAACTCAAAATGAGATCGTTCCAAAGCCATTTTCTTCCTTATCTTACATATTCTAACTTCCCTCAAACAGAAATTCATTCTATATCCGTTAACATGTCATTCGATTGGCTTAAATTTCATCATTCGTTCGTTTTACGTTATTAACATTCTTCGTTCGTTCGTCCGTAATTCGGTCATCCGAACTCAAAATTCGTTCATTCTTGAGTCCACGACTCACGTTTTCTATGTTTTTTTACATTCTTAAGAAACCCTACATATTCATTTACAAACTTTTTACTTTCCGCTCGTCTTTTACGAAATTTTTGCCATAACTTTGTTATAGCTAAGTTTACTCAGTTCTTCATGAACGTTTCTATCGTTCCTAACCAAGAAATTAGCATCTAACTTATACGTAATGGTTTTAAACTTGTCCATCAACAACAAGTTCTAACTACAATGGTTCTAAATTTGTCCATCAACAACGTTCTTTGTGTTCTTCGCGTTCTTCATTCGTTCATCATTTTTAATCGATATTTTGATTATGATTTCACTTTTTATTGGAATCTGGTGTTATAAAACACAATTCCTTACTTATTTCACCGAATCATTTATATGATTCATTCGGATCGTTAGAATTCATTAAGAAATTCATACTTCCTTAAAAAAGCTTTTAAGAAATTTATAACCTAAACTTCTAATTCTTATTTCTTCATTTTCTCATGATTTCAACCATATGAAAATCATTCTTAATATCTTCTACTTCTATTTTCATTAAGCTAGGTATATAGACATGGAAAACTTAAAGAAAATTTATATTAGACTATGTTTTGGATTACCTTTCTTCTTTAATCTTCTTCTGTTGGACAAAGTTTGCACTCGGGCTAGCTTTTCCTCTTCCTTTTCCTCCTCATTCGATTTCTCTCTCTCTCTCTCTCTCTCTCTCTCTCTCTCAAGTGTTGGTGATTTTCAAATCACCAACAAATGAGCTAAGGCTCTCCTTATATAGAAAACCAAGGCTAGGGGTAAAATAGTCATTTCGCCCCTAAAGTTACTATTCCCACCTACTTAACTAACCACCTTACTATTCACGAAGCTTCTCTTAGAAGCTTCGTGGTTTCGCCTTTCAGAATTTGTCCCACAGTTTTAAAAACTATAATTCTTGAAATCCAAATATTTTTAGATATTTCGTATATCTTCTACATATTCACTTTTACGCATTCTTCGGAACTTCAAAATACTGAAAATCACTTTTTGATGATAAGCATTTTCCTTCGCGTTTTCTCCTAACGTAGTTAAACGAATTAAAAGTACATAACAGTACTTTTCGTCAAATTTATTTCACCCGATTTTTGCACGTTTTTTCAGAAAAACTTTTATCTACAAACTTAACTTTTCACGACATATTATCGTCAAATCTTTCGACGGAATGTCATTTCGACATACCGATCTCTCGAAAAGGCTTGAGTTATTCATAAGGGTGTTATTTGGTAAAAACTAATAATGAATCCAGAGGATAGGTATCAAATCCGAATCGATGCATCAAACCTACTAAATGTTGATCTCGAAATCGATACGAGTTTGATCGGTATACTAGATACCAAGTACCAGTTTCGGTACCGATTCGATCTAGGTTTTACCAAAAATTTATATAATTATTTATATTATTATTTTATTATTATTTTATTATTATTATTATTATTATAATCATTATTTTATTATTGTTATTATTGATAAATTATTAATAAAAAAATTAGAAAACCGGTATATACTGGTTCGGTTCGATAAAACTGAACCATCAAAACGCTGAATGAAATCGGTATTAAAAAAAACTAAGGTATATATCTGGTTTTTTAAAATGAATCGATCAATTCAAATCGGTCAGGAAAACCAAAAAGCGAAAAAATTAGTTTTTTTGAACTTCCCTAGTTATTCAAACCCTAACCCTTAGGGTTTCATCGGGTGAATAGAACATATTTCGTCTTTTTAATCTGAAATATTTTTGTTCCTGAAATAAATTTTGTCTTAAATATTCATACTCATTCAGTGTGGCTTGTAGCCAGAATCCTCTCGTTTTATAATCATCCTAGGTTCTAGAACGATTAATAAACACATAGCACAGAATATTATTAATAAAAATTCATTTTATTAATAACTAATTCTTTAAACTTCAATTCTGAACAATCCAGTTTTTTCGGGTTGTCACAATTGTTGCGCCAACTTTTTTTTTCTTAGGGTTGATCTCCAAGTTTGATTTGATGTTCCACGGGGGTGTCTCCGTGGTTAGATTTGATCTTGTGGTCCTTTAGGGTTATCTCTGGAGTGTGAAAAGGATGTTTTTGCTGTAACATTCCAGAATTTTAAATTATAATATTAAATATTTATTGATTTATATAAGTATTTAATGGATATATTTATTATTGAATAAATAATTGTTCAATTTGAGTTGATGTGGTTTAGTTAATTATTTGTTGTATAAATAATTAAGGAGTTAAGAAAATTAATTGTTATGAGATTATATATCAATTTAATTTAATAATTAAGTTAGAGAGCTAATAATGATTAAATGAATTATAATATTTTAATTGGAATTTGTGATTAAAATAAAGTGTTAGTTGGTTGAATAAAATTATAATTATAAAGGAAATTATAATTATGTGATAATGATTTATATGTTAAAGTAATTTAATAGATTAATATTTGAATTGATTGATTATTTAAATTATTGGAAGTGTGACGAATAACCTTTCTATAAAGGAGTTATTAAAATAAATTAAAGGAGTTTAATTCAGTTTTGCCAAACAAAGCCTAATATCTATTAAGTCTTTATTCTAATTGGGTTTTTCCAAACAAGGCATAAGGATTAATTGATTATATTTTAGTGGTTAGCCAAACAAGCCTTATGGCTTTTGATTCTCAAATAAAACATAACTGATATAAGTTATATCTATATTTATATTATATCATTAATATATATTATTACTATATACGTTATATTGTTAGTACGTATGTTAGAAGATAGAAGAAGACTCAGTTGAAGAGTTTACAAAGAGAAAAGAAGATAGGAAGGAAGGCTAGAGTAATTGAGAAAGAAATTGGGGGGAAAGAAGCTTGATAATCAAAAGGATAACCATCTTCTTCTAACTCTAGGATATCATCTTCTTAATCAAAGGTAGGAGCTCAATCTTTTTCTTTAAAAGTTTAGTTTTCTTCTTCCCAAAAAGTCTCTGTAAAATAATTATAAAAGATGAATTATTGATATGTATATAGTTTTGTATGATAATTGTTTGTAAAAGGTTGTTTCATGAGTTTATATGTGATTATAGAGAAATTAAGTCATGAATGTATGCAATTTATGAAGAAAACCATATTATAGTGTTTATATGAAAATATATGAGTATGGCTTAGTTTAAAATGAAATTAAGGTTTGATTAATTGTTAATATATATAAATTGACTATTGAATTTGATAGAGTATGTATAATCATAACCATGGTATTTTAAATTTACTGTTTTGATTGACAAACAAAATCACAGTTTTGATTTTCATTAAAATGTCAAAAATAGAGTTTTTGCCAAAAGTAGTGAAATTGAGTGTTGTAAAGTTGATAATTGTGTTGTTATATGTGTATAATCATGCTAGAGTCTTTACAATATGTTTACAGAAAGTCTCTATATATATTACATGTAGTTAGTTTGTTAGATTAGATCTTGTAGGCTAATTTGGCTTTTTGTTCATCTTTGTTCTTGCCGAGCTTGGTCGTAGGAGTTACGGACTTTTGGCGCCTTGTATGTATATAATCGTTATTCTGTGACTCATGCCATGAAGGCGAAAGTTAGCGAAACGTTCGACGATTTTAGTTTATTACACAAAGTTTGAAAATAAATGTTATGTGTTAATAATAGGAATGTTAAATGATGATTTCAGTAGTATTAAACTATGAATGAGCATGTTATCAAGGGTTAGCTAGTATTAACATAGTTTGATTATGTGAATTGGTAATTTAACCTACACAATGTATATATTTGTTTATATAGATATAAAAGGTTGGTAATGACTAATTATGTCATGATGACAGATATATAGGGTATTGAGATTCAAGTGGTAAGGGTTAGCTTGTGCTAAAGGCAAGTTCTCTAACTCCACTTTTATAATTGTGCGAATATTTAAACTCTTTTGAGCAAGTTTTCTAACTCTATACTTTCATTGAGTTAGTTGTTTATGCAAGTTTTCTAACTCTAAAACTTCATTGTGCAAGTTCAATTTCGTTGAGTACATTATTGTTTTTAATTCAAATTCAATTATACAAATGGCTAACTCTACACTTTCGTAGAGCTAGATGGTTTATTATTGAGAAAGCTCTTGTATCTAATTGTTCATAGGGATGCAAGTATTCTAAATCGTATATTTAGTAATGAGCAAGTTTCTTTTATATGTAACTTATTATTTAGCATGCAAATCGTTATATTTTAATATTCTAGTGTTGAACAACTTTATCGTTCAAATTATTATTCATTATGCATGTTTGGTATCCAATTATCAAAAACTTTGACTTAATATTGTTCAAAACAAATTATGTCATGATTATTTAATGTTTATGCTATTAGATTACTCCTGAAGCATGATATTAATTTACAAATATCGATTCAGTTATGATTATTCCATAGCATACAGTTATTTCTTTTGTATTCAACTAATCCTTAGTTGATGACCATTGAATTCTAAATTACCCTGTAATGTATCCAAACCAAACTTACTTTGGTACGGACTGGTATTCTAAATACTAAGATGAACAACTCTTTTATTAGAGGTTTACTCTTAGCGTTGAAATGGTTGTGCACAATACATTGTACTAAGGGTTGATCCCCCTAAGTACGTGGAGTCCTTATAGTCTTATGACTGTTAAAGTTAAAGTTGAAAGATTACTTATAACTGTGGACATGATTCGTGGTCATTAGACCCTCAGTAGTATGTTTAAAAATGTTAATAGAACCTATCATTCAGTTCTATTGAGCCTATTTCTGGCAAATGTTGTAATGTTGTAAAGTTATTCATTCTTATTTCAAGTGAGCCTTGTTTGCTCACTCTTGCATATTAAATACTTATTGCAGCTAAGGTTGAGAAGGTCAATGAACTTACTACTAGCGAAGGAAAGGGAAAAATGTACAAGTGATGAAGACTTGTAATTTTATTTTATCGTTATATACTTTTGAATGATGTAATAACTTAATTTCCACATTTGAATGATTGTAATTAAAGGTTAGATAACCTGGGAGATTTTTATTTAAGTTTAATCCTGTATGGGCAGGTTTTTATTATTCAATTTTATTATAATTGGGTAGTTAGAAATGAATGTTTTGATTAAGTGAACACCAATTCTTGAGGAAATGAAGTACCAGGATTTGGGGGTGTCACAGGTTGGTATCAAAGTCTTAGGTTATGAACCTTAGGTGGGGGGAAAAGCCTTAGGAAGTAACCTTTGAAAAGATAGTGGAGATAACTCTTATCGAGTTTTAAGGAAGAAGTAATAAAACACTTATGTGCTTATGTGTTTATAGTTCATGTACTCGTGAGTGTCGAGTAGAAATGATTAATAATTAAAACTTTAAAACTTTGTTGTCAGGATGACTAATGTCAGAGAATCCAATCAGGCTGTGGAGGAGGGACCTCAAATGCCTATAGAGGATGAGCCTCACGACATTCAGGTAGTTTGGGAACAACTCACTGAAGCGGAGTCACCCTGGTTGGTCACGATGAGTTGAAGATGAGGATGATGACGTGGAAACGGATGAGGAGGATCCCATTGAGTTACCACAGGAGGATGAGGATGACAAGGACGAGGAGGAGGAGACTCCACTAACCTCGATGGTTGCTAGTATGTACAATGAAGTCTACGACCGTAACGTGGAACTTCAGGATATAGTTGAGGAGTTACAAGAGATAGTATTTGAACAATGAGACAATGATGACACAAAAGATGGCGAGATCCGAGGATCGTGAGGAACAAGTGACAAACACCGAGAAGAAACTAATACTGAATAGAAGGAGAAAAGAATAATTGATCGAGGTGGTCCGAATCAAGAACAAATTTGAATGAAGAAACTAGCGAGAGGGCGAGAGCTAAAGATGCATACGAGGAAGATTATCAACAAACTGGAAGAGCAGTAAGGAACTCACAGGCGAAGAGGATGAAGTTGGAAGAGATGGATAAAGTATTTAACACCGCAATTAATCGAGCTCAAGATCGGGTCATGGGATATCCGATTCAGTTCGAGACGCTGCCATCATATGTATTAGATCGCAGAACAATGTTCCGGGTCATGGAGGAAGAACGTGATAGGGCTAAGAAGTATCTTAATAGAACATCGTAGTTGTTGTACGATGAGTGAAAGGTTAAATAAATTGTAAATCCCAAGTGTTATGCAACCTATGGGATATGACTATGATGTTGTCCTGAAACTTTTGTAGTTCAGGAAAGTAATGTAAATAGCAGTGATGCTATTGTTTTATGTTTCAAAAAGGTTATGAATAAATAAAAGTTGTTACTTTATTCAAAGTGTTATGTGTTATGTGTTATGTGGTTATTTCTTTTTGAGGCAAGTTAAGTAGAAATTTCTTAAAAGAGTTGAATAATAATCTAATGAATGTATTTTAACAGAAAATGCCTCCCAGACGTCAACCACCACGACAGAGAACCACTGAAGGAACCAATAATGACAATGTTGATGGTAACCCCATTCAACAACTAGTGACGCTACAGACAGGAGCATTGCAAAATCAACCCCAAAACCATGGTACAACGTTTAAGGATTTCAAGGCGGTTGGACCCCCTGAATTCCGTGGGTCCATGAATCCAGTCAAAGCACAAACCTGGATTATGGAGATAGAAAAGGTATTCGATGTCGCTAGGGTAGGGGATGATCAGAAGATTGCTTTCGCAACATTTATGTTGAAAGAAGAAGCTAGTTATTGGTAGCAGACCAATAAAACTCGTGAAGGGCCAGGAGTGATGACCTGGGATAGGTTCAAGGAGTTGTTCTTCGAGACCTATTTTCTGGAGAGTTCAAATAGTCAGTTAGAAGTGTTGTTTTTGGAATTAAAGCAGGGAATGATGACGGTATCTGAGTATACTGTAAAATTCAACGAATTGGCGAGGTTTGCGCCATATCGAAGTCGAAACAGCAGACGGCGTAAAGCGAAGAAGATTTGAACAGGGGTGAAGCCCTGGTACATCTGACAAGGTTTTTCCTATTCCAATTGAAGGCGTTTTAGCGGTGATGGAGAAAGCGATTACATTTGAAGGTGGAGGCGAGGCAGTGACAAAGTTCAATCAGGAACAAAAGAAGAAGAAGAATAAAAATGAGATTAAGAATGGAGGTGGTAGCGGTGGAAACAACAACAACAACAATAGTTTGAAGAAGAAGTTGAACGGAAACATGGGTGCTGGAAACCAGTAGGGTAACCAGCAAAACAAAAAGTTTGAAGCATGTGCGACATGCGAGAAATTTCACAAGGGTGCGTGCTTGATGGGGAAACGAGTTTGCTTCAATTGTGGCCAAGAGGGTCTGTAGCGCCCCAAAATCTGGGTATCTTCCAACCTGACAGATGGTGATATACTGTACAAACATTCATACATTTATTCAATTGAAAAGTCTCAAGAACGAACATAACTTCTATATATTTAAAGTAATATTTACATTTCCCGGGTTCTATACCCATTACAAAGGTTCTTTGTCATAATATCATTTACATTACAACAATAGACCTATCTTATTACAAATGACTGACAGTAATCGCCTTAACTTTTCCTTTATCCTTTTCGATCCTTGGGACATTCGATCTTAATTTTGCATTCATATGGTTCAAGCAAAAGTGAGCATAACTAGCTCGTAAGTATAACAATTCAATAACAACATGCTTGACACATACGAATCGTATATCTTCAATAATCGAACAATAGTTATGAAGAAGTACTATTGATAATTCAAAATAGCACTTCATCTTTTCTTTCAAAATGTTTTACAATAATAACAATATTTAGTAAAACATTCACTCCGGTCAAAGACCTCGAGTATTCATTCTTTATTGGAAAAAGACAACCCGGAAGCAAGTTCGTAAGCCCGATATTACTCACGAGCACTTCTAGGTGATCAGCCTATCGTACTCTACGTTGATCAACACTACATCCATTAAACGTATGCACGTTTAAGCATTTGGCAACCTCATGTGCCTGTCGTTTTACCTACAAAACATTTGTTTAACATTTCAGTCTTCTTTTGAAAACCATATCAAGTAGTTGACAAAAGATAACAACATTTGATAATAAATGAATAGATTATCAATAATCCATGCAATATATCAAGTCTAGCCAAAGGAATTGGCTTTAACTTTAACATACCACAATTCATGCGAAAGAATACATAAACTTCAAAACTTGTTCAAATTGAACTGAGAAAATAGTTAGAATACTCGCCTTTAGCGTCTGCTACGGTATATTAACTTTATGTTCAAGTCTTTCAAGTCTCTACAATACATGATCACATAATGCCTTACATTAGGTCACATATAATCAAGTATGTATATGACTATATCTTACCCTTCATCTCAATCTAATTGTGTATTAGATTCAGTTACTATTCATTTCGATTTATCATTATCCTTGCATTTATATTCAACTAGGTTATCTCAACCTTTATACAACATCTTTAAGGCTTAACAAAGTTTAAACAATGTTACATTACGTTCCTTAGGTTTTTAAATCAATTAACTTTCTTTTCTTTGTAATTAAAAACATTCATTACTATTCTTGTTCTGAGGATGGCGCTGCTTATTTCGACTTTATACTCACATCTCATGACTGCGGCCGAGTTAATATTAGTATTGACCCGGACTTGGTCTTTGCTTGTGATGAGTCCTTACTTGGTGGGCGTGACTGCATTTCCACACTAGAAGGTTTTTAGATTGTTCATAATATTTGTGGCGCCTAAATTAATACTATGGTTCGCGTTGCGGTGAACTCTTTGCAGTGTCTTTCGAATTCTTCATTATCTTATTTCTTCGCGTGACAAATTGCTTTAGGGTTGGTAGCGCATGGCTCAACTCGCACCAAAAAAAAATTCAGATCTTTGAATTTTTGCAGAAATTTGACGATAACTTCTTCGTTATAAGTCCGAATTGGCTCGTGTTTATGCAAGAATTTTATCTATTTGACTTCGTTTGCTAAAAATTCACATATTGGTTCATTTTTAACGAAAACGATAAACGTTCGTGAACGTTCAACGCTCGTTTCTTCGTTCTAAGTCGGTATTCGGTCTTTTTCGAGTCCGCAACTCTTAA
Source organism: Panax quinquefolius (assembly GCA_020205615.1). Classification (NCBI taxonomy): domain Eukaryota; kingdom Viridiplantae; phylum Streptophyta; class Magnoliopsida; order Apiales; family Araliaceae; genus Panax; species Panax quinquefolius. The sequence goes on from CM035162.1 coordinate 89,947,846, forward strand.
ATTCCAAATATGACTTGACTCCATTGGACAACAATGGTTCCGAGTTCAAACACAAAATTTGACTTCTATTCTGAGAATTTTACGAATTCGACGATTATCGTCCAATCGTGCAATTTCCGGCAAATCTTCATTCTTATGATTTGTTCAGCATTACAAGTGAATTCCATTCATCATGTGAACATCTCAACATACTTATTACAACAACCTATATTTATTGTTGGATTTTTGACTTATTCTTCATGAGCTTATAACTTGTCAAATTATAAACTACTTAAGATTTTATTATTCATGACTTATGACAATTAAAGTTTCTTAATCATCATACTTTACATGTTCTTCACATATAACTTTACTTATGTATACATGATACATATGATCATATAAGTTCTTGTATCACTTCTCTTAATAAACTCATTACAAGTTCATAATACTTTCACATAAGTTTATAACTTATGCTAGCTTAAATGACTTATTACCAACTTATGTGGCTTAAGTTCATTACTTACACATTCTTCTTACTTCTTAACATTCATGTTCCTTAATCCATCTTTTCTTATCAACCTATCATGAATAGAGATAGAAGATAATTTAGAGAAGAAGTCTTACTTTAGAAGTCTTGGTAAAGTAGCCTTCTTCTTCTTCTTACAAATGAAAGTAACTTATTGTAGCTTATTGTCTCTAACACTTAAGCACTTTGAGATGTTTGGATTATTTGAACAACTAACAAATGGCTTGCAAGGCTTCTCTATTTATAGAATTTGCAAGGTTAGGGTAATTTAGTCATTAAATCAACCCACCTCCTTAAGCTACCTCCTTACTATTCATTACTTGATTAACACAACTCTTATCCTATGCTTGGTCATTACTCATTTAACTTGGTCACCACATTAACTTGGTCATCATATTAACCATATTAATATGGTTTGCCCCTGTTAGGTTTGTAATATTTATGAACGCAATCAAATTGCATAAAAAGTGCGGAAACGTGTAAAAATCAGAGTTTAAAATTTTTACAAACCATATACCCCGATCACCCATTATGCACAATTATTAATTAAACGAAAAAGATGAATAAGAAACATACCCTTGAAGATCCGAGCTTCCTCAGGTACAAGTTCACCTCAAATCCTTTTCGCGTTCAACTTGAATCCACCGGGTTTGGTTCCTTCCTTTAATCAACGTTAGCCACCCAAGTGTTTGGCCTCTAGAGGTGATCCACCAAGGAAGCAGAAGAATTCAAGAAAATGGGTGGTTGGCTAAACCCTAGTTTTTCTATCTCTAAAGAAAAGGAGCGTACTCTCCAACCATTGGAATTATAATGTCGTCATAATATCTGATATAAGACTCCTCTTATAAAGATATCAAGTAACCCTATTAAAATAAGATATTATTTAATTAAACCCTTTTTTAATTAAAGGGCTCCCTAATCTTATTAGGGATAATTAATTAAACTCATTTAACTAATTTTCCTTCCTAATCCAATTAGGAATAAATGAGAGTACTTATATTAAATTAATTCCTAAACTCTTTTAGAAATTAAAATAATAATAATAATTGTAATAATATTAATAAGACTCCTCTTATTAATTTATATTTAATATTTCTAAAATATTAAATAATAAATATTAAGCTATTTAATTTATTCTATCACCATAGATTAAATTAAATATACATAACATATATTATTACGATTATGCCATTAACTTCTTAAATAATTATTCTTCCTTTTATGGTGTGACCCTTTAGGTTCTCCATATTAAACCGGTTGTGAATAAATCAATTAGAACAATTCTAATCTTATTTAAATAAATAAATCAAACAATTAATTTATTTAAATAAATAATATTTATTCTACAATAGGATAAGCCTCCTAGCGATCAACGACATTCCGGATAATATAGATTTTAACATTAATCATAAAAGAACCTTTGAGTAAATAGTTATCGTGACAATTCAATCCTTCCACCATACAATGTCCCAATTAAATATAAGACATGGAATTCTTTGTCAAGTCTTATTTTATTTAATTATATGTATTTCGACTCTTAAATGCATAACTCAAATAATGCAAATTAGAAACTCCTTTCTAATTTCATTTTGCCTTCGCCAAGGACTCTTTGGGTTGTCATTTATCGAATCACATAGGACATTTCTCTTCTTTTAATAGAAGTGGTAGATTCTTTATTGATCATACATTATCTCCATGTACAACTTATTATACCCAAGCATACCCTTTGATATACCCTAAGGGTCTTAAGGAATAAGTCAAAGTATAACTCATCGTACACAAGATACTATGATGATCTCAAGTCCAAGGATCACTTGTACTACTATCACTCTGAGAATTCCTATTGACGAGCAAGTAAAACTCCATTAGGTATTCCTTAGCGAGCCACGTTCAAATGAACTTATTCTCTAATAAGCACCTACATACTTGCTTTAGTGTCTCCACACAAATGATCATGAGATCAATCATCCTCATCCAATGAGCAAAACAACGTATGTACCAATCTATCCAGGATTCACTAATCCCCAATTTAGTAATCCAATGATTGGGAGCTGCTTTTAGTTTTAAGCTTTCTAAGAATTTAGATCTCATTAGAATGATCATCATCATTATTCTAAAAGCATTGCTTAAAACTATGGGTTTATCACATATTATAAAAGCGACATCATGTAGATAATTAAAAGCCTTTAATAAATTAATACTTTTTATTAATAAATGAATAAGATTGTTACAAAGTATATGCTTTATCATCAAACATGATTGGCTTGTGTGCATACTACTTTTCAGCCCCATGGGTCAAACAACTCATGGATTCTAGTTTGGACTTACATTAAATCAACCTTTGGGGTTTGCATTAATAAACACTAGTTGGTTCATTAATTAATAATTGGGCCTTAACATTTTATTCACTTGGACTTGTACCAATTGTTAACCAATCTTCCAAGTCCATTAACATTACTTAATACATATACATATAGTTTATGTATCATTTTCGTATTCTAATTCATATAGAATTTATATACGATATTTCATCCTTCATACAACGTCGTATAATACTTCGTATTATACTCGTTTTCATTACCTTTGTACAATACCCAAGTATTATACAATTATTACTTATTCATTACTACTTCGCCTTCCTTAACGTTTATAAATTAAGTCCGCAAGCGAAATATTACATTTTCCATAACTAGATTTTTATTACATAATCCATCTTACCTTGTTATTCCATCATTACGTATTTCTCGGAAATTCAAAAATATATCCCGAGCAAATACCGATGAATAGTGTTTTTCGAAAAACTTTTATTTTTCGTCTTGGAAATTCAAATACTTTAATTCATTCACGTAGCTCAAATACTACGACATTCTAACATCAATAGGTTATACAATGACAACCATCTTGATAACACATAGAATAGAATTTTATTATTATTTAATTTAATAAAATCATTTTACAATAAGATTCGAATTTCTCGGTCGTTACAGGGTCACATCGCCCCAAATTGCACTCAACTAAAGAAGAATGTGTGCTTCACGTGCGGATCCAAGGATCACTTTGCTCGTGAATGCCCTAAGAAGAAGGATGGAGTGACTACCAGAAGCAATGGAGTTAACAATGGAGGTACATGGGCCATTACAGGACTTGCAGCATTAAACAAACCCACAGCCAGAACCTTCAACATAAATGTGCAAGATGTTGTGCAATCAAAAGATGTAATGTCAGGTATTATCCCAATAAATGATATAAATGTGTATGTATTATTCGATTCATGCGCTACTTGTTCGTTTATATCTGATGAATTTGCTAAGAGGTTAGAATTACCTAGAGAAGAACTGAATTTTCCTTTGAACATAGAAATTGCGAATAAGGAAGTAATCTCTGTTAGATTCGTATATAAGAATTGTAGGGTGAATATTAAGGAGAATAAATTGTTGGTAGATTTGATTCCGATTAGACTTGGAGAGTTTGATGTTATTTTAGGAATGGACTGGCTGTTCAAATATGGAGCGGTAATTGATTGTCACAAGAAGTGTGTAAACCTTATGACTCCGTCAAAGGTAGTATTTTATGGTAGCAAGTCGCCTAGACAAATGAAATGTCTGACGACTATGCAGGCCAAGAAATTGTTGAGTCAAGGCTGTGTGGGCTATTTAGCTTATATAGTCGATACTCAGAAGAAGGGTGTGAAACTAGAAGAGATACCAGTGGTGAGGGAATTTAAAGACGTGTTTCTAGAGGATTTGCCAGGACTTTCGCCTAACAGAGAAATAGAGTTCATGATCGACTTGGCGCCGGGAACAGCACCAATATCGAAGGCCCGTCTGAGAATGGTTCGGTAGAAATGAAGGAACCGATGGAAATACGATTGCAAGAGTCATTGGACAAGAAATATATTCAACCAAGCGTATCGTCGTGGGGAGCGCCAGTTTTATTCATGAAGAAGAAGGACGGATCAATGCATCTTTGCATTGATTATAGGGAGTTAAACAAGGTCACTATTAAGAACAGATAACCGCTACCAAGAATAGATGACTTGTTTGATCAGTTGAAGGGTGCTAAATACTTTTTGAAAATAGATTTGAGAAGTGGGTATCACCAATTGAAAGTGAGGAAGGAGGATATACCACGAACGGCATTCAGAACTCGGTATGGACATTACGAGTTTCTGGTGATGTCTTTTGGTTTAACCAACGCCCCTGCTGCATTCATGGATTTGATGAATAGGGTGTTTAAACCATTCTTAGACAAGTTTGTAGTGGTATTCATCGACGACATTCTAATGTATTCCAAAACTCAAGAAGAACACTTACGTTTGACATTGGAAACACTATGAAAGGAAAAGTTGTACACAAAATTCTCTAAGTGCGAATTTTGGCTAGATCGTGTACAATTTCTTGGGCACGTGATTGATAAGGATGGGATTTTAGTGGATCCATCAAAAGTGGAAGCTGTAATCAATTGGGAACAACCAAGAACACCGTCAGAAGTGAGGAGTTTCTTGGGACTGGCCGGTTATTATAGAAGATTTATTTAAGATTTTTCTAAGATAGCCACTCCGCTAACAAATTTGACAAGGAAAGCTGTAAAATTCGTTTAGACGGAGAAATGTGAAGAGAGTTTCTAAGATTTGAAGAAGAAGCTAAGTGTGGCACCTATGTCGACATTACCAGATAATACAGGAAATTTTGTGGTGTATAGTGATGCCTCACACAAAGGTTTGGGTTGTGTTCTTATGCAGAATGGCAAAGTTATTGCGTATGCATCAAGACAACTGAAGGATTATGAGAAAGGGTATCCGACTCATGATTTGGAATTGGTTGCAGTTGTATTTGCTCTGAAGATATGGAGACACTATCTTTATGGAGAGAAATGTGAGATCTACATAGACCACAAAAGTCTGAAGTATATTTTCACTCAGAAGGATTTGAACATGCGTCAAAGAAGGTGGATGGAATTGATAAAAGATTACGATTGTGAGATCTTTTATCATCCGGGCAAAGCGAATGTGGTTGCAGATGCTTTAAGCAGGAAAGGTCGGGAAAGGTTGATGCTGATAACAACTCAGGAGGAGCTCATTTTAGCAATGACAAAACTGGAGTTGGAAATCGAATTTCCAAAAGAATCTGACAAACAACTATTCCAGATAGAAGTTGGTCCAACTTTAGTGGACAAAGTGAAAGGTGATCAACTACAAGATGAAGAGTGTGGGAAAATCAAAGAGAATCAGATTGAGGGTAGTGATGTAAAATACAAGATCGATACCGAAGGACTACTACGGTTTGAGGGAAGAATCTGGGTTCCAGCAACACCAGAGCTGAAGGAAGAAATTTTGACCGAAGCTCATAGCTCAAGATATTCAATTCATCCAGGAAGCACGAAAATGTATCAAGATTTGCGTCGATATTTTTGGTGGCCGAATATGAAAAGGGACGTTGTAGAATGCGTAGCGAAATGATTGACATGTCAAAGAGTAAAAGCAGAACATCAAAGACCCAGCGGATTACTTCAACCGTTAGAAATACCGGAATGGAAGTGGGAACATATCACGATGGATTTTGTGGTGGGTCTTCCAACTACTCAGAGAGGATGCGATGCGATTTGGGTGATAGTGGACAGACTGACGAAATCAGTGCACTTTCTACCAATAAAGATTAGATTTAATCTTGATCAGTTGGCAAGATTGTACATTAAAGAGATGATTTCGAGGCACGGAATGCCAGTATCAATTGTATACGATAAAGATCCACGATTCACGTCAAATTTCTGGAAGAGACTACAAGAATGCATGGGGACACAGTTGCGAATGATTACGGCTTATCATCCGCAAACAGATGGCCAAAGCGAACGAACAATCCAAACATTGGAAGATATGCTGAGAACATGCATCATGGACTTTAAAGGAAGCTATGAAGAACATTTACCGTTGGTGGAATTTGCTTACAACAACAGTTACCACGCGAGCATCGACATGCCACCTTACGAGGCATTGTACGGCAGAAAGTGCAGAACTCCACTGTGCTGGGATGAAGTCGGTGAACGTCAACTGCTAGGACCGGAACTAGTGCAACAAACTGCTGACTTTGTCAAACTCATCAGGACAAGATTGGTAGCAGCTCAAGACCGACAGAGGAAGTATGATGATCAACACAGGCAAGATCGTGCATTTGATGTAGGAAGATATGTATTCCTAAAAGTTTCTCCTTGGAAGGGAAAAATTCATTTCGGTAAAAAGGGAAAGCTAAGCCCGAGGTTTATTGGACCCTTTGAAGTGCTTCGAAGAGTGGGAGAAGTGGCTTATGAGGTAGCTCTACCTCCAGAGTTGGAAAACATTCACAATGTTTTCATATTTCGATGTTACGACCATATAAACCAGACTAAAAACACGTGATCGAGTACGAACCATTGCAGTTCAAGAAAGATTTGTCTTATGAAGAGATTCCTATTCAGATAGTTGACAGGAAAGAACAGGTGCTCAGGAATAAAGTTATACCTTATGTGAAGGTGATATGGAGGAACCACAATGCTGAAGAAGCTACGTGGGAACTCGAAGAGAAAATGTTGAAAGAGTACCCTGAGTTATTTTTTAATCTGTGTCTTGATTTCGGGGACAAAATCTTTGTAAGTAAGGGAAGAATGTAACGAATGATTTGTTTGAGTTGTGATTACGAGGATGAGAATCCTTGTAAGGAGGAATGATGTAACATTCCGAATTTTAAATTATAATATTAAATATTTATTGATTTATATAAGTATTTAATGGATATGTTTATTGTTGAATAAATAATTGTTCAATTTGAGTTGATGTGGTTTAGTTAATTATTTGTTGTATAAATAATTAAGGAGTTAAGAAAATTAATTGTTATGAGATTATATACTAATTTAATTTAATAGTTAAGTTAGAGAGCTAATAATGATTAAATGAATTATAATATTTTAATTGGAATTTGTGATTAAAATAAAGTGTTAGTTGGTTGAATAAAATTATAATTATAAAGGAAATTATAATTATGTGATAATGATTTATGTGTTAAAGTAATTTAATAGATTAATATTTGAATTGATTGATTATTTAAATTATTGGAAGTGTGACGAATAACCTTTCTATAAAGGAGTTTAATTCAGTTTTGCCAAACAAAGCCTAATGTCCATTAAGTCTTTATTCTAATTGGGTTTTTCCAAACAAGGCATAAGGATTAATTGATTATATTCTAGTGGTTAGCCAAACAAGCCTTATTGCTTTTGATTTTCAAATAAAACATAACTGATATAAGTTATATCTATATTTATATTATATCATTAATATATATTATTACTATATACGTTATATTGTTAGTACGTATGTTAGAAGAGAGAAGAAGACTCAGTTGAAAAGTTTACAAAGAGAAAAGAAGAGTGGAAGCAAGGCTAGAGAAATTGTAACAACCCGGTATTTTACATATAATTAAATCAGAAATTTTGCGTATAATTTTTTTTTTAGGATAAGGATTTGTACAAGATAATGTATGTATGTAATTATGTAATAAAAAAAATATATTTATTACATGAATGTATACAAATAATTTGATTTTAGAATTATTGACTATTATAAAGTATATTCTTATAATAATTTATTTTAAGATAGAAATGTTTTTATTAATTATTTTCCATAAAATATAATCATATATTATTTAAATAATATATGAAGTGATTTTAGAATAATTATAATAATTATTTTATTATATGAATTTTAGTATGATTATTAAGGTAATTATTTTACCTTAATTATTAAGGTTAAATATAAATGAATAAATCGGATATGGAATCCAAACTCTAATTTTAGATTATTGTCAAGGTATGAGAAAAATAATATAATATTAATTATATTTTGATTTTTCAGTGCTATGAATATGTATTGTATGTCCGTATTGATAATGGTTGGTCAATTACGGTGTATTATGACCAAACCCTAGTAATAATGTTAAACCCTAATTTGAGATCCAAATTAGAGTACAAGATTGTTTTATAAGTTTGTTATATAATTTATGTTGTGTATTAAGTGATTAATTAGGTAAACCCTAATTAAAAGTTCTAGAAACCCTAAATAATTTGTAGAAAACCCTAATTAATATTTATAAAACCCTAATTTTTGGAAATGAGAAACCCTAATTTGAAATTCAAATTAGAGTTCGAAATTGTTGGTAATTGTGATAAGATGATTAATTAATAAGTATTAAAATAATAATTGTTAATTATAGAAACCCTAAATTGTTAAACCCTAATTATTGAATTAGAACCCTAATTTAGTAATTGGAAGCCCTAATTTTAATTTGGTAACCCTAATTACCAAAAGTATAAACCCTAATTGCTAAAATAGAAAAGTTAATTATAATTAGAGATATTAAACCCTAATGTTCATGTATAAAGTAATTAGAAAATTAATCATAATTAAGGAAACCCTAATTTCAAAATTTTAGAAACTAAAATTTATTTTATTTAATTTTATTTTTGTGCAAACCCTAATTGCTAAATCCTACATTTAATTTATGCTAAACCTTAGGGTTAAACCCTAATGGTTTGCAAGGATTACAAGATTGCCCTTAAAATTCCATGCAAAAAGACCATTTTACCCCTCTTAAATTATTGGATTTTGACAAGTGTTAGAGTTGTTGGAGTTGGTGACCAACTATGTTGACAATTGTGACTTACAATCTCAGTAACCAGCAACATACATCAGCCATACATGCATCATACACATTATATAAATAGAATTGGAGAGAGAAAAATTACATTTGCCCACTTATTTTGCACAAACACTTATCCTAGAGCTTCTCTCTCTAAGACACGCGAAATTTGGTAGCATATCAGTCACATAGTCAAGCCCCACTAATACATATAACAACATTAGTAGCCAAAATCAGAAATTGATCAAAGAAAAGGTATAACCCTAGCCATGAAATCTGACCATCGATCTTGTGTTAGATGTTAGGTTTGAATGTCAGAATATGTTATTTGTAATCCATATAGTTGATCTGGGTTGACACACACTAGATCCATAACTTTAATATGCTCAAAAATAAGTTTTTGAAAAATCTGGGAAAATTGTTTTGGGTTGTCTGACAACTAATGTTAGAGCCCATAGATCCTTCTATGTTTATTATTTTTGTTGTTTCAAACTTTTCATATGTAGCCTGTTATGTGGTCTCTGATCTGGAACAAGAATCAAGCTTATATCTGGTCTAGATTCGTAGTTATTAACGGTCAAAGTCCGTTGACCAAGCACGACTGCATTTGCTTTCTAGCAAAGCTTAACGTCGACAATGATTTCTGGTGACGATGATTCACTGCTTATAATTGTTTTGATCGTGTTGATGTTTTATACTTGTAGACTGACATGAATACTACATAATAAAGTCTTTATATTTCCTAGATTCTTAACTGAAACGATTTGAGTGTTGGTCAAACATGGGTAGACGAAACTGCTCAAGAACATTTCTGGAAAACCCAGAAATGTTCAAGAACAGTTCCTGACCGGCTCTTTGACCAGCAAATTTCTCTTAGTTGTGATGTTTTTAATATGATATAGTACTTGATGTTTGTACCGTAACATCTCTTCTACAGAATAGAACTTTTATATTTCATTAAGTAAGCTCAGAACCATATGACAATCGGGCCTCAAAGTGACACCATGACAATGTCTGGGTTTCTGGGTTACCCAGAAAACTCAGATCAGCTCTGATATTAACTTTGTCTGCTTAGATATCGTTGGTTTTATGTTGTTTGATCGTGTTATCTGTTAGAACTTATAGTATTACACTATGTATGTAAGACCCCGAAATTTTTAAATAAAAAGGAATTTCCTTTGTTTATTATTTTGAAATAGTAAGGGTTGATTTGATTAATGTGGATAGTTAAGGGTTAAATACGCAAATATTTCAAAATAAGCAAGTGGTTATAAAATATTCATTATCGTCGGGGAATATTCGTTTTGGTCGTGGAATATTAAATTTGTCGGGGAATATTAAATGCGACAGTAGCTTGACCATGTGTGGGCCCCATAAGCGGAAAGCGATTGGATGAAGAAAGCGACAAATATAAGTTGTTTTTAAATAGCGGCGTAGTTATTTACAGAATTATCTTGTTGGAATACCCGGTGGTTAAAACACACACTAATCGCGTTGTTGAGCGATAGCTTTGCAGTATTGCACCAATTATTGATTCTTACGTAAGAAGGCACTACTCGATAATGGTTACGATAATTCTTTATTCGATATTTTATTGAGTTAATAATTCTTTGCGTTGATATTTTATATTCTTTGTTGTTTTGATAATTGTCATTTACAAGTATCTTTCATTATCAAAGCAATAATTCATATTATCTGAATAATATTATTAGATAACATTATTGGCAATGTCTAGAAAGTTACATACAGGAGAGGTTTGGTCATCTAAATTGCGGCCAGGTGAAGAAGAAATTCTTATTGGAAAGCCCCCTCTTTCTGAGGAAGCGCTGGTTGTCGATATTGTGATTACGTAATATTATTTGTGAATAATTAATTATTGATTTATATGATGAGGAAAATATTGATTTTATATGGATATAGATGGAGAAAATTTTTAAAATGACAATTGTTGAAAATTAATATTTTATCTTTTACGATAAAATAATTCATTTAAATATATTATTTTAATAATATATTAATTGGTGATATTTTACAATGAATGTGGGATATATGAGTATATGAGGAGGAAGAGTATTTTGTGGCATTAAATGTTTAACACATGTTTTTGTGTGTTGGTGGACACAATTATTGATAGAAATTTGATTATACTTTTGTAAAATCGCTTGGTTTGTGGATTTGGTCGATTTTTGTTTGGAATTTGGAAAAACTTTCTTACGCAAAGTTGTAGAGAATTGAATTTCCTATAAAAACTCGATGGGATTGAATTTTTCTGATGAAAGGGCTATTTATTATGAATTATTGAAGTTAGAAGCTCAAAATAATTGATTTTTGGGAGTTTAAATTATTTTTGTTAAGAAAAACGTTTTTTGTATTTTTTTGGACATCATTAACATGTGTGGCTGGTGTTTTTGACCAAAAGGTGGGCTAAGGAAAATTTGTATAATTATATTAATATTATATTAAATTTTACGCTTTGGTGTTCTAAGCGTTTTCTATAAATAGGGTCTTGGGTTAGAATTGAAAATCACACAAGCTGAAGTTTTCTCTATTTCTCTCTCGATATTTTTGGCGTATTCTTGTGAGTATTTTGAGTATACTTTGAGTATTGCTAGGCGGTTGCAAGTTCCTTGAGACTATATACGGTATTCTATTTAGAAATCTTGATCTTTCGAGGGTAAGGGATATTATTTTTTTTGTAATGATATTATTTCTTCAATATCATTATCTTTGAAATATTGATCTGAAGTTTTATCAAATTTGGAATTTTTTCATATCGGGGTTACTATTCATGAGTTACTATTCACGAGTTACTATTCATGAGTTCTTATTCACGAGTTCTTATTCACGAGTCTTATTAAATGAAGCGTGAAGATGTTTTTTGTGGAATTTCTATCTTTTGGTGTCGGAGTTACTATTCACGTATACGGCACTATTCACGATATCTGACACTATTCACGTATCTGGTACTATTCATAGAAAAATAAAATTTCTTCTTTTTCGTCCAAACATCTAATACGGATACTAGCTTTGATTGTATCCATGTTTTGATCATTCTTGAATTTTACACCACTATGATTATTTTTTGAGGTATTTTTGGGCGTGGATAAAACCAAGTACGAATCCTTAATCCTTAATCCTTGTCATTTTGTTTCCTTTGGATTCGTTTCTTTAAAATATTTTCATCATCCTCGGTCTTAAATGATGATATTATTGAATATCTTTGGCACAGTAGTGCAAAGATGAATGATTCTGAAGAATATCTTTGCTTTTGTAGTGCAAAGATGAGCAGTGTTGAGATGAACATGTCTGGGATTGATTAATATCTTTGGCTGTAGTGCAAAGATGAGCAGTGTTGAGATGTGTAGTGCAAAGATGAGCAGTGTTTAAATGAACATGACCCGGTGATGAATATCTTTGGCTGTAGTGCAAAGATGAATATTTGATTCGGATGTATATTGATTGATGTTCTGGGGATAAAATATTGATGATAGGTATTAAATTCATAGATTATAGTAGATTTCATTCTCTACGTAACTCTTCTATGAATTATTATTTCATTGCGAATATTGATGCGAAACTTGTTGTATATTGTATTCTATCAGATTTTTCCCTGTTGAAGACTAACGATAATTTGTTGTATATTATCTTAGTCATAATATTCTTTACTGGGCTAGTTGAGCTCACCCTTTTCCTTGTTGTTCCATTTTTCTTCTCAGGAGGCGAGAATGTAGCGAGTACTAGTCGGGGTATGGAATGAAGGTTTTAGAAAGGATTGTTTAGTAGTCCTCACTATTTTTGGTAAAATAAAGTATCAATAAATGTGATGAGGATTTATTTGAGTATAGATATTGTCTAGAAGATAATATTTGTATTCAAACTCACAGTTTTACTGTTGTAATAATAAAGTTGTAGTTGTTTCTGTACCATGTATTTGGCGACTCAGAATGGGTGTTGTGTATACCTATTTTGGGGGCGTCACAGTTGGTATCAGAGCTTAGGGATATGATCTCTGGCGGAGATCGGGGAATAAAACTAGGAGGGGAGAGACGAGTAAATCCTTCGCTAGTGTGTCCTACCTAAGCTTATTTATTAGTTGGTCGGTATATAGGGATATTATGTGATATATTGATTTCCTTAATTAACCCTTATTTTATGGCGGTATTTGAGAATGTCGTGAGAATATTAATGATGGAGTAAATGAGGCCAAGTGGAGATGCATACTCACCAGCGAGGAGAGCGTGCAGCAGTGGCAATGTTCCTCCTGTGAACAACACCCTCTGAAAGCGAGATGATGAGCGAGGGGATGTTTAGAAGCTTTTTGCAGTTCATGCAAAATCAGGCGAGGAGACTCGTGTTCAAAATACGAGGAGGAAATGATAGCAATTCACGGTGGTGGTCACGACCAAGCAGTTCAAAGAGTTGGGACCACGAGTGCAGGGAAAGCCGGATCCGATTAAAGGCGGAGCGTGGGTCAAACAAATTACCAAGATATTCGATGTCTTGGGATGCGGAGGAACAGAAAGTTCCATTCGCTACCTTTTATGTTAAAGTGGCGAAGCGATTCTTTGGTGGGAATCGTGAAGCGTACCCATCCGGTTTGCACTTCGGTATGTCGTGGGAGAGCGTTTGAGAAGCAGTTCAATGACAAGTACTTCCACGAAAGTATTCGTCATATGAAGGAAGTGGAGTTTATTAGACTAGAAGCGAGAATAATATGGCGGTGTCCCGATCTGGCGAAGTTAGCGGAGTTATCGAGTTGCACCTCATTTGGTGGAGAATGAGGAGCATTATGACGCGGATGTTTACGAGAGGTTTGAAAGCCGACATACGTCGATATCTCATTTCTCATAAATTTTCTCTCTATTCAGATGTTGTCAGCGGGGCTCGGTTGTTAGAAGCGAGATAACGAAATACGTTCAACCGAGGGACCATAACCGAGGATCATCTAGAAGATAGTAGTCAACAAAATAACGACGATAACCGGCGGAGAAAGAAGAATACGGACAAAGCGGTAACCACTCTGGTGGTAATCGTGGCCATGAAAATAGAAGAAGCGAGTCGGGAGGAGATTTTAAAAGAGGAGATTCAACAACGACCATGTGAAGAGCGTCGGCGCTGTAGTAACTAGTTCTAAGGGAGGAGAAGCGACCACCGGTCGTATGTTATAAATGCGGGAAGAGGGACATATCGGTCCAAGCGCCCACAACAATTCAAGGTATGCTATAATTGTGGAAAGGAAGGACATATCGCTCGAGATTATGCGATGGCGAAACCTAGTTAGTGGGGCGGTGACTCAAAAGATGTCCCGAGAAAAGTCAAAGTCAACGATTAGGAAGAAGCGTTTGTTGTGGTGGTCAAAATGCGAGGAACCCGACGAAGTTAGTACGCAGGTTAGTTAATTATAAATTCTTGCGAAGTATATACCTTACTAGATATCGGTTCTACCCATTTTTTATCTCTCTTACTTGCGCTCAACGTTTAAACTTGACTCAGGAGAAATTAGACTTTGACCTATCTGTGGAAACTCAGTTAGGAGAAACTTTCATTACATCCAGTTGTTTAAAAATCTTGCTTGATTCAAGTTGGCACTATCACATTACTGTTAACCTTATTTCTATAGAGATATTTGCTTTTGATGTGATTTTAAGGTTAACTACTCATCATGCCAAATTGATTGCTTTTGTAAGGTTGTTAGTTTTCATATTCTAAGCAACTTTGTTATTGAATTCAAGCAATCAAACCATTGTAGTCAAACATTTTCATATCAAAGCCATGAAGTCATTCGTTTATTACGGATGTCAAGTTTTCTTAGTCCATGTTATGGATTTGAATAAAGACACGTCGATTTGAATAATATTCTGTTGTTATTGATTTTTCTGGCGTATTTCTGAAGAATTTCTTGGCTTACTCCCAAAGCACGATATTAAATTTTGTATCGACTTTGAACCCGGTACAAAACTCATTTCTAAAATCTCATATCAAATGGCTCTATTGAACTTGAGGAGTTAAAATTCAACTATAAATTTGGTACTGAGCCTTTATCTTGTGACTTCCTTTGTGGAATTCACCTAAGCGAACTCTCTGTAGGGGCGTCATATTAGATGCGATAGTAAAGCGATAGGTGTCATTGTGACGTCTATCCAAGATTGGGATATGAGTCGCGAGTTGAGAGCAACCTAAGTAATCGAAAAGCGTAGCTTTACAGGCTTAGTTGGTTATTATCGGAGATTCGTTGAAGGATATTCTCGAATCGCTATTCCGATTAACTTGGTGACTCGTAAAGATACAAAATTCAGTATGGAGCGAGGAATGCGAGAAGATTTTCCAAGAGCTCAAGAGGCGACTCATTTGCACATATTCTAACCATACCATCTTGGAAAGCGAGCGTGGTGGTGACGCGATGAGTGAGTGAAGATTATATGCGAGGAGCGAGTGCGATGATGTCAAGTATCGCATAGAGCCGACTTTAATAGAAAAAAAGTTAAGGTTGCTCGAGCCCCAGGCCGGAGGTGATGCGTATGAAGAAGAAAGTACAAGAAGGAGCTATTAGGAGCGAGAATTGATGAAGAAGGAATACTTGAGTCAACTCGGACTTTGCATTCCTAATGATTTTGATTTGAAGCATAGAATCATGATGGAGGCACACAACACATTGTTTGCAATCCATCTTGGGAGTACCAAAATGTATTATGATCTTCAACATACATTTTGGTGGAGCAATATGAGAGAGAGATTGCAAAGTTTATCTCGATGTGTTTAACTTGCCAGCGCGTGTAAAGGCGGAGCATCTAGTACCTAAGGGTCCGTTGCAACCACTTGAGATTCCGGAATGGAAGTGGGAACACATTACTATGGATTTCATTACGGGTCTTCTGCGGTTTCTCAAGGCATCAATGCTATTTGGGTTATTGTTGATAGATTAACCAAGTCCGCTCATTTCTTACCGAAATCGAGAGACTTATTCCTTGAGCGTCTTTCTCGTATATGCGTAAATGAGATTGTGAGATTGCATGGCATGCCGGTATCCATAGTTTTAGATCGTGACCCAAGATTCACTTCATGATTTTGGGTTAGAAAAGCTATGAGCACGCAATTTACGATTGGTTTGGCATACCATCCTCAAAGCGGATGGGCAATCGAAAGGACTACTCAAACTCTTGAAGATATATTAAAACTCGTGTCCTAGATTTCAAAGGAAGTTGGGATAAGTACTTGCCATTGGTGGAATTCTCATACAACAATAGTTATT
The DNA here is from genome assembly GCA_020205615.1 of Panax quinquefolius. NCBI lineage: Eukaryota > Viridiplantae > Streptophyta > Magnoliopsida > Apiales > Araliaceae > Panax > Panax quinquefolius. The sequence continues at coordinate 89,964,266 of CM035162.1, forward strand.
AAACAAATATAGGCATGGTTCCATTGAAGCATTATATGGACAAAAATGTCGTTCTCAATATGTTGGGATGAGGTGGGTGAAGCAACATTGTTGGGACCGAGTTAAATGCATTATGACTAATGATTCGACAGCGTATACAAAGCGGCACAAGATCGACAAAAGAGTTATGCGGATCTTCATCGAAAGGGCGTGGAATTTAATGTAGGGGATCATGTATTGTTGCGAGTTGCTCCATGGAAGGGAGTTACAAGATTTGGGAAGAGAGGAAAGCTCAATCCACGATTTATCGGTCCATTTCAAATTCTTGACCGAGTAGGAAATGTAGCCTATAGACTTGCGTTACCTCGGTATGTCTCGTATTCATAATGTGTTTCACATATCGTACCGTAAAAATATGAAAGACCGAACCACGTTATTGAGTTAGAACCCAGGGGACGAGATAGTAGAAGACTTAACGTATGAGGAGGTACTGTCAAGATTTTGGATAGGAAGGAGCATGTCCTACTGCATGAAAGGTTATACCACAAGTTAAAGTTTTGTGGAGGAATCATGCTTATAGAGGAAATGACACAGGAATTGGAAGCGGAAATGAAAGCGAGGTATCCTCACCTTTTGAAACACCAGTACGTCACGTCAATTTCGAGGGACGAAATTTCATAAGGAGGGAGGTTGTAAGACCCGAAATTTTTAAATAAAAGGAATTTCCTTTGTTTATTATTTTGAAATAGTAAGGGTTGATTTGATTAATGTGGATAGTTAAGGGTTAAATCATAAATATTTCAAAATAAGCAAGTGGTTATAAAATATTCATTATAAATAAATTAGGGAATATTCGTTTGGTCGTGGAATATTAAATCTTTCGGAGAATATTAAATGCTGACATGCTTGACCATGTGTGGGCCCCATAAGCGGAAAGCGATTGGATGAAGAAAGCGACAAATATAAGTTGTTTTTAAATAACGGCGTAGTTATTTACAGATTATCTTGTTGGAATACCGGTGGTTAAAAACACTAATCTGGCGTTGTTGAGCAGTAGCACACGGTATTGCACCAATTATTGATTCTTACGTAAGAAGGCACTACTCGATAATGGTTACGATAATTCTTATTCGATATTTTATTGAGTTAATAATTGTTGCGTTGATATTTTATATTCTTTGTTGTTTGATAATTGTCATTTACGGTATCTTTCATTATCAAAGCAATAATTCATATTATCGAATAATATTATTAGATAACATTATTGGCAATGTCTAGAAAGTTACATCTAAGGAGAGGTTTGGTCATCTAATTGCGGCATGATGAAGAAATTCTTATTGGAAAGCCCCTCTTTCTGAGGAAGCACGGTTGTCAATATTGTGATTACGTAATATTATTTGTGAATAATTAATTATTGATTTATATGATGAGGAAAATATTGATTTTATATGGATATAGATGGAAAATTTTAAAATGACAATTGTTGAAAATTAATATTTTATCTTTTACGATAAAATAATTCATTTAAATATATTATTTTAATAATATATTAGCGGTGATATTTTACAATGAATGTGGGATATATGAGTATATGAGGAGGAAGAGTATTTTTGTGGCATTAAATGTTTAACACATGTTTTGTGTGTTGGTGGACACAATTATTGGTAGAAATTTGATTATAGCACTTGTAAAATCGCCCGTTTGTGGATTTCGGTCGATTTTTATTTGGAATTTGGAAAAACTTTCTTCTGAAAAGTTGTAGAGAATTGAATTTCCTATAAAAACTCGCGAGATTCGAATTTTCTGATGAAAGGGCTATTTATTATGAATTATTGAAGTTCGAAGCTCAAAATAATTGATTTTGGGAGTTTAAATTATTTTTGTTAAGAAAATTTTTTTTTGTATTTTTTTGGACATCATTAACATGTGTGGCTGGTGTTTTTTTGACCAAAAGGTGGGCTAAGGAAAATTTGTATAATTATATTAATATTATATTAAATTTTACGCTTTGGTGTTCTAAGCATTTTTCTATAAATAGGGTCTTAGGTTAGAATTGAAAATCACACGTAGCTGAAGTTTTCTCTATTTCTCTCTCGATATTTTGAGCGTATTCTTGTGAGTATTTTGAGTATACTTTGAGTATTGCTAGGCGGTGCAAAGTTCCTTGAGACTATACCCGGTATTCTATTAGAAATCTTGATCTTTCGAGGTAAGGGATATTATTTTTTTGTAATGATATTATTTCTTCAATATCATTATCTTTGAAATGTTGATCTGAAGTTTTTATCAAATTTGGAATTTTTTCATGTAAGGTTACTATTCATGAGTTACTATTCACGAGTTACTATTATTCATGAGTTACTATTCACGAGTTACTATTCACGAAGTACTATTCATGAAAGCGTGAAGATGTTTTTTTGTGGAATTTCTATCTTTTGGTGTCGGAGTTACTATTCACGTATCGGCACTATTCACGTATCTGGCACTATTCACGTATCGGTACTATTCATAGAAAAATAAAATTTCTTCTTTTCGTCAAAACATCTATTACGGATACTAGCTTTGATTGTATCCATGTTTTGATCATTCTTGAATTTTACACCACTATGATTATTTTTTGAGGTATTTTTTGGGCGTGGATAAAACCAAGTACGAATCCTTAATCCTTAATCCTTGTCATTTTGTTTCCTTTGGATTCGTTTCTTTAAAAATATTTTCATCATCCTCGGTCTTAAATGATGATATTATTGAATATCTTTGGGCTGTAGTGCAAAGATGAATGATTTCTGAAGAAATATCTTTGGCTTTGTAGTGCAAAGATGAGCAGTGTTGAGATGAACATGCAGATTGATTAATATCTTTGGCTTTTGTGGTGCAAAAGATGAGCAGTGTTGAGATGAACATGACCGATTGATTAATATCTTTGGCTGTAGTGCAAAGATGAGCAGTGTTTAAATGAACATGACCGGTGATGAATATCTTTGGCACGTAGTGCAAAGATGAATATTTGATTCGGATGTATATTGATTGATGTTCTGAGGATAAAATATTGATGATGGTATTAAATTCATAGATTATAGTAGATTTCATTCTCTACGTAACTCTTCTATGAATTATTATTTCCATTGCGAATATTGATCGAAACTTGTTGTATATTGTATTCTATCAGATTTTTCCTGTTGAAGACTAACGATAATTTGTTGTATATTATCTTAGTCATAATATTCTTTCTTGGGCTAGTTGAGCTCACCCTTTTCCTTGTTGTTCCATTTTTTTTCTTCTCGGGAGGCGAGAATGTAGCGAGTACTAGTGGGGTATGGAATGAAGGTTTTAGAAAGGATTGTTTAGTAGTCCTCACTATTTTTGGTAAAATAAAGTATCGATAAATGTGATGAGGATTTATTTGAGTATAGATATTATCAGAAGATAATATTTGTATTCAAACTCACGCTTTTTCTTGTTGTAATAATAAAGTTGTAGTTGTTTCTGTACCATGTATTTGGCGACTCAGAATGGGTGTTGTGTATACCTATTTTGGGGGCGTCACAATGTATACAAGATCTGACCTTTGTATTTCCCAGAAACATAATACACTAAGACTTAATCTTGGTCAAAGTTGCTCTCTTGGTCTCTGACATGCATGTTCTTGGTTTAGCTAAGAACATAAAAAATTACTATAGCTGACGGTTTTGTCGCTATAAGCGATCTTCTTGACACTTTTAATAAAATTAATTATTTTAATTACGAAAATTATTTAAAAATAGTATTTAATTTACGAAAATTACAAAAATTATTTCAAAATTATTTTTAAATTATAAAATTAAATATTAATAATTTAAAAATATTTTCATAAATATTAGTATTTATTTAAATATTATTGATAATTACTTTATTTATTAAATGTATTAAATAAATTAATTAAAAATCATTTTATTATATTAAAATCATTTTAAATGATAATAAGTTATTTAAAATATTTTAAGTTATAAAATATAACTTTTAATATTTTAAAGCAAATTTCGATAATTATTTAATATTAATGATCATTAAGTTATTTACTAAATGAATTAAATAAATTAATTAAAAATGATTTTGTTATATTAAAATTCATTTTAAATAATAATAAGGTAGTTAAAAATATTTTAAGTTATAAATATAACTTTTAATATTTAAAGGTAAATTTCATTAATTAATTATTATTAATGATATTAAAGTTATTTAATAATTATATTAAATAATTTAGTTTAAAAATGATTTTAATATTATAATAATCATTTTAAATGAAAATAAAGTGTTTAAAGATATTTTAAGTTATAAAATATAACTTTTAATATTTAAAGGATAATTTCATTAATAATTTAATATTAATAATTATTAATTTATTATTAATGATATTAAATTTATTTAATAATTATATTAAATAAATAGTTTATAAATGGTTTTATTAATTTAAAATCATTTAAAAGGATATAAGCGAATTAAAAATATTTTAAGTAATGATTAAAGACTTTTAATATTTTGATAAATAATACATTAATATTTAAATATTAATGGTAATTATTTAAAAATCATTTTAATTGTTTTAAAAATCATTTAAGTGTAACATTAATACTTTAAAAGTATTTTAAGTTATTATAAATAACTTTAACATTTTGGCAATGGTTTCATTAATAATTTAATATTAATTAAATATTAATGATAATAGAATTATTTAATATTTAAATCATTTAATTATGATTCCAGTGTTTGAAAATGCGTGATAAAAGATAATAAATGTTTAAAAATTATTATAAGTCATTTAAAAAAAATTTGACTAATATTAAGTTACAGGATAAAGTCTTAGACTCGATAATTACCCGATAAAGCCGTCGGTACACCGACATATTTCAGAAATTGATCTGGACTTAGATATTTTGATTATATTAGTGATTATTTGTGATTAGGTTATGTGCTGACTACAATAAGAAGTGCTATGTGTTATAGTATGTTATTCTAATCGATTAAATGATCTTATTACTGATAGGTGTTATATAAAGATAGAACTAAGTTACGAACTGTAAGCAGTGCATCAGGCAAGTATCTTACCTTTGCATTTCCTTTATGCAATGGATATGAGTAAGAAGTTTAAGAATTATATTTTTATTACGCTATATTATTAATCCTATTGTGATATATTCTAAATCCGATCATTGTTTATCAACATGTTAGTATATGGTAATTCAGATATATATTTTATTCGTTAATTTCTAAATATGGTTATACTAGTGTCCCCACTTGGATAATCATTGTATTTAATCACGTGTTGATATATATATATATATATATATATATATATATATATATATATATATATATATATATATATATATAAGCGTCTAAGCTATTTGATCAGCTAGACACAAGTTTCGAAATATCGTTGAATATGATAAAAACCTTTTTCTATCCATTCAAATTGTTTTGGTTCGGATTCCAGGCTAAGTACGAACATCCCGATCACGGGAAAAAATTTATGTGCTAAGGCGGACAAAGGATGAACGATAATATCGTTCTAGCAATGTAGTATTGATCAATACAGGGCCTATGGGAAGTACAACCTAAAGCCCATAAGTAATGACAGTTTGCAGATAAAGTTCTGCTAAACCTTATCGAAAATAAAAAATAATGTTCATAATATGTCAACTAAACTATATATATAGTCTATACGTAGTTTCAAAAATTTGAGATAGAATTATTATGTTGTTATTATCGGTTCAGTTTACTTCACAACTATAAATTCGTTGTAGAAGTGATGTACAAAGAAAACATTTATTTCTTTCAGCTACTTATATTTCTAATTATTATTACTTGCTGGGCACCCAAATGCTCACCCTTGCTTAAATTTAAATATTTTCGACTAGCATGAACAACTCAAGGTTCGAGACAAAAACAAGTGAAAAGGAAAGCAAACAGAACATGTTTAATGGTATCTTTTGTAATAGTTAGACTGTATTAAGATAATGATATGTATTAAATATCATGTAAAGAATTATAGTAAAGGTTGCGTAATTGGGATTAGACTCTGATAAATGTAAGATAAGTTTGATATTTATATTATTGTTATTATTATTAGTATTATTTCGCTCATAGAAATGGTATCATGAAGAACCGAGTTCGGGTTTCAAGTACCCGAGTTTGGGGTCTTTACAAGTTGGTATCAGAGCTTAGGGTTAAAAACCTTAGGTGGGTTAGACCTTAGGCTATAACCTTGGAACAGAGGGAAACGTTGAAAATACAAATAACTCATATAGAGTTTAAAAAGGAGATGAATTGAATTAGTTCATCGTCAAACAAAATAAAAGATAACTTGTATAAAATTATTAATTGTTCTGTGTATATATTAAGTGATAATCAGTATAGTTTGTCTGTAAATGACAGATAGCAAAGGATTAGGATACCCTCATATCGTAAAGTAGAAGTCAACCTCCATAACCGAGCCAATATCAAAGCCAATAGCTGAAATAGAGACTCACATTGAAAGCTACCTCAAAGAGGTGGTTATTTTGAAAAGTATAGTACGGGACCCAGAAACGATAGTATGATTGATAGGTAAAGTATAGTTAATGAATGTGTGGTTAATGTCGAGTTCTTAAACTCATATGTTTGTGGTGAGTTCTTAAACTCATAATGTATGGTAAGTTGGACGAACTAGGTGTAGTTAGGTGTGAATGGATTATTAAGAACAATGGGAATAGACAGATTTCTAAGCAATTGATCCTTAGTGGAGGCGTAAGAAATAAGTAGTACTAGTATTACTTGAATAGGTATAATTATATGTTATGTATATGATAGGTATGTTTGTATAAGGTAATATCTTTCAAATTTTGTATATGTTGTGACAGCGATTCCCGACTTTTGAGTCACAAAGGGATAGCGGATGATTAAAGCAATATGTGCTAAGGCATGTCAAGTGATATTGGATTAATGAATTTATATGGGATTAATGAAATAAGTTGGTATACAGATAGTAGTTAATTATATGAGTACTGGTTAATGCAGAAAACCAAATTTTCAAAATCTAATATTTTGAGTACATTATTATTGGAATAAAAAGTTTTGTGTTATATAATTATGCGTATACGATAAGGTTTCGAATAAATAATAAATTGTAACAATGCCGCCAAGGAGACGAAAATGAAATACACGGACAGAAGAACCTGTCAACAAAGCTGGAAGATAACTAGACCCGATACATAATTTTGCGAATATGGACGATCAAGCTATGCAGAACGGAATACCAGTCGCCGGAAGATCAGCCAGATAATCGATCGACGAACGTCAAAGACTTCAAGGCGATCGTACTGCCAGGATCTAGAAGATCAACGGACCCTGTTGACGCGTTTGTGATAACTAGGGTAACGGAGGGACAAAAGAAAACTTTTTCCACCTATACGAGGAAAGGAGATAAAGGGAAAGTCTATGTGTTTTAAGTGTGAATCAATGGAGTATAAGATGGAGGACTGTCCAAGAAGGAGAAAGGAGGCAAGGAATGTGAATACGGGAAAATGCAGCAGGACATTGGCGATGACGGGACCAACAACAACAAATCAAACCAACGAAATCAACCGCAAGCGTCTTCAACATGACCGTTCAAGAAACTGTAGCAGCCGGGGATGAAACTCCATGTATTATTCTAATCAATTTTTTTTATATATTATTTTCTTATATATAGTAAAATTATTTTATAAATTATTTTGAAGGAGAAAATTGAGTTCTATTATAAATCAATTTTCAAGTATAAAGGTGTAGATAAGCTTTATCTTTGACTAGTTAAAGATCGATTCGATCAATTTTGATCGAAATCTACTCATAATGATTTTGTATGCTATACTTCGGTATGTATAGGTTTTAAAATGGTGATTCCGGGGACGGAATCTTTATAAGGGAGGGTGAATGTAACAACCCGATATTTTCTATATAATTAAATCAGAAATTTTGCGTATAATTTTTTTTTTTAGGATGAGGATTTGTACAAGATAATGTATGTATGTAATTATGTAATAAAAATATATATATTTATTACATGAATGTTTACAAATAATTTGATTTTAGAATTATTGACTATTATAAAGTATATTCTTATAATATTTAATTTTAAGATAGAAATGTTTTTATTAATTATTTTTCATAAATATATAATCATATATTATTTAAATAATATATGAAGTGATTTTTAAAATAATTAGAATAATTATTTTATTATATGAATTTTAGTACAGATTATTAAGTTACTTATTTTACCTTAATTATTAAGGTTAAATATGAATGAATAAATCGGATATGGAATCCAAACTCTAATTTTGGATTATTGTCAAGGTATGAGAATAATAATGTAATATTAATTATATTTTGATTTTTCAGTGCTATGAATATGTACTGTATGTCCGTATTGATAATGGTTGGTCAATTACGGTGTATTATGACCAAACCCTAGTAATAATGTTAAACCCTAATTTAAAATCCAAATTAAAGTACAAGATTGTTTTATAAGTGTGTTATATAATTTATGTTGTGTATTAAGTGATTAATTAGGTAAACCCTAATTAATGTTCTAGAAACCCTAAATAATTTGTAGAAAACCCTAATTAATATTTATAAAACCCTAATTTTTGGAAATGAGAAACCCTAATTTAAAATTCAAATTAGAGTTCGAGATTGTTGGTAATTGTGATAAGATGATTAATTAACAAGTATTAAAATAATAATTGTTAATTATAGAAACCCTAAATTGTTAAACCCTAATTACCTGAATTAGAACCTAATTTAGTAATTGGAAGCCCTAATTTTAATTTGGTAACCCTAATTACCAAAAGTATAAACCCTAATTGCTAAAAAAAAAAGTTAATTATAATTAGAGATATTAAACCCTAATGTTCATGTATAAAGTAATTAGAAAATTAATCATAATTAAGGAAACCCTAATTTCAAAATTTTAGAAACTAAAATTTATTTTATTTAATTTTATTTTTGTGCAAACCCTAATTGCTAAATCCTACATTTAATTTGTGCTAAACCTTAGGGTTAAACCCTAATGGTTTACAAGGATTACAAGATTGCCCTTAAAATTCCATGCAAAAAGACCATTTTACCCCTCTTGAATTATTGGATTTTGACAAGTGTTAGAGTTGTTGGAGTTGGTGACCAACTATGTTGACAATTGTGACTTACAATCTCAGTAACCAGCAACATACATCAGCCATACATGCATCATACACATTATATAAATAGAATTGGAGAGAGAAAAATTACATTTGCCCACTTATTTTGCACAAACACTTATCCTAGAGCTTCTCTCTCTAAGACACGCGAAATTAGGTAGCATATCAGTCACATAGTCAAGCCCCACTAATACATATAACAACATCAGCAGCCAAAATCAGAAATTGATCAAAGAAAAGGTATAACCCTAGCCATGAAATCTGACCATCGATCTTGTGTTAGATGTTAGGTTTGAATGTCAGAATATGTTATTTGTAGTCCATATAGTTGATATGGGTTGACACACACTAGATCCATAACTTTAATATGCTCAAAATCAAGTTTTTGAAAAATCTGGGAAAATTGTTTTGGGTTGTCTGACAACTAATGTCAAAGCCCATAGATCCTTCTATGTTTATTATTTTTGTTTTTTCAAACTTCTCATGTGTAGCCTGTTATGTGGTCTGTGATCTAGAACAAGAATCAAGCTTATATCTGGTCTAGATTCGTAGTTATTCACGGTCAAAGTCCGTTGACCGGCATTGACCGGCTGTTTCTAGGCAGCCTAGAACATCTGACAATGATTTTACAGGCACTTGATCTTACTGTTTATAAGTGTTTTGATCGTGTTGATGTTTTATACTTGTAGACTGACATGAATACTACGTAATAAAGTCTTTATATTTCCTAGATTCTAAACTGAAATGATTTGAGTGTTGGTCAAACATGGGTAGACGAAACTGCTCAAGAACATTTCTGGAAAACCCAGAAATGTTCAAGAACAGTTCCTGACCGGCTCTTTGACCGGCAAATTTCTCTTAGTTATGATGTTTGTAATATGATATAGTACTTGATGTTTGTACCGTAACATCTCTTCTACAGAATAGAACTTTTATATTTCATTAAGTAAGCTCAGAACCGTATGACAATCGGGCCTCAAAGTGACACCATGACACTGTCTGGGTTTCTGGGTTACCCAAAAAACCCAGATCAGCTCTGACATTAACTTTGTCTGCTTAGATCTCATTGGTTTTATGTTGTTTGATCGTGTTATCTGTTAGAACTTATAGTATTACACTATGTATACAAGATCTGACCTTTGTATTTCCCAAAAACATAATACACTAAGACTTAATCTTGGTCAAAGTTGCTCTCTTGGTCTCTGACATGCATGTTCTTGGTTTCGCCAAGAACGCGAAGAACACCTATAGCTACGGTTTTGTCGCTATAGGCAGTCTTTAGCGACACTTTTAATAAAATTAATTGTTTTAATTCTGAAAATTATTTAAAAATAGTATTTAATTTCTAAAAATTACAAAAATTATTTTAAAATTATTAAAATTAAATATTAATAATTTGAAATATTTTTCATAAATATTAGTATTTATTTAAATATTATTGATAATTAATTTATTTATTAAATGCATTAAATAAATTAATTAAAAATCATTTTACTATATTAAAATCATTTTAAATGATAATAAGTTATAAAATATAACTTTTAATATTTTAAAGCAAATTTCATTAATTATTTAATATTAATGATCATTAATTTATTTACTAAATGAATTAAATAAATTAATTAAAAATGATTTTGTTATATTAAAAATCATTTTAAATAATAATAAGGTAGTTAAAAATATTTTAAGTTATAAATATAACTTTTAATATTTATAAGTTATAAAATATAACTTTTAATATTTAAAGGATAATTTCAATAATAATTTAATATTAATAATTATTAATTTATTATTAATGATATTAAATTTATTTAATAATTATATTAAATAAATAGTTTATAAATGGTTTTATTAATTTAAAAATCATTTAAAAAAGATATAAAGCAATTAAAAATATTTTAAGTAATGATTAAAGACTTTTAATATTTTGATAAATAGTACATTAATATTTAAATATTAATGGTAATTATTTAAAATGATTTTAATTATTTTAAAAATCATTTAAGTGTAATATTAATACTTTAAAAGTATTTTAAGTTATTATAAATAACTTTAACATTTTGGCAATGGTTTCATTAATAATTAAATATTAATTAAATATTAATGATAATAGAATTATTTAATATTTAAATCATTTAATTATGATTAGAAGTGTTTGAAAATGCGTGATAAAAGATAATAAATGTTTAAAAATTATTATAAGTCATTTAAAAAAAATAATGTGACTGATATTAAGTTACAGGATAAAGTCTTAGACTCGATAATTGCCGATAAAAGTTATCAGATAATTGCAAACATATTTCAAAAATTGATCTGAACTTAGATATTTTGATTATGTTAGTGATTATTTGTGATTCAATGGTTGTGGAACATATGTGACAATGTGTTAGGTTATGTGTTGACTGCAATAAGCAGTGCTATGTGTTATAGTATGTTATTCTAATCGATCAAATGATCTTATTACTGATAGGTGTTATATAAAGATAGAACTAAGTTATGAACTGTAAACAGCGCATCAGGCAAGTATCTTACCTTTGCATTTCCTTTATGCAATGGATATGAGTAAGAAGTTTCAGAATTATATTATTATTATGCTATATTATTAAACCCATTGTAATATATTCTATATCCGATCATTGTTTATCAACATGTTAGTATATGGTAATTCAGATATATATTCTGTTCGTTAATTTCTATATATGGTTATACAAGTGTCCCCACTTGGATAATCATTGTATTTCATCACATGTTGATATATATATATAAGCCGTCTAAGCTATTTGATCAGCTTGACACAAGTTTTGAAATGTCGTTGAATATGATAAAAACCATTTTGTATCCAATCAAATTGTTTTGGTTCAGATTCCAGACTAAGTATGAACATCCCGATCACAGGAAAGTTTTTATGCGCTAAGGCGGACAAAGGATGAACGATAATATCGTTCTAGCAATGTAGTATTGATCAATACAGGGCCCATGGGAAGTACAAGCTAAAGCCCGTAAGTTATGACGGTTTGTAGATGAAGTTCTGCTAAACCTTATCGAAAATGAAAAATAATGTTCATAATATGTCAACTAAACTATATATATAGTCTATATGTAGTTTCAAAAATTTGAGATAGAATTGTTATGTTGTTATTATCGGTTCAGTTTACTTCACAACTATAAATTCGTTGTAGAAGTGATGTACAAAGAAAATATTTATTTCTTTCAGCTACTTATATTTCTAATTGTTATTACTTGCTGGGCACCCAAATGCTCACCCTTGCTTAAATTTAAATGTTTTCAGCTAGGCATGAACAACTCGAAGGTTTAGACAAAAACAAGTGAAAAGGAAATCAAACAGAACATGTTTAATGGTATCTTTTGTAATAGTTAGACTATATTAAGATAATGATATGTATTAAATATCATGTAAAGAATTATAGTAAAGGTTGCGTAATTGGGATTAGACTCTGATAAATGTAAGATAAGTTTGATATTTATATTATTGTTATTATTATTTGTATTATTCCGCTCATAGAAATGGTATCGTGAAGAACCGAGTTCGGATTTTAAGTACCCGAGTTTGGGGTCTTTACAGAAATTGAGAAAGGAATTGGGGGAAAAGAAGCTTGATAATCAAAAGGATAACCATCTTCTTCTAACTCTAGGATATCATCTTCTTAATTAAAGGTAGAAGCTCAATCTTTTTCTTTAAAAGTTTAGTTTTCCTCTTCCCAAAAAGTCTCTGTAAAATAATTATAAAAGATGAATTGTTGATATGTATATAGTTTTGCATGATAATTATTTGTAAAAGGTTGTTTCATGAGTTTATATGTGATTATAGAGAAATTAAGTAATGAATGTATGCAATTTGTGAAGAAAACTATATTAAAGTGTTTATATGAAAATATATGAGTATGGCTTAGTTTAAAATGAAATTATGGTTTGATTAATTGTTAATATATATAAATTGACTATTGAATTTGATAGAGTATGTATAATCATAATCAGTTAGAGTCTTTACAATATGTTTACAGAAAGTCTCTTGAATTTAATAAATATACAGTGTTGATTTTCATTAAAATGTCAAAAATGGAGTTTTTGCTAAAAGCAGTGAAATTGAGTGTTGTAAAGTTGATAATTGTGTTGTTATATGTGTATAATCATGCTAGAGTCTTTACAATATGTTTACAGAAAGTCTCTGTATATATTACATGTAGTTAGTTTGTTAGATTAGAGCTTGTAGGCCAATTTGAATTTTTGTTCATCTTGTTGTTTAGAAGCGTGGTCGTCGAAGTTCGGACTTTAGTATTGGCAGTCACGCCAATCGTTATTCGTGACTGCACCGCAGCCTTGAAGTTAGCGTAATGTTCACGTGATTTTAGTTTATTACACAAAGTTTGAAAATAAATGTTATGTGTTAATAATAGGAATATTAAATGATGATTTCAGTAGTATTAAACTATGAATGAGCATGTTATCAAGGGTTAACTAGTATTAACATTGTTTGATTATGTGAATTGGTAATTTAACCTACATGATGTATATATTTATTTATATAGATATAAAAGGTTGATAATGGCTAATTATGTCATGATGACATATATATAGGGTATTGAGATTCAAGTGGTAAGGGTAAGCTTGTGCTAAATACAAGTTCTCTAACTCTACTTTTATAATTGTGCGAATGTTTAAACTCTTTTGAGCAAGTTTTCTAACTTCATACTTTCATTGAGTTAGTTGTTTATGCAAGTTTTCTAACTCTAAAACTTCATTGTGCAAGTTCAATTTCGTTGAGTACATTATTGTTTTTAATTCAAATTCAATTATACAAGTGGCTAACTCTACACTTTCGTAGAGCTAGATGGTTTAGTATTGAGAAAGCTCTTGTATCTAATTGTTCATAGGGATGCAAGTATTCTAAATTGTATATTTAGTATTGAGCAAGTTTCTTTTATATGTAACTTATTATTTAGCATGCAAATCGCTATATTTTAATATTCTAGTGTTGAACAATTTTATCGTTCAAATTCCTATTCATTATGCATGATTGGTATTCAATTATCAATAAATTTGACTTAATATTGTTCAAAACAAATTATGTTATGATTATTCAATGTTTATGCTTTTAGATTATTCCTAAAGCATGATATTAATTTACAAATATCGATTTAGTTATGATTATTCCATAGCATACAGTTATTTCTTTAGTATTCAACTAATCCTTAGTTGATGACCGTTGAATTCTAAATTACCCTGTAATGTATCCAAACCAAACTTACTTTGGTGCGGACTTGTATTCTAAATACTGAGATGAACAACTCTTTTATTAGAGGTTTACGCTTAGCGTTGAAATGGTTGTGCACAATACATTGTACGAAGGGTTGATCCCCCTAAGTACGTGGAGTCTTTATAGTCTTATGACTGTTAAAGTTAAAGTTGAAAGATTACTTATAACTATGGACATGATCCGTGGTCATTAGACCCTCAGTAGTATGTTTAAAAATGTTAATAGAACCTATCATTCAGTTCTATTGAACCTATTTCTGGCAAATGTTGTAATGTTGTAAAGTTATTCATTCTTATTTCAAGTGAGCCTTGTTTGCTCACTCTTGCATATTAAATACTTATTGCAGCTAAGGTTGAAAGGTCAACGAACCTACTACTAGCAAAGGAAAGGGAAAATGTACAAGTGATGAAGACTTGTAATTTTATTTTATCGTTATAGACTTTTGAATGATGTAATAACTTAATTTTCGCATTTGAATGATTGTAATTAAAGGTTAGATAACCTGGGAGATTTTTATTTAAGTTTAATCCTGTATGGACAGGTTTTTATTATTCAATTTTATTATGATTGGGTAGTTAGAAATGAATGTTTTGATTAAGTGAACACCAATTCTTGAGGAAATGAAGTACCAAGATTTGGGGGTGTCACATTTGCCCTCCTACATTAATAGTAACTGGAAAACAAAATTTCGAGTGTCTACAAATACAACAATATTCAATAAAGTGGGATATTCCTAAATTTCATGCTGAGTGATCACCAATGGATCAAGAACTAATAGATGAATCATTAGTTAATAAAACTAAATTACCTCAAGAATATAATTAGTTATAAAAACTAGTTATACTATTCTGCAAGTACTTTGAAGGGTTCAGCTCCATTGTACCTTATATTATGCATAATACTCCAAAATAGCACAATAGTTGGATGTCCGACAATAAAGTTCCCCTTTTTATAAGGGTTGTTCATCCCAGTCTTACATCATGAGTCTGTACCACAACAATATGGTTTGGATTTCTTTTAAAGAAATAATATTTTTTTAACATATAATATCCATATTGATCTAGACGAAAATAAATGGCATAGATCTTCTAATAATAAATCAGTTCATAATAAATAGAATGTTTTATGCTTTAACAAATATTTATCTCGCCAAAAAAATTAATTGAGACATGGCTCATCAGTTCAAATAATAGAACATGAATCAATTACACTATGTACGAATAACAATAATCATTATGGATGTGAATAACCAACAATAATTATCCACTAACATGCTTGAAAGATAATAACTTAAGTTTGAGTTAATTAGGGAACTTGCCTGATCTGTTGACTACTGCTACACAATTTAATTTAACTTCTTTTGTAAGACTTATCATTAATAAGATTGATCTCTCAATTAGCATCATATATCTCACTTATAATATCATTATTCAATAATAATTTATCTAACATGAAATCACATAATCAAACATTGGATACTACAACAAATCTTTACTAATATTATTGTCCTTTGATAATATTTCAATCACTAAAACATGTACATTAAGATTTAACACTTAACCTTTCCTTTTTTAAGTTTTTATTTATAATTCTGTAAACTAAATACCTAATCCAGCAAATCGAATGCTTAATTCAGCAAACCATATTACCCAATCCAGCAAACTGGATTGCCAATCCAGCAAACCATATTACCCAATCCAGCAAACTGGATTATCCAATCTAGCAACCTGGATAGACCAATCAAGCGAGCTGGATTATCTTTTTCAACATACTATATACCCAATTTAGCATATTGAATGTCCAATCATACTATATTCTTAAACTACTTAACTTCTCTTTATTATTTATTTTAAACACTCAGTTAATATTATTAATTATTAAATAATATTTTATTCATTCACAAGTATTATTAATCATTTAATAATATCTTACTCACATCATAATATTATTAATCATTTAATAATATCTTACTCATCTCATAATATTATTAATCATTTAATAATATTTTGATCCTTAACTAATATTATTAATCATTTAATAATATTTTAATCACTTGAATAATATTATTACTCATTTAATAATATTTTAATTTAACTTTAATCTAAATATTATTAATTACTTAATAATATCTTAATCTAATATTATTAATCTCTTAATAATATTTTAATCATTTATTAAACTAATAAATAATTTATTTTAATTGTTTAATCTTTACTAATTCTTTTATTTAATAATCATACAAGGCCATAAACATAATATCTCATCAACAATGACCAAAACACCCTTCACAAATCTGATCCTAGCATATTTAGGGTTTCTAAGACATAACATCATACTTTTCCCATTTATGACATCATATAACTTATTATTCTTATTTATTCATAACTCAAATACATCCATGAAAAATACCAAAATAGTTTCAAAAATTCTTATTTTTTGAAAAATATCAGTACATGATATCATGAGGAACATAGAATTTTTCTAGAATTTTTAAAATTCATTTACTATATTTAAATAGTCCAAAATAGCCAAATCTTGCTACATTTATCATAAATCAAAACTTTTTCCAAGACATCTAAAAAATACAGGGTGTGTTCCTAACACATATATATACTTCTAGTAAAAATTTCAAAATTTTTGGAGTTAACCATAAAGAGTTATTCAAGTGTAGTTTTTAAAGTTGTCATTTACCGTAAAATCTATAACTCTCATTCATTATGGCAAAAAATTCTCATCTTTTTACAGGAGTCATTTATCTTATCATATTATCACTCCAAATTTTCTCAAAACTTTTAAAGTAAAATAAACTGACGAAACTACCCCTGGAATCAGCTGGACAACAACTATTTTTCCCTTTTTCCCATTTTTCTTTATCCGATCTATTTTGACCAAAACAATCACCACGACTTGTAAAGACGTTGTTTTTTAGTGCTACCACTTGGGTTTAGTAGTTAACTTATATATCTAGTACCCTTCTTTGACGGATCGCAAAACGAAATTATAGATCTCAAGTTATAACCTTTTAAAGTAGTAAAAAATTAGGGTTTTCTAACTTTTGAAAAATTAGTTTTCATTTCTTTCTTTTGATCCAACTTTTGACACTCAAAAGGGTTAGATCTAAACATAAAACACTTATTAACATGTAAATCTAAGTTTTTTAAGTTTAAAAATATTAGATCCTTATTTCATCAAAATCAAACAAAGAAAAAGTAATAAACTAGTTTAATGGTTAAATTTTTCTTATACATTTTGAAAGTAGTATGCATACAAGCTAATCATGTTTGATGATAAAGCATATACTTTGTTACAATCTTATTCATTTATTAAAGGCTTTTAATTATCTACATGATGCTGTTTTATAATATGTGATAAACTCATAGTTTTAAGCAATGCTTTTAGAATAATGATGATGATCATTCTAATGAGATCTAAATTCTTAGAAAGCTTAAAACTAAAATAGTTCCCAATCATTGGATTACTAAATTGGGGATTAGCGAATCCGGATAGATTGGTACATACGTTGCTTGCTCATTGGATGGAGATGATTGATCGCATGATCATTTGTGTGGAGACACTAAAGCAAGTATGTAGGTGCTTATTAGAGAATAAGTTCCTTTGAGCATTGGCTCGCTAAGGAATACCTAATGGAGTTTTATTTGCTGTCAATAGGAATTCTGTAGTGATAGTAGTACAAGTGATCCTTGGACTTGAGATCATCATAGTATCTTGTGTATGATGAGTTATACTTTGACTTATTCCTTAAGACCCTTAGGGTATATCAAAGGGTATGGTTGGGTATAATAAGTTGTGCATGGAGATAATGTATGATCAATAAAGAATCTACCACTTCTAATAAAAGAAGAGAAATGTCCTATGTGATTCGATAAATGACAACCCAAAGTAGTCCTTGGTTAAGGCGCGAATGAAATTAGAAAGGAGTTTCTAATTTGCATTATTTGGAGTTGTGCATTTAAGGATCAAAATACATATAATTAAATAAAATAAGACTTGACGGTAATCCCATGTCTTATATTTAATTGGGACATTGTATGGTGGAAGGATTGAATTATACGGTAACTATTTACTCAAAGGTTCTTTTATGATTAATGTTGAAATCTATATTATACGGAAAGTCGTTGATCGCTAGGGAGGCTTATCCCTATTGTAGAATAAATATTATTTATTTAAATAAATTAATTGTTTAATTTATTTATTTAAATAAGATTAGAATTATTCTAATTGATTTATTCACAACCTGGGTTTAATATGGAGAACCTAAAGGGTCACACCATAAAAGGAAGAATAATTATTTAAGAAGTTAATGGCATAATCGTAATAATATGTTATGTATATTTAATTTAATCTATGGTGATAGAATAAATTAAATAGCTTAATATTATTATTTAATATTTTAGAAATATTAAATATAAATTAATAAGAGGAGTCCTATTAATATTATTACAATTATTATTATTATTTTAATTTCTAAAAGAGTTTAGAAATTAATTTAATATAAGTACTCTCATTTATTCCTAATAGGATTAGGAGGGAAAATTAGTTAAAGGAGTTTAATTAATTATCCCTAATAAGATTAGGGAGCCCATTTAATTAAAAGAGTTTAATTAAATAATACCTTATTTTATTAAATAAGGTTACCTGATATCTTTATATAAGAGGAGTCTTATATCAGATATCAATAATACGTCATTCCAATTGTTGGAGAGTACGCCCTTTCTATAGAGATAGAAAACTAGGGTTTTGCCAAATACTCATCTTCTTGAATTCTTCTTCTTCCTTGGTGGATCACCTCTAGAGGCCAAACACTTGGGTGGCTAACGTTGATCAAAGGAAGAAACCAAACCCGGTGGATTCAAGTTGAACGCGAAAAGGATTGGAGGTGAACTTGTACTTGAGGAAGCTTGGATCTTCAAGGGTATGATTCTTGTTCTTTCTTTTCGTTTAATTAATAATTGTGCATAAAGGGTTATCCGGGTTTATGGTTTGTAAAATTTTAAACTCTGATTTTTACACGTTTCCGCTTATTTATGCAATTTGATTGCGTTCTTGAATATTACAAATCTAACAGTGGCATCAGAGCCAAACCTTTATGCGAATTATTAATTATTTTAATTTGATATGTATATTGATATGTGTTTAGAACAATTTAATTGGGCATGATTTTGTTATATAAAATTTAATAATAATAAATAAAAAAAACGGAATCAATTTTCGCGAAACCCGCTTTTGTAAACGGTACTGTGATTCACGTGAGGCCTGTTTGCGTTGAGTTAGTTTATTGATTCATAAGTAATCCTCTGTTTCACGTGATTCATGTTCAAGAGATTAAACGGAATAAGGGATGGACGGTTTCTTTATATATATAAACCATGTTACTGAGTATCACGTGGACCAAGTCATCATGTATATATATAAAGTTACTGTAAGGTTAGCAGGGGAGTTCTTTTGAATCGAGAACACTTGATTTCATTTTATATATATATATATATATATATATATATATATATATATTATATTTTATTATATATATATAATATTTTTAATTATTTTATAATAAAATAAAAATTTATTTTAATCTTAAAATAAAAGTTTATTTTAATTTTAAAATAAAAGGTTTATTTTAATTATAAAATTAGATTTCATGCTAACTAATTAGAATTGGAATTGGATTCCATGATAACTAATTGGAGTTGAAATTGGATTCCATGTTTTCTTAAATAAAGGAGTTTATTTAGATATGAAATAAAATTTCATATTATTATTCAAAATAAAAGAGTTTATTTGTGAATAGGAAAGAGAATCCTAATTTCCTTAAATAAAAGAGTTTATTTAGATATGAAATAAGATTTCATATTATTCAAAATAAAAAGAGTTTATTTGTGAATAGGAAAGAGAATCAGATTACCCAAAATAAAAGAGTTTATTTTGACTTGGAATTTGATTCCATAATTAATTAAAATAAAGGAGTTTATTTTGATTAAAGATTTTGATTAAAATAAAATAGTTTATTTTATTCAAAATTGGATAAATTAAAATAAAATAGTTTTATTTTGATTTAAATTTGGAATAAAATAAAGGAGTTTATTTTGATTCAAAATTAAATTTTATACTAATTAAATTTGCCCATTAAATGATATCAATATATATATTAAATGTTTATTATTCATGAGATGAATGTTATTTATTGATGCGTATGATGATGTGTATGATAATAAATGGGATTGATTATGGACTATTGACCAATGTGATTGGATTTTATTTTAGTTGGATGCATGAATGTATGGGTTTTATTAAATGGGGTCTGCGTGCCTCGTCTTCTCTAATTTTTACGAATGTAAATTCTTTCTCCTCCTATGTACTTCCACTGATTTCACTGCTGATCAAGGTTTCTATTTATTTTAAATAGTTTTGTAATAGGAATAGTTAGAATTAATTTTGAAGACTTAGAGATCAAGGAACAAGGAGCGCTTGAAGACCCGTTTGTAATGGAGCAGGGTTTAAATGTAATAGTTATATTTAAATATTATTTCTTGCACTTAGGGTTTGACCTTTTGGTTCACTTGGTGGCTCTAGTGAACCAAACTAGAATAAAAGTCCATAATCAATCTGGGTAGAATATAGTATTCTATATGTGCATGCTTATACTATATATATTATATATTATGCAAACATGCTTCGCATGTTTATTAATATAACGCGTATTTTATATATATATATATAAATGCATATTAAACAAGATGAGACAAATTAATAGCAAACCCCTCAATTTTTTTATATTAAGTCCTAAGCGTTCAAAGATATTTGGAATATCGAGCGTCAGCTTTCTAGCATGATAAAATTAATAGAGTATTAAATTTTTAATATGAGTTTGTTGTGTCACCACAAGGCAAGTATTAAGTATTTAAGATGTTAATTTATCACATTTGATGCTTATAAAGAAAATTCAACAATATTGTTTTGTTGTGTCACCACAAGGATGATATTTTCTTTTTGAATATATGGAGTGCTAGGTTGGACTTAACTTGGATAATTTTGATTCGGATGTGCCACCACTTGATCAAAATAATCTAAGAGGCAAAAGAAAAGGAGTTGCATAGTTGATGTAATTGACAAAAGTTGTCTAACTATTTATTTATATATTGTTTGTTGTGTCACCACAAGGCTATATACATTTGAAATGGGATCCTTATTCTCACTAGCAAATCTTTAATTAGATTTTGCCGAACTATATAAGTGAGAGTAATATAGTTTGAAGAAAATAGTGGGAGATACCAATTTAAAACAAGACCTAATTTATTTTGGTAATTAATAAAAGAATGTATGTTGAAATATTGTTAATTACAAATTCATTTACATAATTTTACAATGTCTAAATTACTATCACTGCGAAACATATTAGATGTTATTTAACCAAACCGTATTAAACGGATTGGTTAAGGAATTTGAGAATAGTTCTCATAGCTGAAAAGCTATCTTATGTCCTTAATACGCCTATCCCTGCAATGGTTGCAGACAATGCCTCTGAGGAAGAGATTGCTACTTTTAGAAAGTGGCAAGATGATGCACAGTTGGCTCAATGCATCATGCTCGCATCCATGAGTAACTTGAGCTTCACGTCGACATGAAACTATGGATGCTCCTACTATATTCCTGCACATCAAGTAGTTGATGGTGAGGAAAGTAGGACTGATAGATATCAGATATCTAATGAGCTCTTTCGATCTAGAATGGCCAATGGCACTATAGTACAGACAAAAAGTTCTTAACATTATCAATTTGATTGATCAATTAGGACAACATGTTTTGTCATGGATGGAGAGTTGAGCCAAGATTTGATCTTGCACTCACTCCCGGACTCCTTTCACAATTGTTGTGAATTTTTCATATGAACAAGCTAGATATCGACCTCATTTGATTTGCTTAACATATTGAAAAATGTTGAGAGTCACTTTCAACCAAGAAAGATCAAGTCTTCTTGGTAGGGGCCAAAGGATCTTCCGAAAAGAAGAATGATTCAAAGAAGGTAAATAGAAAGGCGTAAACAAAGGATAATAAGAGCAAAACTGATACGGATAGCAAAGGATTTTGCTTCCACTGCAATAAGCCTGGACACTGGAAAGAAACTGAGAGAAGCATCTTGCAGAGGCTAACCAAAGAAGCTTAGTGAAGTTTCGGTTACAATACAATTTTGTTCATGATTTAAATAAATTTTTCTTTAAGTCAAGGTTCTACTTGGGTATTGGATACCGACTTTGGTTATTATAAATATAGATTTATGAAGGGACCAAGCAGAAGTAGAAAGCTAAACAAATATAAGTAATCCTATGTATGGAAATGTAGCAAAGGTTGCCATATTAGCCATAGAAACTTATAGTTTAGCAATGCCTACGGGCAAATCTATTAAGTCAATAAGTTGTTATTGTATTCCAGTTCTTGTTAAAAATATTATTTCCATTTTATAGTTGGAAAATGAAATCTTTGGTATTATAATTAAGAACAATTGTTGTTCTATTTATAATAATAATGTTTTGTATAAATGGAATATTACTTAATGGATTTTGTATACTTAATTTACGTGAAAATAATTTTGTAAATTGAACAAACTAGTATAAGAAAAGGAGATGATCATTCAAAGAGTTGAATGTGTGTATTTCTTTGAAATACAAGTGTGAATTATTTGAAAGGTTCAAAAATTGAGAAGTGAAACAAATTGGCAAAGTATTAAGATTCATTGATTAGATCAAGGAATAAATATTTGTACAATAAGTTTTTAGATCATCTCAAATGGTTTTCTCACAATGGACGCCTCCAGATACGCAATAATTGATTGATGTATCTGAAAGGAATAATCGTACCTTGTTGGACATGGTGCGGTCCATAATGATTTTATCGACAGTCCAGTATCCCTCTGGGGTTATGTCCTAGAAATGGCTATATATCTACGAAAAGGTAACCTCAAAAATCGAGCCCCAAGACTCTATAAAAGTTATGGACAGGGAGGATTCCTAATCTTAAGTATGTTAAGATAAGGGGTTGTCCAACTTATGTGAAACGGTTTCAAAGGATAAGCTTGGGACAAGATTTGACAAATACAGATTTGTGGGACATCCTAAAGTAAGTTTAGGGTAAATGTTCTATAATCCTACTTAGCAAAAGGTGTTTATTGCGAAACACGTTTCCTTCTAAGATAAAGGTGTTTATCATTGGAAGGGCTAGTGGGAGGATAATAGATCTTGAAGAGTTCAAGAACCACAAAACACTATAAGTCAAATAAGAGGAACACCGTAGATAGACCTATTGTGCCACAACCTGAATAATAAAGAATACGAAATAATCATGAAGATACCTAGGAGGTATAGATTCATCATGAATGATGATGATGAGGTACGCATCATAGAAGATGATGATCCGAGTTACATACGATGAGGTAAGAGTTCTAGTGTGTACAAAAGGGTCGATTGGGAGGCGTTATGACATTTCTAGTATTATATATTGATATACTACGGATAAGGAATAACATGCCAATGCTACAATCAAGTAAAGATAAAGTTGTCTAAACATTCCTCCATGAATGGTTTGGGAAGAGTATCTTAATTGGGGATAAAATCAGTATAGATAGATACAAGAGGATGCTCGACTTAACCCAAGGAACGATATATTCATTTGATGCTAAAGTCGTTTAGCATGGCAAACTCAAGAGATGTCTCATGTCGATGAGCTATGGATCATATCTCCTAATAGTCCCCACAGACTCACGAAAAGAGAGGTCGCATGAGTGACAATCATGTATGCAATGAAATGTATGAGACACGATGTTGATCGGTCATATTATGGAGAAGTTCACTATGAGTCGGTGAAAACATCTTAAAGTGCTTAACCCAAGCACTAAGGATGTGATCATATCCATGGTGGGTCTAAATTAAAATAGAGGGCTTAATGGACTCAAGTTTTTCGAGACGAGACCAAGATGACGAGAAAAATCCACTTTAAGGTAAAGCGTTATCTTGAGCGGTAGTGCGTTGAATTGGAAAGGTTCCAAAACGACAAAAGAGTTCTTTGGTTTAGTGATAAAGACAAAGTATATAGCAATAAATGAAGTCGCAAGTTGATTGTTTGGATTAAAAGTTCATTACAGAACTAGGAATAGTTCCTAAGTCTCATCTTGGATCTAAACATGTGTTGTGGCACTTTCATTTGATTATTAGAATCATTGAAAGATGGGAAATCACTATAGAGATAGTGGACTCTCAAGAACAACATTACATATCCATTAACTAAAGCTTATCCAATAGCAGGATAATCGTCACTTAGAGAAGAAGAATATGAGATACCATGACGATTGGCTTTAGTGCAAGTGGGAGATTGAAAGTAGTATGCATACAAGCCAATCATGTTTGATGATAAAGCATATACTTTGTTACAATCTTATTCATTTATTAATAAAAGGTATTCATTTATTAAAGGCTTTTAATTATCTACATGATGCTGTTTTATAATATGTGATAAACCCATAGTTTTAAGTAATGCTTTTAGAATAATGATGATGATCATTCTAATGAGATCTAAATTCTTAGAAATCTTAAAACTAAAATAGTTCCCAATCATTGGATTACTAAATTGGGGATTAGTGAATCCGGATAGATTGGTACATACGTTGCTTGCTCATTGGATGAGGATGATTGATCTCATGATCATTTGTGTGGAGACACTAAAAGCAAGTATGTAGGTGCTTATTAGAGAATAAGTTCATTGAACGTGGCTCGCTAAGGAATAACTAATGGAGTTTTACTTGCTGTCGATAGGATTTCTGTAGTGATAGTAGACAAGTGATCCTTGGACTTGAGATCATCATAGTATCTTGTGTATGATGAGTTATACTTTGACTTATTCCTTAAGACCCTTAGGGTATATCAAAGGGTATGGTTGGGTATAATAAGTTGTACATGGAGATAATGTATGATCAATAAAGAATCTACCACTTCTAATAAAAGAAGAGAAATGTCCTATGTGATTCGATAAATGACAACCCGGTGAGTCCTTGGTTAAGGCAAAATGAAATTAGAAAGGAGTTTCTAATTTGCATTATTTGGAGTTGTGCATTTAAGGATCGAAATACATATAATTAAATAAAATAAGACTTGTGGTAATTCCATGTCTTATATTTAATTGGGACATTGTATGGGTGGAAGGATTGAATTGTGCGGTAACTATTTACTCAAAGGTTCTTTTATGATTAATGTTGAAATCTATATTATCCGGAAAGTCGTTGATCGCTAGGGAGGCTTATCCCTATTGTAGAATAAATATTATTTATTTAAATAAATTAATTGTTTAATTTATTTATTTAAATAAGATTAGAATTATTCTAATTGATTTATTCACAACCTAGGTTTAATATGGAGAACCTAAAGGGTCACGCCATAAAAGGAAGAATAATTATTTAAGAAGTTAATGGCATAATCGTAATAATATGTTATGTATATTTAATTTAATCTATGGTGATAGAATAAATTAAATAGCTTAATATTTATTATTTAATATTTTAGAAATATTAAATATAAATTAATAAGAGGAGTCTTATTAATATTATTACGATTATTATTATTATTTTAATTTCTAAAAGAGTTTAGAAATTAATTTAATATAAGTACTCTCATTTATTCCTAATAGGATTAGGAGGAAAATTAGTTAAAGGAGTTTAATTAATTATCCCTAATAAGATTAGGAGCCCATTTAATTAAAAGAGTTTAATTAAATAATACCTTATTTTATTAAATAAGGTTACCTGATATCTTTATATAAGAGGAGTCTTATATCAGATATCAATAATACGTCATTCCAATTGTTGGAGAGTACGCCCTTTCTATAGAGATAGAAAATTAGGGTTTTGCCAAATACTCATCTTCTTGAATTCTTCTTCTTCCTTGGTGGATCACCTCTAGAGGCCAAACACTTGGGTGGCTAACGTTGATCAAAGGAAGAAACCAAACCCGGTGGATTCAAGTTGAACGCGAAAAGGATTGGAGGTGAACTTGTACCTGAGGAAGTTTGGATCTTCAAGGGTATGATTCTTGTTCTTTCTTTTCGTTTAATTAATAATTGTGCATAAAGGGTGATCCGGGTTTATGGTTTGTAAAATTTTAAACTCTGATTTTTACACGTTTCCGCTTATTTATGCAATTTGATTGCGTTCTTGAATATTACAAACCTAACACCTTTGCTCCTCTTGCTCTTCTTCTTCTAAGGTAGCTCAAATCTTTTGGTGGAATAAAAGATAAATTTAGTTCTTCCCTCTATAAGGGATGTCGATTTCTCCTATTCTCTCTCTATTTGGTTTTGTTAGCTAAATTGGAAGTGAGGTGAAAGAGAAGGAAATGGGTTTTGTATGTTAGTAAAATATGTATATATATTTTGTATATCTACTTGTTATCTCCCAATATATCTTCTCTTCTCTTCTCTCACTTAATCATGTTAATGTTGCTTGCAAGTTTGGTTAAGAATGATGGCAAAATAAAATGGTGACACGTGGCTAGAGTAGGTAGGAATGGGTGAACCACTTTAGCAATTAAAACAAGTAATCATAATTTCATCACATGCTCCTATTTTGCCCCATCGTAGCTGCCCATCTCTTCTCCTCTTTAGCCCAAAATTTTGATTTATTTTATTTGCAATTTTTTTCTTAACAAATGACTAAAAAGTCCCTTAACAATTGGGCTAAAGTTTTGGCTTTAAATTTAATTCTTTTGGGCTTCCTAAACAATTATTTGGGCCATATAAATTAGATTAGGTCCAACACTTTTTAGGTTACCTTACCTTAATCATTTAATTAGGGTCCGCACATTTGTAATTTAAATTATCACTCATGTACATTAAGTTTTTATAATCCAATTAGGCTTGCTTTAATTAAGTTATAAAAATAACTAATAGAGATGTATAAAATAAATTCCTTAGGATTAGTATATAATTTAAATACAAACATTCTTCCATATTATAATCCTTAGGTTATTTAATTTTCATACCTAATGTATAATTAGGTTATGTAGCTTTCGTTTTTTATTCTCTTTACCTACTAAATAAATATATACACATTAATAATATGTACTTATTTAATCACCTACATAATTCACATATGTCATAACATATTTATCATCATTGAAAAATCCTTGTTATATTTAAATACTCACATAATCATTCACTATAAATAATTAATCACTTAAAGATTGTAAATCTTTTTTATTTACCATTCAAGGTTAACATTCAAGCTGTGTTACTTTTTAGCATAACTTATATTACTCTTCCTTAATCAAATTGATTAAGTATTCATCTTAGAGGGTGTTTGATAAAAACTGAATGAATCTGAATCTGAATTTGAATGAACTGAATCTGAATCTGAATCTGAGTGAGCTGAATCTGAATGAAAAAAATTGTTTGATAATTGATATGTCTAAAACATCTGAATAACATATTTTTACTATTTTATCCCTGTAAACTAATTACAATGGGTTTCACTATACAAAAGAACTCAATTTTACTACATACTTACATTAAATAAATAAATAAATAATACCATTTTATGTCGGCATACAGAGATAACACTCAACAAATAAAACTATTCACTTGTTGAGAATATTGAACAAAAAAGATGGATAAAAATAAAATATTGGACATGAAAATAAATTTAATCTAGTCCATAAAACATAAATCATGATCTTTCCCACTTCTTTCTTTTCCTCCACTGTAAATCCCTTACAACATCTATAAAAAACTCACAAATTCCCATGCTCCTTTCTTACCTCAAAAAACCCAGAAAATAAAATTCCAAATCAATGGAGTCAAAGCAATTTGAATTAGTGGAGTCAAAGCAAGTAAATTCATCGTCGTTCTCATTTCCTCTGTAATGGCACCACATCATTAGTCCCCAATTGATGGCCTACCTGTTCACCAAAGTAAACCTCCATCGTTTTCTCGGTCGCAGTTCTCCCATCGTTGGCTTTGAATGATTTGTAGCTTTCCATTTTTCTGTGAAATTGAGGAGATAATTAGATGAAGTTATAAGTCAAGATAACTCAGACAATTCACATGGAAGATCAAGAGAAGATCATTGGATAAGATGAGACGGCGAAGGATATGGCATTAGAATGAAAGACAAAAGTCTGATTTATGCGGGTAGTTGAGTAAAATGCCATTCATTTTTTGATTTTAGCGATTCAGTCAGAGAAATCCAACTTATTCACTCAGCTCGTTCAGACCAATTCAGATGATAATTTTTTCAAAACAAACAAGCTGAACGACTTACCGATTCGGATTTTATGTCATTCAGCTCTATTAAGCGGCAATCAAACAGGCCCTTAGTTAACTTAAAATAAATAAATTAACTATCTTGCTAAATTCATATATTCATTTATATGGTTCAAGTACTTTCTAAAAAAAATTATTCGTAAAAATTTACATATATAATCATATAAAATTCTCGGTCCTTACACCTTCTTATGATATAACCAGATTTCAATGCATAAGGAAAATATCCCGAAGATGACTTTCATAATGCATCGGGCAATCTATGCTTACAGGAAGATGACGTTTGGACTGTTGAATGTCGGTGCTACTTATCAAAGGTTAATGAACTACGTGTTTCAAAAGCAGTTGGGCTGAAGTATGGAGGTGTATGTAGATAACATGATCGTAAAAGGCATGTTAGTTTGGGAACATTTAGATGACCTAGAGGATTGCCTCCAAACCGTTTGACATTATAATATCAGTTTGAACCTAACGAAGTGTACTTTTAGCCTCGATTCAGGAATTTTTGGGTTATCTGGTGAGTAAGAGATGAATAGAAGCCCATCCAAAGAAGATTAGGGCTATTTTGGTTATGAAGTCTCCCCAATCGTTTAAGGATGTTCGGTATTTTACAGGTCGGATTGCGAAATTGAGGATATTCATGTTCAAATCAGCAAAAAGGTGTCTACTATTTTTTGACACATTGAAGGGGCCGAAGAACGAAAAAAACCTTTCAATGGACTTCAGATTGCGAGGATGATTTTCAGGGAATTAAGCAATACTTGTCTTCGGCACCTCTACTAGTGAAGTCGATGCCTACGGACCCTATATATTTGTATTTGGCGGCTAGTTCATTGGCAGTAAGAGTGGTCTTGATTCAAGAGATGGGTGGAAAGTAGTTTCTGGTATACTATGTCAATCATGATCTTCGGGATGCAAAGACCATGTATCTGAATCTGGAAAATTTTGCTTATGCTTTAATAATAGCCAACATGAGGCTTCAACATTACTTTAAGGATCGGTTGATTATGGATACGGATCAACCTTTGAAGAAGATTTTAAATAAACCCGACATATCAGGGCGACTCGCAGCTAGGGCTATGGATTTGACCCAGTTTATTTTGGAGTATCATCCTCGAACGACGATTAAATGTCAGGTCTTAGTCGACTTCGGGTGAAATGTTCTTTTTCCGAACCGGACGTTGTTGATGCAACAGGAAGCCAACAAAAAAACATTTTGTTACCCAGAAATTTTCGATCCAATCGCATATTACACATATATGGAATCACGGAGACTAATAATTAGCACAAGATTGACTCTAACACCACTGTTAGGTTTGTTAGAAACAAGAGCATGCAATCAAATCACATAAATAAAGCGAAAGCAAAGTAAAACAGATTTTAAAATTTTTAACAAACCATAAACCAAGATCATTCTTGTTCTTTGATTATCAGTCTATAATAGAAAAGGAGAATTAGAATCATACTCTTGAAGATCCGAGCTTCCTCAGGTAAGATTTCAACACCTAATCCTTATGATTTCCTTGAATACGTGGATTTGGTTCCTTCCTTTGATCAACGTCAGCCACCCAAGAATTTTGCCCCTAGAGTTGATCCACCAAGGAAGAAGAAGAATCAAGAAGAAGGGGTATTAGCTCAAACCCTAGTTTCTATCTGTATAGAAAAAGGTGTACTCTCCAACTATTGAAATTACATATTTTCACATACACAAATATCTAATATAAGACTACTCTTATATTAATATCAGTTAACCTATTTTAATATAATTAAAATAGAGTATAATTAATTAATTAAACTCCTTTGATTAGTTAGGCTCCCTAATCTAAGTAGGGATAATTAATTAAACTCATTTAATTAATTTGCCTTATAATCCCATTAGGAATAACTGAGAGTACTAATATTAAATTAATTCCCAAACTCCTTTACAAATTAAAATAATAATAAATGTAGTAATATTAATAAGACTCCTCTTATTATTTTATATTTAATACTTTCAAAATATTAAATAATAAATATTAAGCTATTTAATTTATTCTATCACCATAGATTAAATTAAATATACTTAACTATATTATTATGATTATGCCATTAACTTCCTAAATAAGTATTCTCCCTTTTATGGTGTGACCCTTTAGGTTCTCTATATTAAACCGGTTGTGAATAAATCAATTAGAACAATTCTAATCGTATTTAAATAAATAAATTAAACTATTAATTTATTTAAATAAATAATATTTATTCTATAATAGGGATAAGCCTCCCTAGCGATCAACGACTTTCCAGATAATATAGATTTCAATATTAATCATAAAAGAACCTTTGAGTAAATAGTTACCATACAATTCAATCCTTCCACTATACAATGTCCCAATTAAATATAAGACATTGAATTACTGTCAAGTCTTATTTTATTTAATTTTATGTATTTTGATTCCTAAAAGCACAACTCTAAATGAATGCAAATTAGAAACTTTTTTCTTATTTCATTCCACCTTGGCCAAGGATTCATGGGTTTTCATTTATCGAATCGCATAGGACATATCTCTTCTTTTATTAGAAGCGGTAGATTCTTTATTGATCATACATTATCTCTATATTTAACTCATTATACCCAAGCATACCCTTTGATATACCCTAAGGGTCTTAAGGAATAAGTCAAAGTATAAATCATTATATACAAGATACTATAATGATCTCTCAAGTCTAAGGATCACTTGTACTACTATCACAACAGGAATTCTTATTAACAGGCAAGTAAAACTCCATTAGGTATTCCTTAGCGAGTCACGTTCAGTGAACTTATTCTCCAATAAACATCTACATATTTGCTTTAGTGTCTCCACACAAATTATCATGAGATCAATCATTCTCATCCAATGAGTAAGCAAGGTATGTACCAATCTATCTGGATTCACTAATCCCTTTTTTAGTAATTCATTGATTGGGAACATTTTAGTTTTTAAGCTATCTAAGAATTTAAATCTCATTAGTATGATCTCATCATAATTCTAAAAGCATTGCTTAAAACTATGGGTTTATCAAATATTATTAAAACAACATCATGTTGATAAATTAAATGTTTTTAGTAAATTAATACTTTTATTAATAAATAAATAAGATTGATTATAAAGTATATGTTTTATCATCATATATGATTGGCTTGTGTTCATACTACTTTCACCTTACTGAAGTCAGAAATTGGTTCCACTTCTTCAGTTTCGATACTTTTCAGGGAGTCGATAGGTCAAACAACACTGTTGCTGATGCTTTGGCCAGACTAGCCACGACGGATACGAGCTCTTATAGTGGGTCAGTATATTTGGAGGTTCTTAATTCTCTGAGTGTTCAGTGGTTAGAAATATTAGTAGTTGAATGATGGGATTGCTAGCTAACGCCTTACTTGTATTATCTGGAAGTTGGCGTGTTACCTTCGGATCGGATACTTGCGAAGGAAATTAAGTATAAGAGCTTGAAGTTCATACTTATTGATGGGGATCTATATTGACGATCATTCTCTTCCCCTCTTTTGAAGTGTTTGGTACTATTCAAAGCTGAATATGCACTTCGGGAGGTTCATGAAGGCATTTATGGAGATCATAGGAGAGCAAAGGCATTGGAATACAAGGTTCTTCGATAGGGATATTACTGGCTAACAATCTTCCAGGATGCAAAGGAGTATGTACAGAAATGTCCTAAAGGTCAGTTGAATAGTCATGTTCCTCATCAGTCGCCTGAAGAATTTTACTAGGTTTTGTCTCTGATCCCATTTGCAGTGTGGGGAATCGACATCTTGGTTCTGTTACCAAAGGCAAAGGGCTATCGATTATATGACCAAGTGGGTGGAGGCTAAACCCCTTAAGTCGATCACAAAATAGAAACATTTGATGTTTCTGAAGGAGTTCGTTATCTTTGGATTCAAAATTCCTATGGCAATAGTATCGAAAAATGGCAGACAGTTCTTG
This sequence comes from Panax quinquefolius, assembly GCA_020205615.1. Taxonomy (NCBI): domain Eukaryota; kingdom Viridiplantae; phylum Streptophyta; class Magnoliopsida; order Apiales; family Araliaceae; genus Panax; species Panax quinquefolius. Next base: position 89,996,992 of record CM035162.1, read on the forward strand.
GGGTCTAAATTCGAAGAATTTCTAAGGGATTTGGGGATTCAACATCAGAGAAATTTAGTTTCTCATCCACAATCCAATGGATAGTTCGAAGTCACCAATTAGACCCTCTTAACCGAAATTAAAAGAAGCCTAGACGAAGCCAAAGAAATGTTGCTTAAGGAGTTAATCAGTGCTTTGTAGGTATATCAAACTACTCCTAGGACAACGATATGTGATTCGTCGTTCAGGTTGGTCTATGGGACCGATGCCCTTGTTCCAGTTGAGATTGGGTCTCCTTCACTTCGGGTTAGCCAGTTTAAGGAACTGTATAATGACAAAGGCCTTTGACTCAATCTTGATTTGTTAGAAGAGGTTCAGGAATCGGCCTTGGTAAGACTAGCAGTCTACCAGAGGAGAACGACCATGCAATATAACAAGGGGTTAAAGATGAAGAGATTTGAAGTTAGAGATCTGGTTCTTCGAGAGGTGGAGGCATCGATGCCCCAAAACCTCGGAAAGCTAATGCCCAACTAGGAAGGACCCAACGAGGTTATTGAAGTGCCGGATCTAGGAACTTACCGGCTTCAAGCAGTGGATGGAATAGAAATCAAAAATACTTGGCATGTCGGGAGGCTTAGGAAGTATTATCAATAATTCATGCTAAGTACTTTTGATTTTATGATTCTATAAAAAATATTCTATTTTATCAATAAAATATACATTCAGTTTTGCTCAAAAATATATGTTCATTGATTGTCAAAAATATTTGTAAATTAAAAATTATTTACATGTAAAAACAAAAAATATATACAATTATTCTTAAGCTATGAATTGTGTTGGTTGTCAATATCTTCACTTATGTACTTTTGTACAAGAAATGTTATGTTTTTGAACTGTTTAAGTTGTTACAGTTATGTTAATTCATGAGTTGCAATTTGATTAAGTTCATGCTAATTATTTTAGATGGACACATGTTAAGATGTTTATGAAATCAAAAACAAGTTGTGTTATGATAAGGATATAGACATTGTTGGTGTCAGAAAGTGTAAGATTTAAGAAATGATAAAGGTAAAAGTCGGTAGGACTAGCTAAATGTTACGGTGTTAACTAAGTTTAAGTTGTAAGTGCAGTCACATACTTTTTAACCGTTGACATGTAGCTAATGAGTAGAACAACTCCTTTGTATGAGCAGGGGATTTGTGGTCACTCAGTTCACTACATTGATATCCGTTGAACACTTGTGATGTACTGTTTTTATGTATAAGTTGAGAAGGTGATTCTTTTCACATATATGTAATTGTCTAGGCTAAGTTGAGTCCTAGAATCGTTATTTAAAAAGGTTGTCTTAAGTAAGTATGAGAAGACATATGATCTTAGGTGATTGTGATTAAGTAAATTTTGATGAATTTATGGTGGAAGAATTAAAGAGGGTTTTCTCTTATAATGGTAATGAAGGTGTTATATGATAGGAATCTGATTTAATTCTTATTTATTCAAGCTGCTTCATAACTATTGTTCGGTTATTGAAGTTTGCAAAGAATGAAGAATTGATTCTTGATGTTGTTATTTATTCAAATGTTATAACTTGCGGGGCAATTAAATGTTCACTCTTTCAAATTCAAATTCAAATTAGTTTATATTAATTTTTATTTCATATTTCATCTTGCATTCTCAAATAAACACTATTATGAATTTTGAAATTCTCAAAAAAGTTCGTATATTAGCGTTTTCTCCATTTTTGCGTTTTTATGAATAGTAACTTTTTGTCTTTTTCTCAAAAAATTTTATTTTCTCATACGATCGTAAAACTCGTAAATTCCATCACAAAATCACGATCCACCACAAAAATTCAACTTCTATCACATAAAACGAAATAATATTTATAAAATATTATTTTATTCAATAATATTCTAAAATACTTAATTTTCAAATTAAGTAAACATTTTGGGTCGTCACAGAGGCTGTTGACTTCTAAGCTTTCATGTTTTCATATTTTCTCTCCAATTCAATAGTTACCCTCAGCATGTTCCTCATTTTTTAGTGAAGTTGGTCTAACTGATCTGTTAGAGTTATATAAGCTTTATGAAGGGCGTCTCTATCCTCTTTCAGCTCGACCCGTTCCATAAGGAGTTTATCCTTTTCCTTAGAAAACTCAGAGCTTTTCCATTTTAGTTCTTTCACTTCCAATGACAACGCATCAGAGTGGAGTCGGGCGGCGTAAAGTTTATCTCTTTCTTCCTTCAGATTGTTCGAAGTAACTTCAAGTTCTTACTGAAGATGTTCGACTTTACTTTCGATTTACTTCTTCCTAGATAAAATCTCCTCGACCTGAAGTAGCAGTCAACCGAAGGCGAACAAAGCCTGCGAATAATATAACTAAGTTGAGAGGACGTGTCTAGGGGTAACTGTTAAAGCAGAAAGGTTTAAATAATTATTCTTACCTATCATATAGGGATTGTAGTGGCGATTATGAGGTCCTCGTGTTCTAGGCCTTCAAATTTCTCATCGTCTCTCGATAAGATGAATGTATAAAAATTCTCGTACGGGAAGTCATGTGGCATATCTTGAGACTAAGCAGTGTTGAGGAACCATCGTGGTGGGTCTTCAGAGGTTGACTGTTCTTCCGGAGGAGGATGAGGCAAAATTTTGTAAACCTCTTCTTCCTGGGCCCTTTTCAAGGGAGGCAATGTTGGGAATGATTATTTGGGTCAAGATTATTCTGTGGGCATTATCCACGTGGAGGAAGTCTCCCCACGTAAGAACCTATTTGGGCAGTTTGAGAACTTTAAAGAATCCAAGATTCTTAATTATATTTGATTTCTAACTCCTAAGGAAAGTTTCAGGACAGAATCTGACTTCCTTCATTTAAGGAGATTCAGTTCAATCCCATTAAGGAATATAACCTAATGAGGAATCCTATTTCTATACGGGGAAGAGCATGTAGAGGAGGTGTGATCACTATAAATACAAGGCTATACTTTGGTTCTCAGGTACACAAAATTCACTATTATTTTTCAGCACTAAAATACCTCCATTATTCAACTTTGTTCAGCCTGTACTTATTCTCACACCGGAGCTATCCCCCGACAGCCCAAGCCTTCAAGCTTCTTTGTGTGATTTCTTTTTAGTACAAGATTGGACGCACTTTTAGTGGTTGAGGCACGTAGACGAATCTTGGGGTTAACATTGGTGCTAGAAGGAGGTTCTTTGGGGACTAATGGATCAGGGATTTGGAGGGTATCCTTGACGATGGGAGTTTCAACAATGGAAGTTGAGGGTGATGCGGATATCTTGGCATATCTTCTTCTTTTTTTTTTTAACAAGACCAATTTATCGGTTCTGGTCATATCTAAGGATTTTTTGTGGATATTGTCAGAAGCATCGGGACAGTGGTTATTGGTTGTATGAGGAGGGGTGGTTCGAATGTTGGAAAGGAGTTTGGAGGCTTGTCGATGTGTATTTCGGTAATAAGGATTGTTTCGGTGTCTAAGCTCTCATTAATGATCGGTTGAGGAATCAGTTCGATCAGAATGGGCGGTTGTGAGCTAGAGTCCTCGAGGCATTTTGGTTTAAAGATTGATACTGTAAATATAAAAATGGAGTCATTTAAAAGATAATTAATATTGAAGTAAAAAGGGGAAGATTCGTATCACCAATATTGTTTGGATAGTACTTCAATGCGTCAATCAACTGTCTTGATCTTGTTATATGAGGATCGAAATGTGTTGATTTGGCTCTTAGAAAACTTGGTAACTTTGAGGATGAATTCATTTTGGGGGAGCCCAGCTCAGCAGAAGCTTCAGACCGATTCCCTTGATGTAGAACCACTAGGGGTGTCATCCTTTGTTGCTAGGTGGAGTCTTTATACAGGTTTTGCTCCCAAGGAGAAGGTTTAGTTTTCATAGACCTGGTTCCTTGCATCGAGTTATGCTTATCACAGTAAAAAAAAAGTATAATCCTGGAGAGATCTTCAACTCGTGGCATAATGCGATGAATGAAATCATGTGAATATACGAGTTTGGCACCAGTTGTGCGAACCCGGTTCCAATAAGCCCTATGAAGGATGAGATGAATTTGTGCATGGGAAATCAGATGTCGTATTTAAGGGCATAGAGAAGGATGGCCACACATTCTCCCTCCGGGCGCCAGTACATTCTATTGTTGAGATCGGGGGCTCGGATGGAGTATTCATTTAGTATCTGGTACTGTTTTTGGTTGGCATCCAGTTGTGAGGTCTCTATGGAGGATGGGGTGTTTACATGAGATTAGGCTTTGCTTGATGAATATTCTTCTCAGATTTGCATCCCAATGAGTTCAGAAGGGGAAAGTGTTTCTGCTGAGGGATCTGGGGATGATGAAACGACCTTGTAGCTTGGAGTTTTGATGATGGTTGAAACTAGAATATCAACCAGAACTAGATCGTCGGTCGCAATAGGGGGTGTTTGGGCAGATGAAGATGGAGTGTTGGAAGTAGCCATTGGAATACACAAATGAGGAATGATCAGAGAACTTTTTCCGTGAAAAAAGGATTAGTGGAAAGGAGGAAAAGGTTGCAGAGTGCTCTTAGTTGCTTTTGAAGAATTAGATTTGAAAAGTGAAGGTTGTCTTTGGGGAATAGGTTTTTGAAATGACTGACCTTTCAACTTCTCTCGATTACATAAATATGGCGCATTAAGTTGGCTAAAATGATGGAAAACATGGGGCTGGTATGGGATCCCAATAATGAGTGTTGGGGGCGTTGAAATGTGAAGTTGGGAATTTGATAAATGGGCGCATTAAGCATTGTGATTTATTGTGAAATTAGTGTTGGGGGTTCTTCTAAAGTTTATGGAAAATTATGGGCTTTTTATGGTAATATTCATGTATGTGTAATCAAATTGCATAAAAATGCGTAAACGTAAAATTAGAGTTTAAAATTTACAAACCATATACGGATCACCCTTTATGCACAATTATTAATTAAGCGAAAAGATAAAGAATAAAATCATACCCTTGAAGATCGAGCTTCCTCGGTACAAGTTCACCTCAAATCCTTTTCGCGTTCAACTTGAATCACCGGGGTTTTGTTCCTTCCTTTGATCGGCGTTAGCCACCCATATGTTTGGCCTCTGGGGTGATCCACCGAGGAATAATAATGATTCAAGAAGGAGAGGTATTGGCTCAACCCTAGTTTTCTATCTATATAAAAGGGTACTCTCCAACAAATTGAAATTATGTGGTATGTTGTAAAAGTCAACAACCCACTCACCCATAATAAGACTCCTCTTATTTATAGATGTGGGCAACTCACCTTAACAATTAAGGAATTGGATTTATTTAATTAATTAAATTCTTTTAATTAATTAAGCTCCATAATCTTATTAGGGATAATTAATTAAACTCCTTTAACTAATTTTCCTTCCTAATCAATTAGGAATAAATGAGAGTACTTATATTAAATTAATTCCTAAACTCTTTTAGAAATTAAAATAATAATAATTGTAATAATATTAATAAGACTCCTCTTATTAATTTATATTTAATATTTCTAAAATATTAAATAATAAATATTAAGTTATTTAATTTATTCTATCACTATAGATTAAGTTAAATATACATAACATATTATTACGATTATGCCATTAACTTCTTAAATAATTATTCTTCCTTTTATGGTGTGACCCTTTAGGTTCTTCATATTAAACCGGTTGTGAATAAATCAATTAGAACAATTCTAATCTTATTTAAATAAATAAATTAAACAATTAATTTATTTAAATAAATAATATTTATTCTCTGATAGGGATAAGCCTCTCCTAGCGATCAGCGACTTTCCGGATAATATAGATTTCAACATTAATCATTAAAGAACCTTTGAGTAAATAGTTACCGACAATTCAATCCTTCCACCATCTGATGTCCCGATTAAATATAAGATATGGAATTCTTGTCGAGTCTTATTTTATTTAATTATATGTATTTCGATCCTTAAATGCCTGACTCAAATAATGCAAATTAGAAACTCCTTTCTAATTTCATTTCGCCTTATAACGAAGAGACTCTTGGGTTGTCATTTATCGAATCACATAGGACATTTCTCTTCTTTTATTAGAAGTGGTAGATTCTTTATTGATCATACATTATCTCCATGTACAACTTATTATACCCAAGCATACCCTTTGATATACCCTAAGGGTCTTAAGGAATAAGTCAAAGTATAACTCATCATACACGAGATACTATGATGATCTCAAGAGTCAAGGATTACTTGTACTACTATCACTCTGAGGAATTCCTATTGTGAGCAAATAAAACTCCATTAGGTATTCCTTAGCGAGCCATATTCGGTGAACTTATTCTCTAATAAGCACCTACATACTTGCTTTAGTGTCTCCACACAAATGATCGTGAGATCAATCATCCTCATCCAATGAGCAAGCAGCGTATGTACCAATCTATCAGGATTCACTAATCCCCAATTTAGTAATCAATGATTGGGAACTATTTTAGTTTTAAGCTTTCTAAGAATTTAGATCTCATTAGAATGATCATCATCATTATTCTAAAAGCATTGCTTAAAACTATGGGTTTATCACATATTATAAAAGCGACATCATGTAGATAATTAAAAGCCTTTAATAAATTAATACTTTTTATTAATAAATGAATAAGATTGTTACAAAGTATATGCTTTATCATCAAACATGATTGGCTTGTGTGCATACTACTTTCAATCTCCCACTTGCACTAAAGCCGATCGTCGTGGTATCCCATACTCTTCTTCTTTAAGTGGCGATTATCCTGCTTTGTTGGATAAGCTTCGGTAAATGGATATGTAATGTTGTTCATGAGAGTCCACTATCTCTATAGTGATTTCCCATCTTCAATGATTATAATAGACAAATGAAAGTGCCTGACATATGTTTAGATCCAAGATGAGACTTAGGAACTATTCTAGTTACGTAATGAACTTTTAATCCAAACAATCAACTTGCGACTTCATTTATAGTTATATACTTTGTCTTTATCACTAAACCGGCAACTTTTTTTTGTTTGGAACCTTTCGATTCAACTGCACCTTTGTTCGAGGTAGCGCTTTACCTTAAAGTGGATTTTTCATCATCTTAGTGCATGCGAAAAACTTGAGTCATTAAGCCCTCTAGTTTTAATTTAGACCCACCATGAATATGATCACATCCTTAGTGTCGGTTAAGCACTTTAAGATGTTTTCAGCGACTCATAGTGAACTTCTCCATAATATATGGTGATCAACATCGGTCTCGTATATTTCATTGCATACATGATTGTCACTCATTCGATCTCTCTTCTCGAGAGTGCGTGGGGACTATTAAGAGATTCACTCCATAGCTCATCAACATGAGACATCTCTTGGAGTTGCCATGCTAAGCGACTTTAGCATCAAATGAATATCGTTCCTTGGGTTTCGAGCATCCTTTTAAATCTATCTATATAGATTTATATCCCCAATTAAGATACTCTTCCAAATCATTCATGGAGGAATGTTTAGACAACTTTATCTTTTACGATTGTAGCATTGATAAGTTATTCCTCATCCGTAGTATATCAACATATAGTACTAGGAATGTCACGATGCTCCCTTGACCCTTTTGTACACACTAGGTTCATTCTTATTTTGATAAAATCAAACCTTTTGATTGCCTCATCAAAGCGAATGTTCCATATTTGAGAAACTTGCTTTGATCCATTTCTCGAGTGTCTACAACACTTACCTCATCGTATGTAGCGGATCATCATCTTCTATGATGTGTACCTCATCATCATCATCTATGATGAATCCATACCTCCTAGGTATCTTGATCTACTATTCGATTAACGATTAGGTTGTAGTACAACGAGTTACATCTATTGGTTCCTCTTATTTGACTTATAGTGTTTTGTGGTTCTTGAACTTTTCAAGATCTATTATCCTCCCATTAGCCCCTTCAATAATAAACACATTTATCTTAGAAGCGGCGTGTTTATAACAAACACCTTTTGCTAAGTAGGATTATAGAACAATTACCCTAAACTTACTTTAGGATGTCCCACAAATTGTACTTGTCGAATCTTGTCCCAAGCTTATCCTTTGAAACTTTTTCACATAAGTTGGACAACCCTTATCTTAACATACTTAAGATTAGGAATCCTCCACATCCATAACTTTTATGGAGTCTTGGGGTAGGATTTTGAGGTTACCTTTTAAAAGTAGATATGTAGCCATTTCTAGGACATGACCTAGAGGGATCTTGAAATGTCGGTAAAATCATTATGGACCGCACCATGTCCAACAAGGTATGATTTTCATTCGGATACATCAATCAATTATTGCGTGTCGGGATGTGTCCATTATGAGAAAACCATTTGAGATGATCCGAAACTTATTGCACAAGTATTTATTCCTTGATCTAATCAAAGAATCTTAATACTTTGCCAATTTGTTTCTGAATTCTTTGAACCTTTCAAATAATTCACACTTGTATTTCAACAAATACATACATTCAACTCTTTGAATGATCATCTCTTTTTCTTATACTAGTTTGTTCAATTTACAAAATAATTTTTCACGTAAGTCAGTATACAAAATCTATTAAGTAATATTTTGATTCTATACAAAACATTATTATTATAAATAGAACAACAATTGCTCTTAAATATAATACCAAAAATTTTATTGTCCAACAATAAAATGGAAATAATGTTTCTTTAACAAGAAGCGGAATCTGATAACAACTTATTGACTTAATAGATTTGCAGTAGGCATTGCTAAACTATAAGTTTCTATGGCTAATATCGTGACCTTTGCTTCATTTCCCACACATAGGATTACTTATCTTTGTTTAACTTTCTACTTACGCTTGGTCCTTTCATAAATCTATATTTATGATAACCAAAGTCGGTATCCAATACCCAAGTAGAACCTTGACTTAAAGAAAATTTATTTTAAATCATGAACAAATTTGTATTTATAGCAAGAAACTTCACTAAGCTTCTTTGGTTAGCCTCTGCAAGACGCTTCTCACAGATTTCTTTCCAGTGTCCAGGCTTATTGCAGTGGAAGCAAACTCCTTTGTTATCCGTATCAGTTTTGTTCTTATTATCCTTTGTTTATGCCTTTCTATATAACTTCTTTGAATCGTTCTTCTTTTGAGGAAGATCCTTTGGCCCCTACCGGAAGAAGACTTGATCTTTCTTGGTTGGAAAGTGACTCTCGACATTTTTCAATATGTTAAGCAAATCGGTGAGGCGATATCTAGCTTGTTCATATGAAAAATTCACAACAATTGTGAAAGAAGTCAGGGAGTGAGTGCAAGATCAAATCTTGGCTCAACTCTCCATCCATGACAAAACCCGTTGTCCTAATTGATCAATCAAATTGATTATCATTAGGACATGTATATACTATCTTGTAGTGCCATTGGCCATTCTAGATCGGAAGAGCTCCTTAGATGTCGATATCTATCAGTCTACTTTCCTCACCATCAACTACTTGATGTGCGGGAATATGGTAGGAGCATCTATAGTTTCATCTTGTATTTGAAGCTCGTTACTCGTGGATCGAGCATGATGCATTGAGCCAATCATGTGCATCATCTTGCCACTTTCTAAAAGTAGCAATCTCTTCCTCGGAGGCATTATGCGCAACCATTTACGGTATAGGCGTATTAAGGATATAAGATAGCTTTTCAGCTATGAGAACTATTCTCAAATTCCTTAACCAATCCGTGTAATTCGGTCTGGTTAATTAACATCAAATATGTTTCGCAGTGATAGTAATTTTAGACATTGTAAAATTCTGTAAATGAATTTGTAATTAACAACATTTTAACATACATTCTTTTATTAATTACCAAAATAAATTAGGTCTTGTTTTAAATTGGTATCTCCCACTATTTTCTTCAAACTATATTGACCCTCAATATATAGTTCGAGCAATATCTAATTAAAGATTTGCTAGTGAGAATAAGGATCCCATTTCAAATGTTTATAGCCTTGTGGTGACTGACAACAAACTATATATAAATAAATAGGTAGACAACTCTTGTCAATTACATCAACTATCTGACTCCTTTTATTTTGCCTCTTAGATTATTTTGATCAGTGGTGGCACATCAGAATCAAAATTATCCAAGTTAAGTCGACCTAGCACTCCATATATTCAAAAAAGAAAAATATCATCCTTGTGGTGACACAACAAAATAATATTGTTCAATTTTCTTTATAAGCATCAAATGTGATAAATTAACATCTTAAATACTCAATACTTGCCTTGTGGTGACACAACAAACTCATATTAAATATTTAATACTCTATTAATTTTATCATGCTAGAAAGCGATGTTCGATATTCCAAATATCTTTGAGCGCTTAGGACTTAATATAAAATTGAGGGGTTTGTTATTAATTTGTCTCATCTTGTTTTAGCGGCAAGCATGTACATATATATATAAAATACGCGTCATATTAATGAACATGCGAAGCATGTTTGCATAATATATAATATATATAGTATAAGCATGCACATATAGAATACTATATTCTACTCGGATTGATTATGGACTTTTATTCTAGTTTGGTTCACTAGAGCCACCAAGTGAACCAAAAGGTCAAACCCTAGGGGTGCAAGAAATAATATTTAAATATAACTATTACATTTAAACCCGGGCTCCATTACAAACGGGTCTTCAAGCGCTCCTTGTTCCTTGATCTCCAATTTTTCAAAATTAATTCTAACTATTCCTATTACAAAACTATTTAAAATAAATAGAAACCTTGATCGTGATCGAGGGAAATACATAGAAGGAGATAGAATTTATATTAAGAAAAATAGAGAAGGCAATCTGTGAGACCCATTTAATAAAACCCATACATTCATGCATCCAACCAAAATAAAATCCAATCATATTGGTCGATAGTCCATAATCAATCCCATTTATTATCATACACATCACCATATGCATCGATAAATAACATTCATCTTATGAATAATAAACATTTAATATATATATTGATATCATTTAATGGGCAAATTTAGTTAGTATAAAATCTAATTTTGAATCAAAATAAACTCCTTTATTTTAATCCAAATTTAAATCAAAATAAAACTATTTTATTTTAATTTATCAATTTTGAATAAAATAAACTATTTTATTTTAATCAAAATCTTTAATCAAAATAAACTCCTTTATTTTAATTACTTATGGAATCAATTCCATGTAATAAAAAAAATTGTAATTAAAATAAACTCTTTTATTTTAATTAATTATGGAATCAATTCCATGTAAAAAAAAACTTTTATTAAAGGAAAACATGATATTCTTTCCTATTCACAAATAAACTCCTTTATTTTGAATAATATGAAATCTTATTCCATATTTAAATAAACTCTTTTATTTAAGGAAATTAGGATTTTCTTTCCTATTCACAAATAAACTCTTTTATTTTGAATAATATGAAATCTTATTTCATATCTAAACAAACTCCTTTATTTAAGGAAAGATGGATTTACTTCCCTATTCACAAATAAACTCCTTTATTTTAGAAAAATAAAATCTAATTTCAACTCCAATTAGTTATCATAGAATCCAATTCCAACTCTAATTAGTTAGCATGAAATTCTAATTTTAAAATTAAAATAAACTTTTTATTTTAAAATTAAAATAAACTTTTATTTAAGATTAAAATAAAATTTTATTTTAATAATAAAATTATTAAGAATATATATATAATATATATATATATATATATATATATATATATATCCGTTCCTTTAAATCTTAGTTTTCTTTACTTTAGCATCACATAATCTTTGCGTTAATCATGATATATAGAACTTCCTTGAATTTCCGTGTGACAAACCAAAATTATATATATAAATTATATATATCAATTACGAAAATCCATGTGACCACCCTACTTATGAAAAACAATGGACATAAGAAATATATCTTGCCGCTTGAAAGAAGAAAAAAAATGAAAGCCACACGGATCAGCAGCATGGATTCGCGATAAATTTTTTTTTTTTTTTTAATTTTATACAATAAAATTATGCCCAATTAAATTGTTCTAAACACATATCAATATAGATATTAAATTAAAACAATTAATAATTCGCATAAAGGTTTGGCTCTGATGCCACTATTGGGTTTGTAATATTCATGTGCGCAATCAAATTGCATAAAAATGCGGAAACGTGTAAAATTAGAGTTTAAAAATTTACAAACCATATACCCGGATCACCCTTTATGCACAATTATTAATTAAACGAAAAGATAAAGAATAAAATCATACCCTTGAAGATCGAGCTTCCTCGGTACAAGTTCACCTCCAAAACCCTTTTGCCGTTCAATTGAATCCACCCGGGGTTTTGTTCCTTCCTTTGATCAACGTTAGCCACCCATATGTTTGGCCTCTAGAGGTGATCCACCAAGGAATAATAATGATTCAAGAAGGAGGGGTATTGGCTCAACCCTAGTTTTCTATCTCTATAGAAAAGGGTACTCTCCAACAAATTGAAATTATGTCGTATGTTGTAAAAGTCAACAACCCACTCACCCATAATAAGACTCCTCTTATTTATAGATGTGGGAAACCCACCTTAACAATTAAGGAATTGGATTTATTTAATTAATTAAATTCTTTTAATTAATTAAGCTCCCTAATCTTATTAGGGATAATTAATTAAACTCCTTTAACTAATTTTCCTTCCTAATCCAATTAGGAATAAATGAGAGTACTTATATTAAATTAATTCCTAAACTCTTTTAGAAATTAAAATAATAATAATTGTAATAATATTAATAAGACTCCTCTTATTAATTTATATTTAATATTTCTAAAATATTAAATAATAAATATTAAGTTATTTAATTTATTCTATCACCATAGATTAAGTTAAATATACATAACATATTATTACGATTATGCCATTAACTTCTTAAATAATTATTCTTCCTTTTATGTTGTGACCCTTTAGGTTCTCCATATATTAATAGGTTGTGAATAAATCAATTAGAACAATTCTAATCTTATTTAAATAAATAAATTAAACAATTAATTTATTTAAATAAATAATATTTATTCTCTGATAGGGATAAGCCTCCTAGCGATCAACGACTTTCCGGATAATATAGATTTCAACATTAATCATTAAAGAACCTTTGAGTAAATAGTTTCTTAAATACAATTCAATCCTTCCACCATACATGTCCCAATTAAATATAAGACATGGAATTCTTGTCAAGTCTTATTTTATTTAATTATATGTATTTCGATCCTTAAATGCACAACTCAAATAATGCAAATTAGAAACTCCTTTCTAATTTCATTACATCTTAACCAAGGACTCTTGGGTTGTCATTTATCGAATCACATAGGACATTCTCTTCTTTATTAGAAGTGGTAGATTCTTTATTGATCATACATTATCTCCATGTACAACTTATTATACCCAAGCATACCCTTTGATATACCCTAAGGGTCTTAAGGAATAAGTCAAAGTATAACTCATCATACACAAGATACTATGATGATCTCAAGTCCAAGGATTACTTGTCTACTACTATCACTCTGAGAATTCTATTGTGAGTGCAAATAAAACTCCATTAAGTATTCCTTAGCGAGCCATATTCGGTGAACTTATTCTCTAATAAGCACCTACATACTTGCTTTAGTGTCTCCACACAAATGATCATGAGATCAATCATCCTCATCAATGAGCAAGCAACGTATGTACCAATCTATCCGGATTCACTAATCCCCAATTTAGTAATCCAATGATTGGGAACTATTTTAGTTTTAAGCTTTTAAGAATTTAGATCTCATTAGAATGATCATCATCATTATTCTAAAAGCATTGCTTAAAACTATGGGTTTATCACATATTATAAAAAACGACATCATGTAGATAATTAAAAGCCTTTAATAAATTAATACTTTTATTAATAAATGAATAAGATTGTTACAAAGTATATGCTTTATCATCAAACATGATTGACTTGTGTGCATACTGCTTTCAATCTTCCATTAAATGACCTATTATAATGGAAGATTGGGGGACAATGGTGGGGCATGATTACTTGGGCCAGGATGATTTGGTGGGCCATGATCCACGTGGAGGAAGTCTCCCCACGTAAGAACATGTTTGAGCAGTTAAAGAATTTTAAGGAATCCAAGATTCCTAACTATATTTGATTTATAACTCCTAAGGAAAGTGTCAGGATAAAATCTGACTTCCTTTCTTTAAGGAATCTGACCTAATGAGAAATCATATTTTCATACGGGGAAGGGCATGTAGAGGAGGTTTGATCACTTTAAATACAAGATTATACTTTGGTTCTAAGGTATACACAATTCACTATTATTTTTCAGCACTAAAATACATCAACTGTTAAATCTTGTTCATGTTGTACTTATGCTCACACCGGAGCTATTCTCCAACGGCATAAATCGTCAAGCTTCTTCGTGTGATTTCGTTTCTTCATTAAACGTGTGCGTGGATGAATCTTGGCGTTAACAAAACATAACAACGATTTTACCATACAACGAAACTTAATGAATTAAATAATCAGTGTTACATTTCACTTGTAACAAGCTAATTTAAATCTAAGCTTTTTCAACCTTGCTTAATAATTAAGTTAGCATTTTTAAAAAATGAATAATTCTATAAATAATTAGGAACTAGTAGAATGATCAAAAGATTATTGATATTGTTTGAGTAAAAATACTTTTATTAGAGTAAAATATATGTATAATGACACTTTCATAATTGTTCGATAATTACGCTTAAGTGACATATTTATAATTATTTTATCTATACTTAACACTTTAAACGAAAGTAATTTATGTGGTAACATTATTTCACTAATTAAAATTATGAATATACATAAAAGTAACTAAGCTAGTCTAGATAAAAGACGGATAGACTAATTTTGTAAATGGGTCTCAATATTCCTGATGGAAACTACTTGTTTAGTATTTGAATCCAAAGAGGAAGAAGATGAAGAAGACGAAGAACTTCTTAACCTGGATAGATTTCTGAATAGGTTTGCCATTGGACGTATAAATGGTACTTAAAACTTAACAAGATAAGTAGACAAGTTTTTAAGAAATGGGAAGTCTACTACAGGATTTATGTCAACACGGCTTAACACAATCCAACAACCTTAAACGACAACCAACACTATAAGAAAAAAGGGCCATTTGCAACCAATATCACCGACCGCCCTATCTGGTCGCTGATAATAGTAATAGCGATCGCTATCTGCGACCACGAAGGATTCTAGTCTCTAGTTTCTATCAGTGACCGTATGCAGTTGCTGATATAAAATTCCCTCCAAATATTTTGGTACGAAACCCTTACACGATTTTTTTGCGACTAATCTCTATCAGCAACCGCCTGGCGGTCGCTGACACTTAACGTCATTAAAAATCAACGACTGCATGTGGTCGTTGATGGCGGTCGCTGATTCTCTTAAACTTATTCAGACTCAGGCGTTCGATCGATCAGCAGAAGAAAAAAGAAAAGAGGGAGACGGAAGAGGGAGAAGAGGGAGAAGGGGGAGAAGAGAAGAGCGAGGCACGATTGGTTTATCACGTTCGTGTGTTCGCTCTTCTCCAAATCAGGGACCAATTTTAGAGGTTAGAAATATTTTTCAACTTCTTCCTTTTCTTTTTTTGGTTGTTTGTTGTTTGTTATGTTTGTTTTTTTTTTGGTTGTTTGTTATGTAGGCTACGAATTTTTGTTTCAAGGGTTAATTTATTGCAAAGAGTAGAATGAATGAAAATGATTTTAGGATTACTGAATTTGGGATTAATGAAATTTATAGCTTGTTACTGAAATTGGGAATATACTAAAATTGTTGCAAAAAGATTTATGAGATTACAGAAATTTTTAGGTTAAATTTTTTTTAGGGTTAATATGTGTTTATTTATGTATTTATGAGATTACTATAGGCCTATTATTTATTTATGTATTTTACTTACTCTCAATATAAAAATAAACAAAGTAAAATTTACTATACTTCTAACTATTAGTGGCTTACTAAGATTATGAACATCACTTTTGGTATCCACTTGAAAATAAACAATTATGATACTTCTGAATATCAAAAAGAATTCTTTGGCAATAAACATAATCTTGAATATTAGGGCTTAACCCAAAACCTTGGTTGCAATATATGATCATACTTATACTAATCCAATAACATGAACATGAGTATGACATAAAACATAACTAGGAATTAAGTTTATCCATATTTGAATCAAGAAGAAGGTTCAAAGAAGTTTATCCATAATTCACAGTCGAGAAGATCAAGATTCCTGCAATTTCAAACAAATAAGTAATCAATTCCAGTCCTTCTCTTGTAGAAACTAGAGTGCCTCCTAGCCAAACACAACTTGACTCGCCTTCTTTCTACAAGAAATCAATTTCAGTCCTTCTCTTGGTTCTTATCTCTTGGCATACAAGGATATCATGAATAAAAATATGTATGCTATAAGTATGGCCATATATGCATTCGTATTCACAGTTGTGTTATACTTCCTTGGTGTTTAATATATGTGATGTTATGTTAATTGCTTATACATTCGTGTTGCTCTTATATTCCTATAAATGATCAAGTATGTAATGTTTTGGACTGTTTTGGGTATCAAATGACTTTATAGGACTAATAGTCCCACATTAAGGGACTAATAGTATGTCTTCTTATGCAATCTTGATATACGCAACGTTATAGTTTCTAGAACACATTGCAAATTCCATTGGATGTTCTTCAAACTTGACCATCAAGATATTTTCATCACCTAATGTCATATCCTATGTAGAAGAGTTTTTGTTGTGTTCAGATATAGACCCTGGAATATATAAAGGCAATGAGTATATGTGATGTTATGTTAATTGCTTATACATTCTTGTTGCTCTTATATGCCTACAAATGGTCAAGTATGCATGCCCTCGTGCATGTGGATAGTCCATATTATAGGGGAGACTTTGTCAAAAAAAATTCGTTGGTCGGGTAATTTAGACTTGTCCCAATGCATATGCAGATCATGCATGATGCAATGATTCATATTCTACCCCTAGGAATCTATTGTCTTTAGGTTAGTGTCAGTTAAAATATGTAGGATGACATAAGACCATACCTCATTCTAATTTAAGATTCATAACAATATACCATGCCTTTGGGTAGTCGATCTAATATTGTGTAAATTTGTTTTGGCATGTATCCTTGTTCAATTCCCGAATAATAATATATGATGCACACTCATGTTATATATGTACATATACATCTATATGTATTTATAAGCATCATAAATGGCATTGAGCTGAATTGTAAATCTCTAACAAGGGAATACAATAATTCATGTCAACATAGGTAACGTGGTATCATAGACCTCTATTCAGACCGTAGTTGGATGAGACGACGTGCTACAACAGAATTTAGAGTTGGTTACCAAGTATTTCTAGATTATGTGTATAGTCACCCGGAATGTGTTAATGGTCAGAACAAGATAAGATGTCCTTGTTTGAAGTGTAAGAATTTAAATTATATGAACAGAGACATAGTAAACTATCATTTACTTGTTTCTGGGTTCATGAACAATTACGAAGAATATTGGTGGGCACATGGGCAAAGAAGAGATAGTGGCAACGTACAAGTACACAATCCAGGAAGCAGTACCCATCGTATGAATGATATGGTTCATGATATTGCAAGGCTGAATTTTGATTGGGAATAAGACAGAGAGCAACCTATGAATTCTGATGCCAAAGCATTCTTTAAGTTGTTAGACGAGGGTAGCGAACCGTTGTGGCATGGTTGCATGAAGCACAGTACATTGTCTATAGTGGCGACATTACTTAACATCAAGGCTGCTCACAACATGAGCCATGAGTGTTTTGAGTCACTCTTGAGGGCCATTAAGAGTATGTTGCCTGTCGGTGAAAAATTTCCTGATAACAAATACTATTGTAAAAAAAATGGTGAAGAAGTTGGGTCTTGGATATCAAAAGATCGATGCATGTTCGAACAATTGTATGTTATTTTATAAGGAAAATGAATAGAAAACAAAGTGCACATTTTGCAGTCATGATCGATTTAGGTCTAATAAAGAGGGTGTGACTACAAAAAAGACGAATATACCTTTTAAGAGTTTAAGGTATTTTCCAATTACACCTCGGCTCAAAATATTGTACATGTCTTCAAGAACAGCTAAACATATGACTTGGCATGCAAAATCTCCAACCAAAGATGGAGAACTGAACCATCCCGCAGATGGGCAAGCTTGGAAATATTTTAACTTAGCACATCTCAGGTTTGCATTGGAACCTAAAAATGTGAGACTTGGATTGTCCACTGATGGTTTCAACCCGTTCGGCCACTCAGCTATTATGTACTCCTGCTGGCCTGTGATTGTTACTTCGTATAACTTGCCTCCTTGGATGTGTATGAAACAGTCATACTTATTTCTTTCACTCGTGATTCTTGGTCCCAAGATTCCTGGAAAGAACCTAGATGTTTACTTGAGACCTCTTATAGACGAGTTGAAGGTATTGTGGGAGCATGGAGTACAGACTTGGGATGTTTCTACAAAAACAAATTCAACCTTAGGGCAGCGGTTATGTGGACTATAAGTGACATTCCTGATTATGGTATGTTATATGGATGGAGTGCACACGGGAAGTTGGCTTGTCCATATTGTATGGATCATACAAAGTCTTTCAATCTATCAAATGGTCGAAAGACATGCTGGTTTGATTGTCATCGTCGTTTCTTACCGGTAGATCACCCGCAAGAAGAAATCTGTAAAACTTCTTGAAATGGAAAGTAGATCATGATATGCCAAAGACCATGACCTGCTTGGGGAGACGGAGATACGTGACCATGTGATGAGATTGTCAGTCATTCCATTTGGTAAGATTGTTGCCTCTGACATCATCGATGGGTTTGGCGTGTCTCATAATTGGGGTTCGAAGAAGCATCTTTTGGGAACTGCCATATTGGTCTACAAATTTTATTCATCATAATCTAGACGTGATGCATATTGAGAAGAATGTGTTCACCAATGTGTTTAACACCGTGATGGGTTTTGCAGGTAAGACGAAAGATAATGATAAGGCACGGTTGGACATGAAAGATATTATTTATAAGCGTCCTGGATTAGAACTTTATGAATCTACTAATGGTAAAATGGTCAAACCGCATAAAAGGTACACATTATCCAGAAAGCAGGTTAAAGATGTGTGCACATGGATAAAGTCTTTGAAACTACTAGATGGATATGCGTCAAACATTGCAAGGTGTGTTACTGGTGGGAAATTGCAAGGGATGAAGAGTCATGATTGTCATGTGTTCATGGAGAGAGTCATGTCTATAGCATTTTGGGACTTGCTTGATAAACTAATATGGGATGATTTGACTATTCTTAGTCGTTTCTTCAGAGACATATGTTCAAAAACGTTAAATGAAAAGGACATGTCTATACTTGAGAAGAACATCATTGAGATCACGTGTAAGCTTGAAAAAATATTCCCTCCTGGTTTTTTCAACTCTATGGAGCATTTGCAAATCCATCTACCCTATGAAGCTCATGTTGGTGGCCCAGTTCAATATAGATGGATGTACCCTTTCGAGAGGGTCATGGGTAACCTTAAGAGGAAGGTGAAGAATAAAGCTTATGCTTGTAATGACATATATCATATTAATTTATGAATGTATTTAATTTAATAGAATTTTTGTAGGCTCTTAATGAGGGAACGATTCCTCTAAACATACAAGTCCTAGCTATGGGTCCAGACAAGGACCAAGTCATTCGAAATGGTTACAAAATAAATGGATGTGAATTTCATACAAAGACATATGCTCGCGGTAAAAGAACAACTAATACTGGAGTGTGTGTTGAAGGAGATTGTTACTATGAGCTTGGTCGTGCCTTTTATGGGGAGTTGGAGCAAATCGTAGAGTTGTCATACAATGGCGCGCACATGGGTCATATTAACTTGTTCAAGTGTCGTTGGTTTGATTCAGAAAGAGGGATACGTGTTGACAGACATGGAATCGTCGATATTGACCTCCATAGGTCTACGTACTCCAATGAACCAGTTTTTTTTACCAACTCAAACAGTACAAGTATACTATACTCCTAGTCCTGTTAGGAAAAGGGATAGACCACCAACAGATTGGAAAATTGTAATTCATACTCCCGCGTGCAGTCGTGTCCAAGTAATAGACGGGGATTTCTGCCAAGAGGAGATGCTTCATAGACCTCCTATAATAAATATAGAGGACAACAATGAATTAATCCAGTTAGAGGGTTGAGGTGAACCTGATGAATTGGATCCCGAGACAGTTATTGTGCCAGATGAAAGTGATACTGAGGATAAGTTATTGACTGACATTGACACAGAATCTGAAGAAGAAGATGGTTGTGAATCTCTGATACTTGTACAAAATGATTCTGACTCGGACAACGATTTTCATTAAAATGTATGTTTAGTTTTAATTGGATTACAATGAATTACATATAGGAATGTTCTCTATATCCTTAACATGTTTATGTACCTTTCATTTATAGTTGTTATAGTTAACTATTTTGCAGTAATGTTTATATACCTTTCATTTATAGTAATCGTAGTCAACTATTTCATACAATTAATTGTCATCATTGTCCTTTTCTATAAAATGTATGTTTAGTTTTAATTGTATTACATACAATTACATATATATATGTTCTCTATATCCTTAACATATTTATGTACCTTTCTTTTATAACTTATACTAACATCCTAAATTTTTTATTTATAGATGTCTTCTAAACCAAAGAAAGACAAAAGCCTTGGGTTGCGTCGGACCCCTAATCATGTCTTTGAAGGCTACAGCTAATCTGAATGATTGCATTCTCATACAGATATGTCCTCCTCCAGAAAGCACGTAAGTTAAACATCGTGTATATATAACAATTTAATATTTCCATTGTTATAAATATATTTTAATGTAAATTGTTGTATATTGTAGTGATTTTCAAGATAGTAAAATTGTGAAGTGCATTTCACAATTATGCTTACAGAAATGGCCTACGCTAGTGATTACATGGGCGAGCACACCTCTCGCCCATAAGGATGCTGATGCAAATTTGAATTTTAGGTATATTTTTTTATCACTCTGATAGATAATATATAGTTAATCAAATAATATTGTTTAGTAATGTTGGATTATGGTAATATAATAGTTTTAATATTATTATTGTTGTTTTATTTACAGAAACAGTATAGATGGGATGACGCGCAGGCATCAGTTATTCAGACACTATTCTGGCAGAAGTGCGCCATCCAAACTAAAGATAATCTAAACAAGAAACGACAGAAAGCCCTGCATAATGCTGAGATTGATCATCCAAGACAAGGTGAGCAGTATATTCATGAGTATAGCCCCTGGTGGTGCGCACAGCCCATATGGGTGCAGATGTGTGACATGTGGAGAGCTGAGAGCTGGGTCAAGAGGCGCAAGACTGCCGCCTCGAACATATCCTCAGGTGTATCTGAAGGTGAAAAGGCAAAAGCGTGTCGTGTCGTGACAATATATCACGATTGCATCATATTAACGCCACTATGCACGTATGTTATATTTATAGTCATTTTTTGTAACTAAAACATCATATGTTTACATATTAATATGAGAAAATGAACTGTAGGAGTCTCAGTCTCAAGGTCAATCTATCAATTGGTTGGATGTGTATGTGGCCACCCGCGATGGTCTGCCTAAGGCTATTCAGATAGCGGTAATAAGTTAACTTTATACTAATATGTTGTTTATAAATTATGATGACCTTTTTTAGCATTTTTTAATTTATTTGTAACTATTTAATTGTTGACCTTCTGATAGGACACTTATAAGGGCTTAATGAACAAGCGCTATCCTGAAGGCACCCCGCGTCCGTTGATTGATCAAGAATTATGGGAGAGGGCGTCAGTCGTGAAGAAAAACTATGTTAAAGGCCAAAGACAAAAATGACACCGACCATCGATTGGCACAAGTGACTCTACTACCCAAATTTACGGTCATCATGGTCATCCGACCTATCATACTCCTGCTAACTGTGTGAGAGTGATCTGTCGGGATTGTGGTCTTCTTCGTATACTGGGCGGGCATCTGCAGTCTCTGAGTCTTGATGAGTTGGCGGATGCAGTGGCGGTAGCAGCATGACATCAGGATGGCGATCAGGTATACTTAGATATATATTGTTGTGTCTTACTTATGTTTAAATAATTTCTATTGTTTAGCTTTTCCTATGTCATCCACGTACGTCAACACATGTAACATGTTATATTCTTTTGCTAAATACAGGATCCTACTAATTTGGACGATGATGCATGAAGAGCTACATTTATTTTTTAGATATTTGGGTAGTTGCCTTGTACTTTTATATTCATTCTTTGGACAAGTGTATTGATTGATATTGTGTTGGTTTATTTGTCTGCAATGGATGGATGTTTATATATATTGTTGTACGTGGATGTGTTGGGATATTTATATAAATCATGGATGGATATATGTTTATATGGATGCTTATATATACTGCTATGTTGGGATTGAAAGCAGGTACAAAATAGGTATATTTTTTTGGGAAATCAATAAAACAGAAGAAAAAAAATATTAAAAAAAAGTATTAACATCAGCGACCGCATTCGGTCGATACTACTAAGAGCGGTCGCTAATATCCTTTGGATACTCAGAAACCAACGCGGTCGTTGTTTACGGTCGCTGACATGTGTGCCATGTCATCCCTGACAACTAACTCAGCATGAGTCAGATTAGCGACGGACTCGGTCCCTGATATCAGTCGCTGATACGTCGGTCGCTGATAATGGTCGTTGACGTCCATCCAACGACTAGATTATCTGCGACTAATATCACCGACCGCAGTCGGTCGCTAATACTCCTCTGCGACCATATGGGGTCGTAGATAGGCGGTCGCTGATAAGCCTTTTAGTTGTAGTGCAACTTACCCAAAACAAAACTTTAAGCTTAATCTATAACAGTATTTAAATAGCTGGTTTCTTCACCCTAAGTTCCCAAAAACCATCAAGGCTCAGGATTTTCCTGCATGGTTTCAATCTTGGTTCTACTACTAGAGACCAGTCCTGGATTTTCTTCCCCCGAAGGTTGAAGATACATTTGAAAAATATTTTCAACCTTTAAATTGCCTAAATGAAAATCAGGCATTATTAACTTTTTGTTGTGTAATGAAATCCCTTGGATCTTTAAGTGGTCTTATGTTATTACTCAACATGGAGGAACAGGGGTTCATCGTTTATGTCAAAAAATGGCTATCAAATGGTGTTATAAGCTTTATGAGGATAGAATTGAGAATATCTCTCCTCAAGTTGTTGATTATGATATGGGAAAATATGACGCTTCTTAACAGAAGTTAAAATTTATCCTAAAAAGAATTCCTAAAAATGAAATCCTGGATTTTCTAATAAATCATGATGACACGGTACTATGCTAGACATCGATGATGAGAAAGCCTCATCTAGTGATCCTTGCGGTGGCCCGTGCTCTCAGCCTAAATAATTCATGCGTGTTTATGCTTAAAGCATTTTGGTAGTCTAGGTGGTCCTTTATGCCTTTGTCATTTGCCTAAATAAGTCAGGCTTTCAGTGATAGGAATCTTATTTCCTAAGTTTTCTTGTGAGTTTTCAAGTTTAAAGTTCTCAAGCTTCAAACTCTATGTAAGTTTGTTTGTTCTTAAATAATATTCCGTTTTTCTTTGTTTTGAAATCTCTATATGATCCTGGCCTATTTGGTATCAAAGCCAAGATAGAGTAATGTGACGCCCCCAAAATAGGTATACATCACCCATTCTGAGTCGCCAAATAAATGGTACAGAAACAAATACAACTTCATTAATATAATTATCGTGCAAAATACGACAACACATATACTATGAGTTTAAATACAAATATTGTCTAATAGACAGTATTCACACTCAAAAGGAGTCCTTATTACAATTATTAATACACTATTTTACAAAAATAGTGAGGATTGCTAAAATAACTTTCTAGAATTATCACTCCATACACTGGCTAGTTCCTGCTAAATTCTCACCTCCTAAGAAGAAAAATGGAACAAAAAGAAAAAGGGTGAGCTCAACTAGCCCAGTAAAGAATATTATGACTAATATAATATACAACAAATTATCATTAATCTTCAACAAGGAAAAATCTGATATAATATAATAGACAACAAGTTTTAGATCAACAACTGCAGCGGAAACAACAATCCATTAGAAGAGTCAAGTAGAGAATGAATTCTACTATCTTCTAATATTTAAAAGTCCATCATTTATATTTTATCCCTGTAACATCAATCAATATACATCTTGAATCAAATATTCATCTTTGCACTACAAGCCAAAGATATTCATTTGTATCACCAGTTGGTCATGTTCATCTCAACACTGTTCATCTTTGCCACTTTGGCCAAAGATATTCATCAGTTAATCATTCATCTTTGCACTACAAGCCAAAGATATTCAGTAATATCATCATTTAGGACTGAGGATGATGAAAAATATCTTAAAGAAAACGAATCTAGTGAGATAAAAGATCAAAGATTAGGGATTCGTACTTTAGTTTATCCAAGTTCAAAAATACCTTATAATAATCAATTGTAGAGCAAAATTCAAGAATGAAGATCAAAACATGGATACAATCAAAGATAGTAACCATAATAGACAACTTAGACAAAGAAAAGAAAATTTCATTTTTTCTGTGAATAGTATCGTATTCGTGAATAGTGCTGTATACGTGAATAGTGCCGTATATGTGAATAGTAAATCTGACACAAAAAGGTAGAAATTTCACAAGAAAACTCATACTTCGTGAATAGTACTCGTGAATAATACTGTATTCGTGAATAGTGTCGTATACGTGAATAGTGTTGTATTCGTGAATAGTAACATCGACATGAAAAGGTAAAATTTTCATAATAAAATTCATACCAATTTTTCTGTATAATGATATTTAAAGAATAACATCATTTACGAAGAAAATAACACCCCTTACCTCAAAAGAACAATACTTCTGATCGGAATATCGGATGTAAAGCCGAAGAAAACTTGCACTGAATAGTAACTCTCAAAGTATCTAAATACTCACAGAATACGCTCGATAATATAGAGAGAAAAAGCTTATAATTCTGGTGTAATTTTCAATTCTAACTAAGCACTCTATTTATAGGAAAATGCTTAGAGAACGCCATAAAGAGACTAACGCTAATTACGATGGGCTTTACTCGCTTCTATTCACGCCCACCACTTTTGAAAATAAATTCTAGCACATTTCTCACCAACTAAAAGTGGGGTCCACCATATTTTTAATAAAAAAATTATTTATTTCCGAAATTTCAATAATTCATAATAAATAGTCATTTTATCAGAAAAATATGAATTTTATGTCCATTCCATAGGAAATTAAATTCTCTACAACTTTGTAGATTTAAGTTTTTCTAAATTTCAAACGAAAAATGACCGAAATCCACATACGGACGATTTTCAACACCTCTATTCCGACAAAAATACTGATAAAACACCTCAGCATTAATTCCTTCATTTATAACCACAATAAATATATCAATCATTTATATCCGCATAAAATAAATATTTTCTTATCATATAAATCAATAATTAATTATTCATAAATAATATTACAGAATCGCAATTATGACAACCAGGTCGTTCCCAGGAAAAGAGGGGGCTTTCCGATAAGGATTTTTTTTTATTGGCGCGCAATTAGGTGACCAAACCCCTTTCTAGACAGAACTTCCTTAGACATTGCCAATAATGTTATCTAACAATATTATTCAAATAATATGAATTATTGATCTGATAATGGAGATACTGTGCAGTGACAATTATTGAAACAACAATAATATAAAATATCAACGTAGCAATTATTGAATTAATAAAATAAAATATCGAGCATTAATTACTGTAACAATTATTGAGTAGTGTCTTCTTACGTAAGAATCAATAATTCAAAAATATTGTGCAATACTGGGTATTCTTTAATGCAACCACACGTATCAGATTGTATTTTAACCACAGGGTATTCCAACAGTGTTAACGGTAACCATTACGCCGTTATTTATAAAAACTCAACTTGTCGTTTTCTTCATCCGATCGTTTTCCGTTATGGGGCCCACAAATGGTTGCGCCATCGTACGAATATTCCCCGACATCAAGAATATTCCACGACCAAACGAATATTCTTCGACAACAATGAATATTTTATAACCACTTGCGTATTTTGCAAAATTTGCACATTTCACCCATAACCAAAGCATTATATCAAATTAACATCTTATTATTCATAATAATAATTAGAGAAAATTCGATTTTATTTATAAAAAGTTGGGGTCTTACAGGTAAGATCTTGCTGAAGATCTTATGTGATAACATTATTCCGCTAATCAAAATTATGAATATACATAAAAGTGACTAATCTAGTCTAGGGTAAAAGAAGCACATTAGATCGGGTTTTTAGAGCGAATATATATATATATATATATATATATATATATATATATATATATGTTTTGGGTTTTTTTGAGTTTCATAAGACATTTAGGAAGTGGTACACATAAATTATGAAAATTGATAAATTTACAATAGAAAATGATATTTTTACATGAAAACCGTCGCTATAGAGAATGAACCTGAATACTCTATTCCACTTTTTCACCTATTTTTTCCAATAAACATCGAGTGACCGAAAAAAGATTTAGCGACACTGCATTAATAGTCACTAATAATTTTGTCACTATTGTTGTCGTTTAAAACATTACTTTTGTCATTAAATATTCTTTATTGAGAGAAATTAATTACATGAAAAGTACAATGGATGATATCCTGATCAACACACACTTAATAACTCAGCTTTCTGGAAAAGGTCTTGTGGCTTAAAACCACCAACTCATTATTGGAACTTGGGTTCTTGTAGAAAAAAGAAGAAGTCATTATTCAAAATATAAACTAGTCTTTTTACCCTAAAAAAGCTTTTTTGAAAACATTTTTCTTGAAATAAATGGATATATTAGATTCAACTGGCACCCTTGTTTTGCATGGTTCATGAAACTATAGTGAGGAGTACTATATATCTTTACAGGACAATGGAATAACTTAGAAGCACATAGTATGAATCTTGAATATACATTTCTTTCTCAATATTACAAGGCACTGTGCATATCGTTCTGTGCAGTAACCGTAGCTAACACATTAAGTATCCTGCGTGGAGAGTACCTCAACCTTAAGGGAGAGAGCCAAAGAAATACATGGATTGTATTGCATATTTACTACCACTCTCTTTATGCAGAAATGCAGAAAAATAAAGGGGGAAAAGGAGATAAAATGTCGATAAATTGGAGCCAAACTTTGGATCATATATATTTAATATATGTAGATTGCCTTGCGGACTTTATACATTAAAAAAAATAAAAATTACAAACACAATGAAATTGGAATAAACTAGCTAACTATATGTTTATTCCAATGGGGGCGATTGACCTCATAGGACTCTATGCGGCTTCGCCACTGACTATATTACAATTTTTCCCATCCCTTGAATCTATGATTTGTTAGAAGAAAAAAAATGAGGATGATTCTTGTAAATTCATTGATCAACACGTTGTGTGGGATCTAGACTCTTTTTATGTACAATTTGCTCTCTTTTTCCCTGCAGCTTGTTAATTGTTAAAATGGTATCTGTCAAAATTTCCTTATTGTGAGTGGCTCTTTGACAGTTTTATCTCTCTTCAAGGATTAGGATCATTTTATCCATATTTATCCCAAGAAAATAGAAACCATCTTTCGGAAAAGTTTCTATTTTTAGAAATTTGTGTTTTTTTTTGGGACTGGGATTTTGGTTATGACTTGAGGCAGAGCCTGATGGGCAACCCATTCTGGGGAAGAGCAAATGGGGCATATTGAATTCCAGTCTGTGGGCCCATTATAGACCACCTGCAAATGAAAACATCCAAAATATCTCTCATCAGGACCCTACATTAAACGTTTCTAATTTTAGAAACTTAACCTTTTTTAACTGCAACTGAGAAAAATAAAGCAGACAGTCTGTTAATATTAGTAGTAGTAGTATAATGATAGAGATGAAGTTTCCTGCCCACCTACCTATACTTTGAGGTCATATGATGTATAAGTACCAAAATCTCCATTTTGGCCAGCTCATTTCCTGGACATGAGTGGGTCCCATTGCCAAATGGCATAAATGTGTTGGGCTTTGGGGAAACCTGCCAAATCATAGAAAAAGATTGAACTTCAGATGATAAGAGATTACATAATAAATTACTCAGATAATGATTAGAACTTTTAGATATTTCATTTTTTTTTTTACCTCAAATCTTGATGGATCAAATTTCTCAGGCTCAGAAAAATTCTCTGGGCTGTGGTGAATATGTCTAAAGAGTGGCAATACTTTCCAACCTTTTGGTATCGAGTATCCTGAACAAAATTTGAAGATAAACAATCAAGTAAGCTATGGTGACTTATTGTTTTTGACGTCTGTGCCACGAATCTTGAGACGTTATATATTGTAATTTACCTTCAAATTCAACATCTTCAACAGCTTCTCTAAAAGTAAAGGATAAGATTGAAGCAACTCTAAGTGTTTCTTGAATAACCCTTGAAGTTATTGGCATTTTTTTGGTATCTGCCCAAGATAGATCCTTCTCTTCACCACACTCCTCTTTAGTCCTCATTATGGCTTCTTGCTCTTCCTGTAAAGTCACAAGCAAGCACACATTTTTAAGTCAACAACTATTATTCTTATTACAAGTACTCTATATCCTACTCTTGGTTACCAAAAAATGCTACTCTTTGTACCCGATTTGGCATTTGCTGGTAACCAAGATTTTATACAAAATTTGAGAATTTAATGGTTGGGAATTGGAAATCTTACTGTGACAGCTTGAAGGACACTCTGATTCTCGGCCAAGTACTTGACAATCCATGTTAGGGCACTAGCAGTGGTGTCACGAGCTGCGAAAATGACACCAATAATGTTATCTGCAATTTGTTCATCAGTCAGGCCTTCTTTGTCACCCATGAAATTTCCAAGCAAATCGATGTAATTATGTTTCATTTCTCTCCTAAGAGAGATGATTTTTGCCACGATCTGAGCTAGCTCTTGCCTCGCCTTCATTGCTTTGTGGAAGAGCGTACCTGGAAGGTTAATGGGCATCGAATTGTACCCCTTTTCGAGAATGTAGTAGCACCTTTTGAGATCTTCTCTGTATAGAATTTCATCCTTTCCGAATATGGAAAGTAATGCAACATTGAATGTGAACTGCCAAAAGAAAATTTCAAGAATTTCGTTTAGTACCCACTTGACAATTTGCTATAAAATCAAGGAAGTTATTTGTCAAAATATAGTCTTGGTTGTTACTCATTATCATTTGATGATTTTATGAGTTCAGCCAAACAGAGGAAGAACAAGGGAAAAACAGAGTAGCTCTGTTTTTCTTCTTTATTTTTATGGAGGAAAAAGGTATAGGGAATTAGGGACTGAGGAAAAACTCACTGTCTTCATTTCTCCGAAAGTGTTGATTAATCCGCCTTGCCATGATTTAAGTGATTCGATAGCAATCGATTCAATTTCAGGTATGATATTTTTCACTGATTCGGGCATAAATGCCCGAAGAACAAGCTTCCTCAACTTGGCATGATAAGCTCCCTGGTGAAAGAAAATGGCTTGTTTCCCCAACATTCTCTCTTTACTAGCAGGAAATGTTGGCTTAAAAAGGTGAGATTTTGTCACAAGCACAAGTTTTGCAGCTGCCGGACTCGAAATCATTACACAAGGACATCCCAATATGTGAGTCTTGAATATAGAACCAAACCTGCAAAAACAAAAGCAAACACCCAAATTTCCTATTAGCAACATACAAATATTTTAAGAGAAATTTTCAAGAATCCCCAAAGGAAAATCAAGAAGAGTCATTAGCACTAACTTTTTCACTTTGAAGGCAAAGAAAACATTTGGGTTCTGAGAGTAGAGTTGGAAGGTTTCGCCGATATACGGCCAACCCATCGTCCCCGGTGGGAGGGGCAGTTTCCGGTAACCGGAAGTGAGGAATTTGAAGAGGCTTTGGAGGAGAAAAAACGACATCATGGTAACCAATATGCAAAACAACATAATTGCTATGAACTCCATGTTTTTCTTGTATGATTATAATTTTGTTTGTACTATTATAGAGTGAGGAAAAGAAGTGAACAAGGGAAGGTATATATAAGGTTAGAGTTAGGGAGGGAGGAACAAATGAGCCTTTCATTTACAGCTCGATTCCCACATATGGAATCTCCCTCCAGCTAATATGTTAAGAATTCTTTTTTCTTTTTCCTTTTTTTAAATCTTCGTTTTTGATTAAACAATTTAATAGATTGAAATATATTAAAATTATAATTTAGTACAAAAGATAGATATAAAAAAATATAAAAAATTAAAATAATAATTTATTTTAAAAAATAACAAATAATAAAAAATATAATCAATCATAACAACAACTAATGACACATTAAATTTTTTGAAAATATATTCAAATTTCAAAAATAATTATACAAATCTGAAATTATAGAGAGAGAGTGAGTTTTAACGGCATTCTGAAACCGTTGGGTCAGTAACAATTGATCTAATGTCTGATTGTTGGTACACTAAAAATACCTTTTATTTCAAGTTTAAATGGTAATTATTTAAAAAAAATGACATAAGATATCAATCGTATCAATAACTTGCGAGTGTCACAAATATTCAGTCGATTTCTAAAAATAACAATTGAATATGCAGACGAGAGAGGAGAGAGAGTGGCACTTATGAGTTAGAATACAAAAAGAGCGTGTGTGGTTAGGGGGAGAGAGGGTGGGGGTTGGTTGACAATTGACTGGCGTTATTGATCATGAAAGAGGTGTTATTAAACGACTATTTAACTAGACCAAAAGGAGGTGTATCATATTAAGTATAAACAGGCACAGAGGGGATGAACTTTCCTATCCGTACATGCTTTCCGTTCCCCACCTTTTCCTTTACTTTTTAAGGTATATGTACTTTTAGAATTTCAAAATAAATTTTTAATAACCTTCAATACAGAAAGAGCATGCAATGATATAGAAAAAGTAAATTTTTATTTAATTTTAAGTTGGGAAGCATTATTATTAT
Organism: Panax quinquefolius; assembly: GCA_020205615.1. Taxonomy (NCBI): domain Eukaryota; kingdom Viridiplantae; phylum Streptophyta; class Magnoliopsida; order Apiales; family Araliaceae; genus Panax; species Panax quinquefolius. Next base: position 90,028,192 of record CM035162.1, read on the forward strand.
AACGACTTAAAACAAGTATATTTTTAGAAGGTTTATTTTTATTTAATATTCATTTGTATAAAATAGTTAATACATATATCTAAACAATATAAATAAGTTTATATTTTGTCATATTTTTTGTTCTTTGTGTTTGTACAAATAGAAAAATTTTAACCGTATAAGTTATGTAAGTTTTTTTAATCGATTGAAATGTATTAAAATTTTAAATTATTATTAGTGATGAAAAGATTACAATACAAATAATTAAAAAGATAATCCTTTCAAATAGAACAACAAATAATTAAGAATACCAATAGTAACAAAAGTTAGTGGACACCAGATACTCTCCTAAAAAATAGTCATATTTCAAAAATAATAACAAAATATAAATTTAACGCCAAATTTTATGTATGCGATTTAAATAACAAAAACAATGCCAAAATCAAGGCTTAACGGTTGATGGAGTAGTTGATTATATCAAACTCACGAAATATACTCACATAAACATAAATAAAGAGATATAAAATATGAACACAAGAATTTACGTGGAAACTCAATTGGAAAAAAACCACGGAGAGATAGAGTAATCCACTATAATAATATTGGAAGTACAAGTTGTGTATTTGTGTTGTATCTCTTGTGCCCTTTTTCTTCTCTAAACCCTAACTTATAGCAGTATATATAGAAGCCACCTCCACCCGCATCCAACTAGGAGAAGGACTCCTTATCCCTCCAAATAAGAAAATACAATACTATTTTAACAAGGACTCTCCCACTGTCACAACAAATACATATAGGTCATCACTAGATCCGGACCATTAAATAGAGATTGGGTTGCACTATGGCTAGACCCAAATAATCACATCCTAATATTGTCCCCCAGTCTCTTATTTATAAATAAGGAACTTATAAATAAGAGAGTATTCAAAAAGTCTCCATGAGATTTTTATCCGCGGGATTTTTATCCTCGGGACTTTTATCCTCGGGAGCACGTTAGCACATGTATAAGACTTGAATCCTTTAATTTCCTTCTGTCTGTGGTTGATGATAAAACTAAAACCGCCTTTAAAACACTTCAACGATATAAAAGCTTAAACTTTTATCTTTGCGCTAACTGAATTCGTTACTAGTGCGGTGACTCATCACCAATTTATCATCACCTGGACCAAAGTGTTAATATTTTAGATTTTACATACATCATGTGAATACCACCACTACGTGCATAATATAAGAGAGACTATGTAAAGTTGTATCAATAATCAATTACGATCATGCTTCAATTGTTATTGGCATAATACACATATACACACGTACAAGTATATATGTAATTTAATAAAAAAGAATCACTTATCTCTTTCGGTGAATAGATTTTTAAATCGATACTAGAACAAATGTCTTGTTCCCACAGACGACGCCAATGTTAACGCTAATTTTTGTACACCTGACGAAATCACCAAAACAGCAGGCCAAAATCGCGCTAACGGTTGATGAAGTAGTTAATTATATCAAACTCACGAAATATACTCACATAAACATAAATAAAGAGATATAAAATATGAACACAAGAATTTACGTGGAAAACCAATTGGGAAAAAACCACGAAGAGATATAGTAATCCACTATAATAATATTGGGAGTACAAGTTGTGTATTTATGTTGTATCTATTGTGTACTTTTTCTCCTCTAAACCCTAACTTGTAGCTGTATATATAGAAGTCGCCTCCATCCGCATCCAACTACAAGAAGGACTCCTTATCCCTCCAAATAAAAAAATACAATCCTATTTTAACAAGGACTCTCCCACTGTCACAATAAATACATATGGGTCATCACCAGATCTGGACCATTAAATAGATTGGACTGCACCATGGCTAGACCCAAATAATCACATCCCAACATACAGATCTGAGCAGTTCTTCCATACAAGCAAAGGAATAACCAACCATCACAATATTATTATACCCAAATCTGAACAATTTATCTTCAATGATAAGCGCATCAAAAAAAATTCTTAGGAACAAAAAAAAATCTCTCAATTGTAGAAGACAGATTCTCAAGAGATGATAATGAAATCATCTTCTAAAAGGGAAAGAAATTAGATCATATTATGAAGAAAACAAGTCCCACAAAAAGAAAAAATAAATTTCATACAAAAGAAAAAATTATTAGAGCATAAAAAAAATCTAGAGAAGGTTCTCTCCAAAATAAGAAGAGCACTTTGAGACTTGTACAAGTTAGATATGCTAGACATACCCTCTAGGGTATTCTCCCTTTCCCCTTTTTTCTATTTTACATTTATTTTTTAACTTATATTCCTTCTACTCCCCATGTGTTTTAAATTCCAAACATACTGATTTTCTTTAATAGTCATAAGTTGCCACAAATTTCCATTTTCAAGTTTTTGTGCGAAAACACTACAAGTTCTTTCAAAACTTTCCATTTTACTTAATAGTAATTACTCACAACTTGACTTATATTTTTTAATGATATTAATGTAAATTAAGAAACACAAATATTATAGGCATTTCAAAATATTTTGAACCCAATTCTAATAATATATATTTATGGCATTTTGTTCTTTTGTGACTTCTTTTAGTAGGAGTGAGTATAAAGGTGAGTGTTGGGCCATAATCCTTTCCCTTATTGGGCCAGACTTAATGGGCTCCTCCCTTGGATCATGTTATGCTAAGTCCTGGTTGGTCCAAATGGTTTGGGCCCAGTTACTTGATCATTTCATTGGGTTCTTTCGGTTGGATCCGGTCACTTGGGTCATTTCCATTATTTGGGCTTAGTCATTGAATTGGCCCATTATACAAATTGTCACTTAACCCAACTTTGACCAGTAATCATTATGCCAAGTGATGACGATTGACTATTGTGTTTACCACCTTCTCGCATGGCATTAATGAGGATGGGACTCGAGATGACCGTGATGGCAAACGATGGCGGCAGTGAGGTGTGGAAGTGGGGTCGCTTACTTTTAATTTGAAAAATGACCAAAATGGGGAAAAGGTGTCGAGGAAGTGATGGGTGGCGATGGCAGAAGGGAGTGGAGTATGCATGGGGCTAAGATCACATAAGAGGGTAAGTAACACATTCATTCATTATTATTATTCTAACTCAGGCATTAGATAATATTTTCTCTCCATTGTTAGCCTTGTGATCGCCTGTACTGACTCTCACACCGGAGCTATCCCTCGACGGTCAGGCCGTCAAGCTTTTGGTGTTGACTTGATGAACTGTGCAGGATATTGGACGCGTCTTGGTGATTGGGACATGAAGAAAGATCCTGGCGTTAACATTGGCGCTAGAAGGAGGGTGAGTTCTAGTGTCTGAGTATTTTTCAATCACTGCATGTGTTTGTTCTACGTCGATATTCATGGTGAAGAGTAGAACACCTACACGAAGAGGCGGTAGAGGGTCGCCGGTGAATCGACACCACGAGTGTCTGTCGAGGATCGTTTGGGGCCCGGTAATAAGTGTTCATGCTGCTATACAGCGTCCAAAGCGATCCACGAAGATTTTCGATTCGAAGGCGGTGGGCAAGGCTAAGCGTAGGCTAGTCTTCCCGACGGATAAAGCATCCGCGCCCGCGATCGGAAACGAGTAGAAGGCACCGCCTAGAACTCGATACCGAGAGGACCGGGGACGAAAAGGCTTCACGGTGGCTAAGATGGCGAGATGAGGTGGATAGAGCTATGGAAGTACTCGTGAAGCAACGACGAGGATATAAATTTGAGCAGATGGCCGGATGGCGAGTTGAGAGACGAAGAGCTCGGTTATAATCGGTCAAAGAGCAAGGACAGAAGTGGGAAAGAACACATTCATTTAGGGACGAGAGTCTCGAGGCCGAAATCGAGAAAGAAGAAGATCGAAGCCCTACTCCTCGAGATCGAGGAGGGTACATCACCCCTGTCGATTCTAAGGAGGCGGTCGAAGAGAAGAAACGAAGAGGTCGATCCGAGATCATACTCCACGAAACCACAAAGAAAGCCCTTGTTGTTGCACATTCTCGCCTTAGTGCAGAGCTCAAAGGCGAAGGATATCTAGAGATCGTACTCAGAGAGTCTCTTGAGGTACACCACCACCTGTGGACACTCGTCATCGAAGAAGCCCTTCTAGAATTGAAGGCTCTATTGTAAGAAACCGGTCTACTCAGAGGAGGAAGGAGTCACCGGAAAAAGAAGCATCATCTCAACCAGAAGGTGTAGAGTATCTGGTCAAAGAGTTAAAAGAACTTCGGAAGCAGCTTGCCGAAGTGCAAAAAATGAAGGATACTTCGGGAAAGAAGGCATCCCCTTTTTCCGTAGAGATTCTTAAAGAAAAAGCTGACCCCACCAAAAAGTTGCCCCATATCGAGAGTTATGATGGATCAGGGGATCCCTATGACCACAGTCAGGCGTTCGACCGACTGATGGATTATTATGACTTTAGTGATGCTGCTAAGTGTCATACTTTTGTCACAACACTTAGAAAGGATGCCCGGCAGTGGATGAGGACTTTGCCCTCGATTTGATTTCATCTTGGCGGACGTATGTGTAGTAAATTTCATGCTCGCCGGGAGCAACAACAAAGAAGGGAAAACCAACTGGTTCGTTGGCTCAAGTTTGTGAGTTTTGAATGAGTCTTTGGGCGATATGTGAAGAGGTTCCAGTGAAGCGATCGGCCCAGTGTGAACTGAGCGATCTGCAAGCCGTTGGACTATTATTTGAATGGGTTAGATCTGGTCGAATCGGAGAAGTTAGTGAAGAAGTTAATGTTTCATCACCAGAAGAGTCTCATTTGAGGCCTTTGACAAAGTGAAGGTTATATCGTGGTGGAGGAAGCCATGGGCGACCTCAAGCGTCCTGCCTTGGGGCTTACAGGAGGCAGATTGGGATAGAACCGATAGAGACCGGAGAAAGAATGAAGGTAATAAAGACCGCTACGAAGGCGTGTCGAAGAAGTATAATGATTGGAGAGCGAGGGTGGAGGGCGTTAAATCGCTCCGGCCAGAAGAGTGAATAGGGCGTACACAAGACTTCAACCACAGACGAGTACATTATCTTGGATCAAATTAAGAATCAACCTATTTTGAACCACCTCGAGATAACATTAAGCAGGAAAAGGAAATTTCGTAAGTATTGTGATTACCATCAAGCTTGGTCGTAATCTACAAAACGATCGTGCTAGTTTGAAGGACTTTATTGAAAGAAAGGTACAAGGCGGGGCTTTGATTCGGTATGTGGCTGCCAGAACTAATCAACAGCAGGACAGAGGGCTGTTCAATGAGCTCAACCCGATTCGCCAAGCATTGCCGGCTCGGAGCGACTGCAAGGCATGTGATAGATGTCATCACTAGGGGTACTTTTAGCAAACTCGTTGGAAAGAAGCGCCGAAATTACTTGGATTCGGTCATGTCAGTGGCGGGTACCCTCCCGAAGACTGACAAACCATATTTGAGTACGGTAATCTCCTTTACTGATGAAGATTACCCTTCGGAAGTCATCGAACCGCACGAGGGATCATTGGTGCTGACTGCACAAGTGGGTTCGGTGGATATGAAACGGATGATAGTAGATAATGGGTCTTCTGTAGATATTCTGTATGCCCACGCTTATCAAATGATGCACCTAGATGGGCGAAAGATGGAGATAGGACAGGAGGCTCCTTTATATGGTTTTAGTAATGACCCGGTCAAGGTGGCTGGAACCATTGAACTGCCAGTCATCTTCGGAACGGCCCCCCAACAGGTAGAAATTATTTGCAATTTTATGTTGTGCATGTAGATTCTGCTTATAATGCTATTTTGGGGAGGCCTGCTTTAATTGCTTTGCAAGCTGTAACCTCTATTCCTCATTTCAAAATCAAATTTCCCTCGGCTCATGGGGTCGGCGAGGTGAAAGGGACTTGGATCCGGCTAGAAGGTGTTATAAAAGCTTTGTGATCACTTGGAGTGGGAGTATCGAAGCGAAGCGGACCATGGCGATAGAGATCGAACCCTTCATAGAGAGTAGTTCGAACCATTGGTCATGCCGGTGAAGAAAGCGGAGGAGATAGAGCTCATTAAAGGCAAGGAGAACAAGGCGGTGAAAATAGGTTGGTCTGCGCCGGAACCTCTCGAAACGAACCTCATGGAGCTCTGCAATGCTATGTTGATATTTTCGCATGGGAGCCTCGGGATATGCGAGAGTAAGCGGGGATATCATTTGAGCATCGGTGGAGAGGTAGATCCGTCGAAGAAGCCCGGTCCGCAGAAGAGGAGGATTTTTGCACCTGAACATCGGTGAATAATTGATGAAGAGATTGCAAAAGCTGTTGGCGGTGACTTCATCTTGAGATTGACTACCCTGATGGATGGTGAATGTGGTTTGGTATGAAGCAAAATGGTAAATGGTGAGTGCGCATCGACTACCGACCTAAATAAGGCTTGTCAGAAGGATTTCTACCTCTACCCCACATCGACCAACTTATCGATGCCACTTGAGGTATGCTTTGTTAAGTTTCATGGACACATTCTCTAGATATCTTCAAATTTCCATGTGCGAGGAGGATATCTAGAAGGCGGCGTTCATTACGCATCGTTCGGTATATGCCTATAAGAAAATGACTTTCGGCCTCATCAATCAATACCGGAGCCACATACGAGAGGATGATGAACCATGTCTTGGATATAAATTTGGCGGGGAATGTGGAGGTGTATGTAGATGACATGATTGTCAAAAGCATGTTGGTGCATAAACATCTAGATGATTTAGAAGAATGCTTTTCGAACAATTCGTCAACCTGATTTGAGATTGAACCCCACTAAGTGCACCTTGGTCTAGGGGGTGGCAAATTTTTGGGTTATCTTGTCGATCGAGAGAGGATTGAGGCCAATCCGAGAAAAGATTCAAGCGATCACGAACATGAAGACTCCTCGGTCATTTAAAGATGTTCAACGTCGATTGGAAGGATTGCGACTTTAAGGAGGTTCATGTCCCAAGTCGGCGTGAAAGATGTCTACCATTCTTTGATACATTGAAAAGGTAGAAGAATGCAAAGGCGTTTCAATGGACTTGGTGTGTGGGCGCCTTCGAGCATCAAGTCCTACTTATCTTGACGCCTTTGTTGGTGAAGCCCTCTCTGCTTTGAACCCCTATATTTGTACTTAGCGACTAGTTCGTTGGCGGTAGGAGGCGGTTTTGGTGCGTGAAGTTGGGGTAAGCGACCCGGTTTATTATGTAAGCCATGTCCTTGGGATCTTTGAAACAAGGTACCGAACATTGAAAAGTTTGCTTTTGCTTTAATAAGCGCTAGTCGAAAGCTTAGGCAATACTTCGAGGTAGATTGGTAATAGTATATCTGAATCGACCTTTAAAGAAGAAGATTATGGGCAAACACGAGGTATCGGGGAGATTAGCTGCATGGACGATGGAGTTGTCCCAATTTTTCATTGAATATCATCCCCGAACCGCCATCAAAGGGCAAGCCTTGGCTGATTTTGTTGTTGAATGCTCGTTTTCTGAAGCTGATGAAGTTGTGCGGTGAAGGATCAGACAGAAGCGATTGCGATTCTTCAATGAAGCGAGTTCGTGGATGATCGACGTAGATGAGATGGGTCTTCTACCACGGACGTCGGTGGGCGAGGATTATTCACGAGTCGGGAGGATTCAGAGTGCAAGTGAGCCATGATTTGAGTTCAAAGCGACAAACAATGAAATTTGAGTATGAGGCGGTACTTGCGGGGTTCTGATGGCAAAGAGTCTTGAAGTGCAAAGAATAATCATCTTCAGTGATTCTCAGTTAGTCGTTAAGCAACTTTCTAGGGAATACGAAGCTCGAGGCCCAAAAATGATCAAATATCTAACAGAATTGAAGGAACAACTTCAACATTTCCAATCCTACGAGGTTCAAGGGGTCGAGCGTAATAACAAATCAATTGCTGATGCACTCTCCAAATTAGCCACTACGGATGTTAACGTCTTTGATGGGTCGGTTTATTTAGAAACTTTGCAACATCCTAGTGTCCATTATGATTCGGTAATATGCATTGACCGAACCAACTGCTGGTTGACTCCATATATAGAGTATCTGGCAGATGGCGTCTTACCTTCGGATCGGATGCTCGCCAAGAAAATCAAGTATAAAAGTGCTAATTTTGTTACGATTGATGGGGATACATTAGAAGAGCTTTCTCATCTCCACTCTTGAAATGCGACTCCATCCGGTGAATATGCTCTTGGAAGTACATGAAGGTATCTGTGGCGACATATATGGCGGCTAAGTCATTAGCCTATAAAGTACTTCGACAAGGATACTCTTGGCCTACCATCTTCAAAAAGCGAATCGAATACGTCAAAAAGTGCGAGAAGTGTCAACTCAGCGGTCCGATCCCATCGACCACTACGGAAGAGCTATACTCGATCTTATCTCCTATACCTTTCATGTCTGGGGGTTGATATCTGGGTCCACTCATAGAAGGCAAAAGGTCAAGTCGACTTTGTTATAGTTGCCATCGACTATATGACCAAGTGGGTAGAAGCAAAACCACTTAGGTTAATAACGAACAGGAATGCTTGAAATTTTTGAAAGAATCAGTAGTATTTCATTTCGGGATTCCTAAGGTGGTAATATCAGACAATGGACGTCAGTTTGTGGGATCGAAATTTGAAGCATTTTTGAAAGAACTGGGGATTCAAAGACGAGAAAGACTTGATGGCTCATCCACGATCGAATGGACAAGTTGAAGTGACAATGACGAGCAGCTGCTTTGAATGGGATCAAGCCAGATTGATTGAGATGGCGAGGCGGATGGCGGAGGAGCTACTTAGCGTGTTATGGGCTTATCGAAATACTCCGAGGACTACAACGGGATTCACCTTTTAGGCGGCCTATGGTAATGCGATGCCTTAGTCCCAGTTGAAATTGGATCTCAAGTCTTGAGTCACCCGATTCAGAGAGATCTACAATGAGGAAGGGCTTAAGGCCAACCTTGATTTGCTTGAGGAAGTAAGAGAAACAGCCTTAATCAGATTGGCAGCCTATCAGCGAAGAGTGGCCAAGCATTATAATAAGGGGGTAAAGTTTCGAAGGTTCGAAGTAGGAGATTTTGTCCTAAGAGAAGCCGAAGCATCTACACCTCAGAATCTGGGAAAGCTAATGCTAAACTGGGAAGGACCGTATGAAATCACTGAAGTGCCGAAGCCGGGAACTTATCGATTGAAAGCATTAGATGGGTCAGCAATTAAGAATACTTGGCACGCTACCAGGCTTAGGAAGTACTTTCAGTAAAAATGATGTCAGTACATTGGAAGTCTGTAAATATTTATGTCATCATCAATAAAAGTTCCCTTTTTTCTCGAACAAATCTTATCTTCGTTGCTGATCAGTTCAAAGGAGTTAGGAGGTTCGGGTGGACTCGTTGGTCATTCGATGGCAGCCTTTTCGGCAGGTGGTCCTTATGAGTTTGTCAGGCCCTTCGTGGTAGGCAAACGTCATTGGTGTTAGGAGGTTCGGGTGGACTCGCTGGCCATTCGATGGCAGCCTTTTCGGCAGGTGGTCCTTATGAGTTTGTCAGGCCCTTCGTGGTAGGTAAACGTCATTGGTGTTAGGAGGTTCGGGTGGACTCGCTGGCCATTCGATGGTAGCCTTTTCGGCAGGTGGTCCTTATGAGTTTGTCAGGCCCTTCGTGGTAGTAAAAGCGTCATTGGTGTTAGGAGGTTCGGGTGGACTCATTTGGCCATTCGATGGCGACCTCTTCGGCGGTGGTCACTTAAACCTTGTCGGGGCCCTTCGTGGTAAGCAAGTGTCATCTTTAAGATGTTGTCGGGAGCCTGCGTGGTAGGCAATTATCGACACTTAGACCTTGGTAGCCCCTTTGGTAGGCAAGTGTCATCCTTTAGACCTTGTCAGGCCCTTCGGGGTAGGCAAGTGTCATCCTTTAGACCTTGTCAGGCCCTTCAGGGTAGGCAAGTGTCATCCTTTAGACTTTGTCAGGCCCTTCGGGGTAGGCAAGTGTCATCCTTTAGACTTTGTCAGGCCCTTCGTGGTAGGCAAATGTCATCTTTTGGTTTTGTTAGGCCTTTCGGGGTAAACAAATTCCTAATGAAGCAGATATGTCTCATACTTCGGTAACTAATAAGTATCCCTTTACTTTATTACCTAAATTTTTTCTAAGTGTTGAGTTCGGGAAGCCTCATTCTTTAATTTCATCTTATCTGTTATATGACATGCTTAGTTGTTACTTAATGATTCGGAGTTGACCCGTGAAGGAGTTTGTGCATCTTTTCACTTAAATAAATATTGGAGTATTGGCAATAAATAAATATACTGAAGTCATAAGGAATGAAGCCATTTTTCATTAATATTTAATCTAATTACAATATTGGATAATTTTTATAAATACAATAAATTAAAGACAGAAAAAAAAAATAGGAACATCAGCTTCAGGCGCCATCTTCGTCGTCTGAAGAATCGAGTAAGGATGGGTCCAAGTTGGCTGCAGACAGCTTCTCCTTACCACGACTTCGGCAGAGCTCGTAACTCTCAGAATATATCTTCATTATTTCTCCGTTTATTTCATCCGAGTTCCGATACTCTTCACATATTTGTTTGCGAAGGTCGTCGGTTAAAGGAGGCCCAAGGTCCCGAAGAGCCTTGAGTTCTCGGATTTCTTCTTCGAGTTTGAGCCGCTTTATTCATGTGGTGAGTCTCTCTCTGCCTCCGACTTATGGATGGTCTTGGTCAGGATCTTAGCATCAGCCTTTAATTCCTCGATCTTCTCCATCCTTATCTCGCTCCTCTGAACCAAGTCAACATTCATTTTGACGATCTCCTCGTGCTGTGCTTTGGTTGACTTTAGTTCTTCATTGGAGGCCTTCACATCTCCCTTGGCTTGGGCTAACTCTTTTTGAAGACCTTCATTTGTATGAAGAAGGCATTCACGTTGAGTCTTCTCTTTAGCCAAGGCAGACTTCAGAAGGGCATTCTCCTTCCTCAGGGCCTCTTCCTCAGATTCGGCTTCGAGGGACCTCGGACGAAGACGCCCGAACACAGCATTGGCCTATGTGTTTCCAATATTATTTGATCAGTTTTCAGATATATAAGTATGAAGATAAATTCGAAAATAAAGAAGAGAGTCGTTTACCTTCGCCAAGTAGCTCATGCCTATTTGAGTAGATCCCATTCGAATCTATTCGACGAGCCGATGATCGTCGGTTTCACGAACAAAGGTGTTGAACAGTTGGAAGGGAAAATGGGCATTGAGTCGGAGCCACATTGTTGGGGAGGCCATGGCGTCCTGCTGGAATTCAGTATTTGTTTGTCTTGGAGGAGAAGGCGGAGGTTCATCGCGAACTGGTGAGGAGTCTACGTGTATGGTTTCGGGAGAGGAGGATCGGGAAGGAGTGCGTTCAGGGGTTGGCGAAGGTGCAGAAGATGAACCGGGGTGGCTGTCTGATGGATGTTTTCTTTTTCGGGATGGAGTGGGGACAGACCCGGTCGGTTCATCATCAGGCACTTGAATTTTTGTGGACGTAGTCGGAGGAATGACAGCCGAAGAGGTGGGAATTCGGAGCTCTTCGGCAGTCAGGGGGGTTATCTTGGTTCTTATTTTCTTTACACGAAGGACCTTAGCCCGATCGTGCAAAGGAATATCAAGTAGGCTCCTCCTCACCGGAGTAGGTTCAGAAGTTGGAGGATTGGGGTCGGTTGAGAAGGTTGTTTGGGGGGTCGCTTCGAGAAATGTTTCAGGGTCACTTTCAGGGTTTGTTTCTGGTTGGGTAGATTTGGATCGTTTGGCGGATCGTTTTCTTCAGCGAGGTCTGAGGTTTTCTTCAGGTATGTTGGGTTCGTCAGTTTGAGGTTCATCAGTTTGAAGGGAAGTGGTTGATGGATCGTTGATGGGGGGATCAACCCGGGAAGATTCTTCGACCGGATGCTCTTCACTTGCATCTGCATTCATCCCTGCTAAAAAATCTTCCAGGTCTCTCACCTCCAAGGGAGTCGGTTTGATCAGAGACACTGCAAAAAACCATGTATCAGAACCTGTATCACTTATATATCTCAGAAATTATGTTACAAAGTTATTCGAAACTTACATTTGTTGTCATATAGCCAGGCTTGTTTGGTCAGAAGTGTGAAACTCCATTCTTTTGGAGGAATCTTCTCAAAAGTCTCGCCATCTCCCTCACCCGAATCCTTCGGATATGTCTCCAAAGTCGCAGAGACCCGGTCGTAAGTAGTAGTCGGTCTGGAAGAGAAGAGATCTCGGGTCCGTGATGAAAAACCACTTCTCGTGCCAACCCTTGTTCTTTGGAAGGGTATCCATCGAAGGTCTCCTCTCGAACACAGTGTTGGGGTGGGAGACTACTTGCTCAACATTTTGAAGCCTCGTTCTCGAGACCTACTGGCGAGAGAAGAGGGTGAAGAAGATGTCAGCAGAGAGGAGCAATCCTAGTTCATGGCGAAAGCAATAAATGCCGGGATGTGGATGTAGGAGTTGGGCACTAACTGGGTGAAGCCCACTCCTATGAACCCTAGGAGGGTAATAATAAAAACATGGAGAGGTAGGCGAACCCCCTTTTCCAAAAAGTGGCAGGCATGGCGACCCAACCGTCCGGTCGCTTGGTACATACGCTCTTCGGGGGCGGGGCCCTTATAAGCGTACATATCGGGAATCGATAACGAGTCCTGAGCATGCATATCTCAGATTCCGTGACTGAGGAACGGATGTTGGCATGGGGGAACTGTTCCCCGTCCTTGAAGAAGTCTGAGGCAGAGGGGATCAGAGAAGGATTTCCCCCCATGGTTGTTGATTGGGGGTTGGAACTCGAACCCTCTTGGTTAGGGTTTGGGTTGGGAGAAACGATACTGATAGGAGTCGCACGAAGGGGAGAGTTTTGGCCAGAGGTTACGGTCACCATTGTTAAGATTTCGTGAAGCAGAGAAAGAAGTTTGCAGAGAAGAAGAAAGCTCAAAGGTTCAAATTTCAAATTAGCAGGTAAAACCGTCAGAATTGGTAAAGTTTACCTTTTATACTGACAGTTACACGATAATTGAGGGTGGCACATTTAATTCACTGCAATGATGATGAATGGGAAGAGGTTTCATCCGTTTTTAGATCTAAATATCTTCACCTATGTGGGCTTGCGTCTATTGGGCTTCCCACTTCTATTCTTGATATCAATTTGGACCGATTTTGATGGACTTTGGTGAGTTTCACTTTGGATCTCTTATGACTTATCATAGTTTGTTATGTCCTGGGCCTATACTATTTATAGTCTTTCATTAAACACCCTGTTTAATATAAGACTAGGGGGTAATGTTGGGCCATAATCCTTTTCCTTATTGGGCCAGACTTAATGGGCTCCTCCCTTGGATCATGTTATGCTAAGTCCTGGTTGGTCCGAATGGTTTGGGCCCAGTTACTTGATCATTTCATTGGGTTCTTTCGGTTGGATCCGGTCACTTGGGTCATTTCCATTATTTGGGCTTAGTCATTGAATTGGCCCATTATACAAATTGTCACTTAACCCAACTTTGACCAGTAATCATTATGCCAAGTGATAGTTGACTATTGTGTTAAACCACCTTTCTACATGGCATTAATGAGGATGGGACTCGGATGATGACCCGTGGTGGCAAACAGTGGTAGCAGTGTGGAAGTAAATTTGCTTACTTTAATTTGAAATGAACGGAAATGGGGAAAAAGGTGTCAGGAAGTGATGAGTGGCACGGTAAACCGGGAGTTGAGTATGCATGGGGCTAAGATCACATAAGAGGGTAAGTAACACATTCATTAATTATTATTATTCTATCTCAGGCATTAGATAATATTTTCTCTCCATTGTTAACCTTGTGATTGTTAGGTTTGTTATATTCATGGGCGCAATCAAATTGCAAAAATAATGCGGAAGCGTGTAAAATCAGAGTTTAAAAAATATACAAACCATATACCCGGATCACCCTTTATGCACAATTATTAATTAAACGAAAAGATAAAGAATAAAATCATACCCTTGAAGATCGAGCTTCCTCGGTACAAGTTCACCTCAAATCCTTTTCGCGTTCAACTTGAATCCACGGGGTTTGGTTCCTTCCTTTGATCGGCGTTAGCCACCCATATGTTTGGCCTCTAGAGGTGATCCACCAAGGAAGAAGAAAATTCAAGAAGATGGGTATTTAGCTCAAACCCTAGTTTTCTATCTCTATAGAAAAAGGTGTACTCTCCCAACAATTGAAATTATGTCGTATGTTAAAAAAGTCAACAACCCCTTCACCCATAATAAGACTCCTCTTATTAATAGATGTGGGCAACCCACCTTAATAATTAAGGAATTGGGTTTTATTTAATTAATTAAATTCTTTTAATTAATTAAGCTCCCTAATCTTATTAGGGATAATTAATTAAACTCTTTTAATTAATTTAACCTCCTAATCTATTAGGAATAAATGAAGTACTTATATTAAATTAATTCCTAAACTCTTTTAGAAATTAAAATAATAATAATTGTAATAATATTAATAAGACTCCTCTTATTAATTTATATTTAATATTTCTAAAATATTAAATAATAAATATTAAGCTATTTAATTTATTCTATCACCATAGATTAAATTAAATATACATATTTATATTATTACGATTATGCCATTAACTTCTTAAATAATTATTCTTCCTTTTATGGTGTGACCCTTTAGGTTCTCCATATTAAATAGGTTGTGAATAAATCAATTAGAACAATTCTAATCTTATTTAAATAAATAAATTAAACAATTAATTTATTTAAATAAATAATATTTATTCTCTGATAGGGATAAGCCTCCTAGCGATCGGCGACTTTCCAGATAATATAGATTTCAACATTAATCATAAAAGAACCTTTGAGTAAATAGTTAAAGTACAATTCAATCCTTCCACCATCTGATGTCCCAATTAAATATAAGGCATGGAATTCTTTGTCAAGTCTTATTTTATTTAATTATATGTATTTCGATCCTTAAATGCCTGACTCAAATAATGCAAATTAGAAACTCCTTTCTAATTTCATTACGCCTTAACCCGAGGACTCTTTGGGTTGTCATTTATCGAATCACATAGGACATTTCTCTTCTTTTATTAGAAGTGGTAGATTCTTTATTGATCATACATTATCTCCATGTACAACTTATTATACCCAAGCATACCCTTTGATATACCCTAAGGGTCTTAAGGAATAAGTCAAAGTATAACTCATCATACACAAGATACTATGATGATCTCAAGTCAAGGATTACTTTGTACTACTATCTTCTGAGAATTCCTATTGTGAGGCAAATAAAACTCCATTAGGGTATTCTTAGCGAGCCCGCGTTCGGTGAACTTATTCTCTAATAAGCACCTACATACTTGCTTTAGTGTCTCCACACAAATGATCATGAGATCAATCATACTCATCGATGAGCAAACAGCGTATGTACCAATCTATCCGGATTCACTAATCCCCAATTTAGTAATCAATGATTGGGAACTATTTTAGTTTTAAGCTTTCTAAGAATTTAGATCTCATTAGAATGATCATCATCATTATTCTAAAAGCATTGCTTAAAACTATGGGTTTATCACATATTATAAAACAGATCATCATGTAGATAATTAAAAGCCTTTAATAAATTAATACTTTTTATTAATAAATGAATAAGATTGTTACAAAGTATATGCTTTATCATCAAACATGATTGACTTGTGTGCATACTACTTTCAATCTCCCACTTGCACTAAAGCCGATCATCATGGTATCTCATACTCTTCTTCTCTAAGTGGCGATTATCCTGGCATTGGATAAGCTTTAGTTAATGGATATGTAATGTTGTTCATGAGAGTCCACTATCTCTATAGTGATTTCCCATCTTTCAATGATTCTAATAATCAAATGAAAGTGCCACAACACATGTTTAGATCCAAGATGAGACTTAGGAACTATTCCTAGTTACGTAATAAACTTTTAATCCAAACAATCAACTTGCGACTTCATTTATAGTTATTTACTTTGTCTTTATCACTAAACCAACAACTCTTTCTTTGTTTGGAACCTTTCGATTCAACTTTGCACCTTTATTCAAGGTAACCCTTTACCTTAAAGTGGATTTTTACGTCGTCTTGAGTGCATGCGAAAAACTTGAGTGCATTAAGCCCTCTAGTTTTAATTTAGACCCACCATGAATATGATCACATCCTTAGTGGGTTAAGCACTTTAAGATGTTTTCAGCGACTCATAGTGAACTTCTCCATAATATGGTGATCGACATCGGTCTCGTACATTTCATTGCATGCATGATTGTCACTCATGCGACCTCTCTTTTCGAGAGTCGTGGGGACTATTAAGAGATACACTCCATAGCTCATCGACATGAGACATCTCTTGGAGTTTGCCATGCTAAACAACTTTAGCATCAAATGAATATCGTTCCTTGGGTTAAGTCGAGCATCCTCTTAAATCTATCTATATAGATTTATATCCCCAATTAAGATACTCTTCCAAATCATTCATGGAGGAATGTTTAGACAACTTTATCATTCTTGATTGTAGCATTGGTATGTTATTCCTCATCAAGTAGTATATCAACATATAGTACTAGGAATGTCACGATGCTCCCATTGACCCTTTTGTACACACTAGGTTCATTCTTATTTTTGATAAAATTAAACTCTTTTGATTGCCTCATCAAAAGCGAATGTTCCATATTTGAGAAACTTGCTTTGATCCATTTCTACGAGTGTCTACAACACTTACCTCATCGTATATAAGCTGGATCATCATCTTCTATGATGTGTACCTCATCATCATCATCCATGATGAATCCATACCTCCTAGGTATCTTGGTACTATTCTAGATTTCTGATTAGGTTGTGGTACAATAGAATTACATCTACATGTTCCTCTTATTTGACTTATAGTGTTTTGTGGTTCTTGAACTTTCAAGATCTATAATCCTCCCACTAGCCCTTTGATGATAAACACCTTTATCTTAGAAGGCAGCGTGTTTCGTAACAAACACCTTTTGCTAAGTAGAATTATAGAACATATACCCTAAACTTACTTTAGGATGTCCCACAAATCTGTACATGTCAAATCTTGTCCCAAGCTTATCCTTCGAAACCGTTTCACATAAGTTGGACAACCACTTATCTTAACATACTTAAGATTAGGAATCCTCCACATCCATAACTTTTATGGAGTCTTGAAATTTGGATTTTGAGGTTACCATTTTAAGTAGATATGCGACCATTTCTAGGACATGACCCTAGAAGAATACTGGAATGTCGGTAAAATCATTATGGACCGCACCATGTCCAACAAGGTACGATTTTTCCTTTTAGATACATCAATCAATTATTGCATATCAGGAGGCGTCCATTGTGAGAAAACCATTTGAGATGATCTAAAACTTATTGCACAAGTATTTATTCCTTGATCTAATCAAAGAATCTTAATACTTTGCCAATTTATTTCACTTACGAATTCTTTGAACCTTTCAAATAATTCACACTTGTATTCAACAAATACATACATTCAACTCTTTGAATGATCATCTCCTTTTCTTATACTAGTTTGTTCAATATACAAAATATATTTTCACGTAAGTCAGTATACAAAATTCATTAAGTAATATTTCGGTTCTATACAAAACATTATTATTATAAATAGAACAACAATTGTTCTTTATTATAATACCAAAGATTTCATTGTCCAACAATAAAATGGAAATAATATTTTTAACAAGAATTGGAATACAATAACAACTTATTGACTTAATAGATTTTCCGTGGCGATTGCTAAACTATAAGTTTCTATAGCTAATGTAGCAACCTTTGCTTCATTTCCCACACATAGGATTACTTATATTTGTTTAGCTTTCTACTTACTTGGTCCTTTCATAAATCTATATTTATGATAACCAAAGTCGATATCCAATATCCCAGTAGAACCTTGACTTAAAGAAAAATTTATTTCAATCATGAACAAAAGCGTATTATGTAGAAACTTCACTAAGCTTCTTTGGTTAGCCTCTGCGAAGATGCTTCATGAGTTTCTTTCCGGTGTCGGGCTTATTAAGTGGAAGCAAACTCCTTTGCTATCCATATCAGTTTTGTTCTTATTATCCTTTGTTTATGCCTTTCTATTTACCTTCTTTGAATCGTTCTTCTTTTTGAAGATCCTTTGGCCCCTACCCGGTAAGACTTGGTCTTTCTTGGTTGGAAAGTGACTCTCAACATTTTTCAACATGATAAGCAAATCGGTGAGGCGATATCTAGCTTGTTTATATGAAAAATTCACAACAATTGTGAAAGAAGTCCAGGGAGTGAGTGCAAGATCAAATCTTGGCTCAACTCTCCATCCATGACAAAACTAGTTGTCTAATTGATCAATCAAATTGATTATGTTAAGAACTTTTTATGCATCTTTATAGTGCCATTGGCCATTCTAGATCGGAAGAGCTCCTTAGATATCGATATCTATCGGTCCTACTTTCCTCACCATCAACTACTTGGCGTGCGGGGAATATAGTAGAAGTATCCATAGTTTTCGTCTTTGTATTTGAAGCTTGTTACTCATGGATCGAGCATGATGCATTGAGCCAGTGTGCATCATCTTGCCACTTTCTAAAAGTAACAATCTCTTCCTCGGAGGCATTATGCGCAACCATTTGCGAGGATAGGCGTATTAAGGACATAAGATAGCTTTTTGACTATGAGAACAATTCTCAAATTCCTTAACCAATCCGTTTAATTGATTGCGATTAATTTAGCATCTAATATGCTTTGTGATGATAGTAATTTTAGACATTGTAAAATTTTGTAAATGAATTTGTAATTAACAACATTTTAACATACATTCTTTTATTAATTACCAAAATAATTTAGGTCTTGTTTTAAATTGGTATCTCCCACTATTTTCTTCAAACTATATTACCCTCACTTATATAGTTTGGCAAAATCTAATTAAAGATTTGCTAGTGAGAATAAGGATCCCATTTCAAATGTATATAGCCTTGTGGTGACACAACAAACTATATATAAATAAATAGGTGAACAACTTTTGTCAATTACATCAACTATGCAACTCCTTGTATTTTGCCTCTTAGATTATTTTGATCAGTGGTGGCACATCAGAATCAAAATTATCCAAGTTAAGTCCGACCTAACACTCCATATATTCAAAAAGAAAAATATCATCCTTGTGGTGACACAACAAAATAATATTGTTCAATTTTCTTTATAAGCATCAAATGTGATAAATTAACATCTTAAATACTTAATACTTGCCTTGTGGTGACACAACAAACTCATATTAAATATTTAATACTCTATTAATTTTATCATGCTAGAAAGCGACGTTCGATATTCCAAATATCTTTGAGCGCTTAGGACTTAATATAAAAATTGAGGGGTTTGTTATTAATTTGTCTCATCTTGTTTTTAAGCGCATGCACATATATATATATAAAATACGCGTCGTATTAATAAACATGCGAAGCATGTTTGCATAATATATATATATATATATAGTATAAGCATGCACATATAGAATACTATATTCTACGGATTGATTATGGACTTTTATTCTAGTTTGGTTCACTAGAGCCACCAAGTGAACCAAAAGGTCAACTCCCCAGGGTGCAAGAAATAATATTTAAATATAACTATTACATTTAAAACCCGGGCTCCATTACAAGCGGGTCTTCTTGCGCTCCTTGCTCCTTTGATCTCTAATTTTCTAAAATTAATTCTAACTATTCCTATTACAATACTATTTAAAATAAATAGAAACCTTGATCGTGATCGAGGGAAATACATAGGAGGAGATAGAATTTACATTAAGAAAAATTAGAGAAGGCAGTCTGTGAGACCCCATTTAATAAAACCCATACATTCATGCATCCAACTAAAATAAAATCCAATCATATAATTCGATAGTCATAATCAATCTCATTTATTATCATACACATCACCATATGCATCGATAAATAACATTCATCATATGAATAATAAACATTTAATATATATATTGATATCATTTAATGGGCAAATTTAGTTAGTATAAAATCAATTTTTGAATCAAAATAAACTCCTTTATTTTAATCCAAATTTAAATCAAAATAAAACTATTTTATTTTAATTTATCTATTTTGAATAAAATAAACTATTTTATTTTAATCAAAATCTTTAATCAAAATAAACTCCTTTATTTTAATTAATTATGGAATCAATTCCATGTATATAAAAAAATCTTTAATTAAAATAAACTCTTTTATTTTAATTAATTATGAATCAATTCATGTAAAAAAAAAAAAATATTAAAGGAAACACGGATTATCTTTCCTATTCACAAATAAACTCCTTTATTTTGAATAATATGAAATCTTATTTCATATTTAAATAAACTCCTTTATTTAAGGAAACATGGATTCTCTTTCCTATTCACAAATAAACTCTTTTATTTTGAATAATATGAAATCTTATTTCATATCTAAACAAACTCCTTTATTTAAGGAAAGATGGATTTACTTCCTATTCACAAATAAACTCCTTTATTTTAGGAAAAATAGAATCCAATTCCAACTCTAATTAGTTATCATGGAATCCAATTCCAACTCTAATTAGTTAGCATGAAATTCTAATTTTAAAATTAAAATAAATTTTTTTATTTTAATATTAAAATAAACCTTTTTTTTAAGATTAAAATAAACTTTTTTTATTTTAATTATAAAATTATTTATATTAAAATTAAAATAAAACTTTATATTTTAATATTAAAATAAACCTTTTATTTTAAAATTAAAATAAACTTTTATTTTATATATATAATAATTAAGAATATATATATGTATATATATATTAGTAATATATATATTATATATATATATAATATATATATATATATATATATATCCGTTCCTTTTATTAAAATCAAAAGTTTAATAAATTTTAAACTTAACAAAAAAAAAAAACGGAAGTTCCTTAAAAAATATATACGTGCACTTTTATGTTCCGTGCATATAATAATATATGACATGCTTTTTCATGTTTAATCTCTCGATTTCCGTGCATGTATTGTATATCAAAGGGCAGGCGGATCACGTGTATTAGATTAAATTACAGCAAGATTAACGTGAATCAGCAACAAGTAGCTTTGATTTCGCAAGATTTTTTATTTTTTTTTATATAAATTTTATACAATAAAATTATGACCAATTAAATTGTTCTAAACACATATCAATATAGATATTAAATTATAACAATTAATAATTCGCATAAAGGTTTGGCTCGATGCCTTTATTAGGTTTGTTATATTTTATGGTATGCAATCAAATTGCAAAAATAATGCGGAGCGTGTAAAATCGAGTTTAAAAATTTACAAATCATATACGGATCACCCTTTATGCACAATTATTAATTAAGCGAAAAGATAAAGAATAAAATCATACCCTCGAAGATCGAGCTTCCTCGGTATAAGTTCACCTCCAAATCCTTTCGCGTTCAACTTGAATCCACCGGGTTTGGTTCCTTCCTTTGATCGGCGTTAGCCACCCATATGTTTGGCCTCTAGAGGTGATCCACCGAGGAAGAAGAAAATTCAAGAAGATGGGTATTTGGCTCAAACCCTAGTTTTCTATCTCTATAGAAAAGGTGTACTCTCTCCAACAATTGGAATTATGTCGTTATGTTGAAAAAAAGTCAACAACCCCTTCACCCATAATAAGACTCCTCTTATTAATAGATGTGGGCAACCCACCTTAATAATTAAGGAATTGGGTTTTATTTAATTAATTAAATTCTTTTAATTAATTAAGCTCCCTAATCTTATTAGGGATAATTAATTAAACTCTTTTAATTAATTTAACCTCCTAATCTATTAGGAATAAATGAGAGTACTTATATTAAATTAATTCCTAAACACTTTTAGAAATTAAAATAATAATAATTGTAATAATATTTATAAGACTCCTCTTATTAATTTATATTTAATATTTCTAAAATATTAAATAATAAATATTAAGCTATTTAATTTATTCTATCACCATAGATTAAATTAAATATACATAACATATTATTACGATTATGCCATTAACTTCTTAAATAATTATTCTTCCTTTTATGGTGTGACCCTTTAGGTTCTCCATATTAAACCTAGGTTGTGAATAAATCAATTAGAAACAATTCTAATCTTATTTAAATAAATTAATTAAATAATTAATTTATTTAAATAAATAATATTTATTCTCTGATAGGGATAAGCCTCCCTAGCGATCAACGACTTTCCGGATAATATAGATTTCAACATTAATCATAAAAGAACCTTTGAGTAAATAGTTACCGTACAATTCAATCCTTCCACCATCTGATGTCCCAATTAAATATAAGACATGGAATTCTTTATCAAGTCTTATTTTATTTAATTATATGTATTTCGATCCTTAAATGCTGACTCAAATAATGCAAATTAGAAACTCCTTTCTAATTTCATTACGCCTTAACCGAGGACTCTTTGGGTTGTCATTTATCGAATCACATAGGACATTTCTCTTCTTTTATTAGAAGTGGTAGATTCTTTATTGATCATACATTATCTCCATATACAACTTATTATACCCAAGCATACCCTTTGATATACCCTAAGGGTCTTAAGGAATAAGTCAAAGTATAACTCATCATACACAAGATACTATGATGATCTCAAGTCCAAGGATTACTTGTACTGACTATCACTCTGAGAATTCCTATTGTGAGCAAATAAAACTCCATTAGGTATTCCTTAGCGAGCCACGTTCGGTGAACTTATTCTCTAATAAGCACCTACATACTTGCTTTAGTGTCTCCACACAAATGATCGTGAGATCAATCATCCTCATCGATGAAGCGAAAGAACGTATGTACCAATCTATCCGGATTCACTAATCCCCAATTTAGTAATCCAATGATTGGGAACTATTTTAGTTTTAAGCTTTCTAAGAATTTAGATCTCATTAGAATGATCATCATCATTATTCTAAAAGCATTGCTTAAAACTATGGGTTTATCACATATTATAAAAAACGACATCATGTAGATAATTAAAAGCCTTTAATAAATTAATACTTTTTATTAATAAATGAATAAGATTGTTACAAAGTATATGCTTTATCATCAAACATGATTGGCTTGTGTGCATACTACTTTCAGTGATCGCCTGTACTGACTCTCACACCGGAGCTATCCCTCGACGATCAGGCCGTCAAGCTTTTGGTGTTGACTTGTTAAACTGTGCACGATATTGGACGCGTCTTGGTGATTGGGACGTGGAGAAAGATCCTGGCGTTAACAGTGTGTATTAGTAAGATTAGTTAAAAACTTTGACTTTTTGAATGATTAAACTAATTTTGGCACAAATATAATATAAACTTTATAAATGACACTTTCTAGGATTGAGGGAGAATTATAAGTATCAAGTATGCATGAATTTTTAATATATATATATATATATATATGTATATATGGACTAATCAATAGAATGTATTTATTATAGATATGTATAGGGTACAAATCATTTATACCATTGAAAATAAGAAACAACAGTCAGAATTAAAAACTGAAAATCGATGTTCGCTATTAGTAGTAGCGAACTGTAAAAAAAATACTTAGCGTAGCAGATGTTTTTCAGCTTATCAGAATGAGTTTGGCTTTATCAATAAATATTTAGAGTTTATTAACTAAGGTTTAGGGTTTATAAACCAGGGTTTAGGGTTTATTAACCAAGGTTTATGATTTATTAACCATGATTTACAATTATGCATTCGTAACTTGTACTTTCTCAACTCTAATAAACTATAAACGCTGATTAATAAACCTTGGTTTGTAAACCTGATAGACATAGTTCATACATTTTTGTATCCCTAATTTTGTCCTTTTAATTATATTAGTTTATTTAATTAATATGTTTTATTTTGTTTTGTGAAATTTAGTATTTTGTTGCAATAAATTTAAAATCTTGGTGATCAAACGATTTTAATGCTTTTATTCATGTAAGGAAATATCCAAAAAAAATCCTACAACGAGAAGGAAATAAGTGGAACAATCTTGATGTGCAAGTCAAATCCAACAAGAGAAAGAAAAGTCTATCTAGAAGATCTCTTTGAAAAGTTAAATTTCAATAGGAAGTTAAAACTTACATGAAAATGGACTCTTGGGAGTTTACCGTGTAGAGATCGAAGCCAAGAAGGAAAGAAGAGGATAAAAGAGAATAAGAGAGGCTAAGTTCATTGAATCTAAATTATGACACAAATTTATTTTTCCTATAAATAGGTCTCTTGTTTTAGAGAGAAGGAGATTAGTATTAGTTTAGGTTAAGAGTAGGAGTAGAAATAAATTATTTCTTCATTGTATGTTCGTTGGATGATCGTTAATTAAAAGGAGTACTTTTCTTATTTATTTTTAATCTTCTTCTCTTCTTTATTTTAGTTAATTTATTTATTTTCATGTCTAGTTAATTTTTTATATCTAGGATTCAGATGAAATTAAATAATTATTCATGATAATATTTTTCATCTCTTCTATTATTTATGTTTTAATGTTTAATTGATTTCGCCTTCATGTTTCTTTATTGAAATAATTTCATTTTATAATTCAAATGTGGTTTTAAATTAATATAAAGGTTTTGATAGATTATTGTTAAGATATGAGTTTTTCATAATTTATAGTTGTTCAAAGAAGTTTTGATGGGTTACCGTTAATTCTTAAATTTTCATAGTCTATGTTTACCCAAGTTAATTGTAAAATTACTAAATTAAAGGGAAGGGAGATCAAAATCATATTTAAGTTATAAAAATAAAAGAGATTGGATTATTTGTTATGTTTATTGTTTAATGGATTCGAATTCCTAGATTGATTTATTATAATGAGTTAGTTTAATTGTAGTTAATAAATTATCAATTTTTATTTCTTATTAGCGTAAAATAGATATTAAGGATACATTAAAATTAATCTAGTCTCTGTGAGTTCGACATGTACTTACTGGTTCTTCAATTTGACACTGTGCACTTGCAGTTACATATTTTTATCACATCAAGTTTTTGGTGTCGTAGCTAGGGACTAGAATTAATTTTATTTATTCCTTAATTTTTATTTATTTGAATTATTATTTTTTCTATTATTTTTTTAAAAAAAATTAGGATTATCGAAGCGGATCAACGGTGCGGGAAGATAAGATTATTGATGCGCTTTTCCAGATATTTTGTATCTTAACTCAAAAAAATAGTAGCTTAGTTTTCTTTTCCCTTTTTCTTTTATTTTTAGTTTTTATTATTAGTTAGAAACCTAATTGTCGCATTCATTTATTCACTCACATAGAGCACATCTTGTTTATGTTTTTATTTTATTTATTTATTTATTGTCAAATATAAATTGTGGTGATTGCTGGAGGATTGAGGTACATCAAAATTTCTATTTCTTTCGTAATTCACATATTTTTAGGACACTTTATTTGTTTACAATTTTTTATTTTATTTGTACATTCTCATTTGTAATCTAACATGAAGGGCACAATCTGTAACAAGATAAGGTGGGGATTTCATCACCCTTCCTTAGCCCACAAACAACTCATTCATTTTGCGTAACCTTGGCTTAATAAAATCAAGTAGACGTTGTCCCCTAGGAATTTTTAGCTCAATTAGGACAAGGGATTCTAAGACGAGGCTAAATTTTAAATTAATCAAACTACTGATGTTTAGGCAAGAAGTTGAAAAGCCAAACGCCTAAAGAACGAGTGGTTATTCAATTAGTCACCGTACTCACAGAGGCTAGTGGCGTGAGTAATTTCGAATTTTGCGGACCTTAAATTGTAAATTAGAAAAGTTAGGAGTTGTCTAGATTTTATTTAGGTTAACCGTAGAACTAGGAATTTTATTTTATTATTTTATTTATTTTATATTTTTTTTTGTGACTTTCCTGGTAAATTGCATATAAGTTTGCTCAGCATCAAGAAACTTACGAAAATTTTAATGCATACCAAGTAAATCAATTTTTTTCAGCTTATAAAAATTCTTATCAAAGTTCTTAACTCAAAAGGCATTGTCCAATCATGTTCTACTATCACGAGAGCTGAAGTCAATTTCTTCTTCAACTACTCAAACGCTGACATGCCTTCTTCATTAAAATTAAAAACTATATCTTTCTCTAATAGACTGCATAATGGTTTAGCAATCTTAGAGAAATCTTTAATGAACCTATGGTAGAATCCGACGTGTCCAAGAAAATTGCGGATTCCCTTGACTGTAGTCGATGATGGAAGATTCTCGATTGTGTCCAGCTTTGCCCTATCAACTTCTAAACCCTTTCCAGAGACTTTGTGCCCCAGAATAATTCCTTCTTCAACCATAATGTGGCACTTCTCCCAGTTTAGCACCAAGTTGGTTTCCATACATCGTTTTAAAACCATGACCAGATTTTCAAGACACATATCAAAAGTGTTCCCGTAGACTGAGAAGTCATCCATGAAAACTTCGACATTCCGCTCCACCATGTCCTTAAAGATGGCCATCATACATCTTTGGAAAGTCATCGGTGCGTTACATAACCCAAAGGACATCCTCTTGAATGCAAAGGTGTCGTATGGGCACGTGAAGATGGTCTTTTCTTTATCCTCAGGAGCTATGACTATCTGGTTGTACCCCGAATATCCATCCAATAAGCAGTAATACTCATGTCCAGCCAACCGATCCAAAGGTAGAGGAAAGTGGTCCTTCCAAGTTGCCTTATTAAGCTTTCTGTAGTCCATGCAAACCCTCCATCCGGTCACTGTCCTCGTCGAAATTAGTTTATTGTCGTTGTTCATCACAACTGTCATTCCACCCTTTTTCGGAACACATTGAACTTGACTTACCAATGTACTATCTGAAATCGGGTAGATTATTCCAGCATTCAACCACTTCAATGTTTCCTTCTTTACCACCTCTTTTATGATCAGATTTAATTGTGTCAGTTGTTCCACTGTTGGCTTTGAGTCCTCTTCCAGGAGTATCTAGTGCAAGCAAAATGAGGGGCTTATCCCCTTGATATCAGCGATCGTCCATCCTATTGCAGACTTGTACTCTCTAAGCACCATCAGTAACTTACTTTCCTGCAATTCGTTAAGCGCAGATGCAATAATAATAGGAAAAGTATTAGAATTACCCAAATAAGCATACCTGAGGTGTTTAGGAAGAGGTTTAAGCTCAAGAGTAGGTGGCTCCTCCAATGAAGGTTTCATCCATGTCGAAGCTTTTTCTTTTATATGTAGAGGCTCGAATGGCACTTTGAACCTGCTAACTCTAGGCAAAGAATTCAACATATGCAAATAGTCTACAAACTCTGGATCATCCAAGTCCTCATCCCCCAATAGAGTATTTTCCAACGGATCCCTATCCAAACCTTTAACCAAGTCTTCATTAACCAATTTATCTATCACATCCAATTGGAAACACTCCTCCTGGTCTGTAGGGAACCTCATGGCTTTGAACACATTAAATTTTATTTCTTGATGTTGCATCCTCATGGTTAATTCCACTTTCTGAACATCGATGAGAGTCCTACTAGTAGCCAAGAATGGCCTCCCTAAGATGATTGGGATATTTTTGTCCTCTTCGTAATCCAAAATTATAAAATCTGCCGAAAATATGAACTTCTCCACTTTAACTAAAATGTCTTCCACAATTCTTCTCAGAAAAGTCACTGATCTATCTGCTAACTGCAGTGATATGTTTGTAGGCTTCGGAGCTGGCAAACCCAACTGAGTATGTAACGCCCCCAAATTCAAGTACTTGAAACCCGAACTCAGTGCTTTACGATACCATTTCTATAAACGGAATAATACTAATAATAATAACAATAGAAAGATCCATGCTAGTCAAACATTGTCAAACGACACGTTTATCTTTTTTTGGGTTACCCAAAAAACATAAAACGTGCATGTCTTACCTACTTTGACCAGCTACTGAGTTCATCATACTTGATGTTTAGGTGATATTAAGGCATGAGATTGTAGGTCATATAACAAGCTATAATTTAGATACAAGAACAACATCAAAACAACAAAACACGGACAGATCTGGGGCCAACAAAAACTTATCAGACACGATCTGGGAAATCTTGGTTACCTAGAAACTTGAAAAGTCATGGTCGGTCAATGAACTTAGACCATGAATAACTTGAAATCTGTTTATGTTCTGACCTTAATTAAAAATCCAGTTTAAAGAGCTCGTAGTATACTACAAGATCAAAGCTTTAAACAACAAAAACACATAACCGAATGAGATTTAAAGGGTTTGACATTCAGTTGTCAGACTCATTTTAAATTTTTTTCCAGATTTTGAAAATCATCAATTTCGAGCCCCTAGATGTTATGTATCCACTATGTACCAACCTAGATCATTGATTAACACTACATAGAACATATTACAACACATAAAAATAACTTCTAACACATCATTCAAGATCAGATTTTTGGTTTAGGTTTTATACCTCTCATGATCAATTCTTGATTCTAGGCTCTTGATTGGTTATGACCAGTAGTGGGGCTGTGCTTTGGGACTGATATGAAATAGTAATTCGTGAGTGTGGAGAGAGAGAATGTGACGCCCCCACAATAGGTATACAACACCCATTCTAAGTCGCCAAATACATGGTACAGAAACAACTACAACTTTATAAATACAATTGTCGTGCAAAATACGACAACACTTAAACTGTGAGTTTAAATACAAATATTGTCATCTAGACAATATCCACACTAATATAAGTCCTCATTACAATTATTAATACACTATTTTACAGAATAGTGAGAACTACTAGAACCACTTCTAGAACCATCATTCTTTACTCCGACTAGTACTCGCTACATTCTCGCCTCCTGAGAAGAAAAATGGAACAACAAGGAAAAGGGTGAGCTCAACTAGCCCAGTAAAGAACATTATGACTAAGATAATATAGAACAAATTATCGTTAGTCCTCAACAAGAAAAAAATATAATAGAATACAATAGACAACAAGTTTTAAATCAACATTCGCAGCGAAAATAATAATTCATTAGAAGATCAGTTAAGTAGAGAATGAAATCTACTATCTTCTATATATGAATTTAAAAGCTCATCGTCAACATTTTATCCCTGTAACATCAATCAATATATATCTAGAATTAAATATTCATCTTTGCACTACAGGCAAAATGTGACAACCCCAAAATAGGTCCATTCCATCCAACCCATTCTGAATCGCCAAATACACGGTACAGAAAACAACTACAACTTTATTACAACAATTGTCGTACAAAATACAACAACAAATATGTTGTGAGTTTGGATACAAATATATACCAACTGTGACTCATGTCCCAATCGTGGATAACACGTCACAATGACACCTTACATAAAGGTATAGTCAAAAATTGTTTTAGAAATTAGAATTTTTGGGAAGTGCTCAAGGAAACCTTCGTACATGGGAGGCCATGCTTCTAGGTTATGATAAATATCATATGGCCACAAAATTATCCTTGGTTAACCCAATAAACCCCAAAGAAAAACGAGAAGATTACTATAATCTTCTTCCCAATGGTGAGTCTTCTCTTGACATATCGTTATCTCCACTGTCTCTAATTGAGAATTATACTTTAAACAAACACCAAGATTATATAGGTAGTGCTCGTAAATATACTCAGCAAGTGGATGAGCACATCCCTGTCTTATGATGATACGAGGTTGTATGTCATTAGGCATCTTGTATGATAGTGGCAAAACACCCTTCTAACGTTAGGTTCGCCTCACCCTATTTGATTCAACAAATATAACTACTAAATGATGACCACCGTTCTATTCCCTTGTTACCCCCGCTCGACCCAGCTACACTCGTATTACTTGAAAAGAATTGTGAAGAAAAAGGGTGAGCACAACTAGCCTAGTAAAGAATATCATGACTAAAGATAATTAAATTATCAATAGCTTTCATCAGTAATAAATCAGAGATTTAGAACATATGGTAGATGATAAAACTTTTCAACCATAGTTGCAGCGGAACGAGCAATCCATTAGAAGAGTCAAATAGACTATAAAGTCTATTATCTTTTCCATATTAAAAGTCCACCAACAATGTTTTATCCCTGTAACATCAATCAACAATTCCTGTCCACAATCACATGTATAACTCATAATCGTAATTGTTGTTCTAAATTCCTTTTCTCATCCAGGACAAAGATAATGTTATATATGATAATAAAAATAATATAATCAACATATAGATTTAATCTCAAGAGTAATATTCATAAATCAACTATAATTTGGTTAGAAAAAGAAACCAATTTTGTCGTGAATAGTAACTCGTGAATAGTAACTCATAAATAGTAACTCGTGAATAGTAACTCATGAATAGTAACCCTAACACAAAAAGGTAGAAATTCTACAATAAAATCCATACCAATATTTCGGTATAATGATATTGAAAGAATAACATTTCATAAATTTATAAATAATTTATTTTAATTGTTTACACTTTACTAAATAATTCATTTAATCATCCTAAAATGTCAAACTCATAAGATTTCATCACCAATAACCAAAACCCTCATATAAAATCTTCATATACCTCATATAGGATTCTCAAGCCATAAAATCCTATTTTCCAATTTTCTTACTTCGCATAACATATTTAATTCATTTACTCATAACTAGTCCATTTCATGAAAAATACCAAATCAATGTAAACAATTTTTTTTTCTGGGATTTAGCAGAATATAGTCCCATATTGAACATATATTTTTCCCGGAATTTTTAAAAGTCATTTACTATTTTTCATATGGCCAAAACTGCCGAATATTTAGACATTTATCATAAATTATAATTTTATCCAAAAATTCCGAAATTTACAGAGTATACTTCTATCATATACATGTACTTCCAATAAAAATTTCATCAATTTTGGAGTTAACCACAAGGAGTTATAAGGGTTTACTTTTAAAATAGTCTTTTCCCATAAAATTCATAACTCATAATCTATACATCCAAAAATTGCCATTTTTGGACACAATCTAGAAAACTCATCAAATTATCATTTCAATTTTTTTTCAGAATTTTTTAAGGTCAGAAAAATTACGAAACTAAAAATCATAACAATCCTTAAAATCCCTTACTATCCCTTACCTCAAAAGAGCAGCACTTCTGACTGGATATCGGATATGACGCTGAAGGAAACTTGCACTGATGAACAGAAACTCACAAAGTATCTAAATACTCACAAAATACACTCAATAATCTAGAGAGAGAAAGAGAGAAAACTTGTTTCTGGTGTGATTTTCAATTCTAACTTAACCCTCTATTTATAGGAAAATGTTAGCACACCGAAGCAGACTTAACCTGCAACCTGATGGCATTACCTGCTACTATTTCCACCCACCACATTTGAAATTCAATTGAGCATATTTCTCACCAACCAAAAGTGGGGTCCACTCAATTCTAGAATTTTCCACCAAAATGATTTATAACCTAATTTCTGAATCAGTCACCTCTTAAAATTCAAAACAAATCATACGCTCATTTTTAACGGTTCAAAATTTGTGGACATATACTCAACTTATATATGTATAACATATCCAAAAATTACAACGATCCAACGGTCGGATTAAATATTATAACTCACACAATTAAGCTGTAAGAACACCGATTTGATCTTTTAATACCTCCAATCCGAAAAAATATTTATAAAACACCTCAACATTAGCTCCTTCATTTATAACCATATAAATAAATCCATCATTTATATCCACATCAAATAAATATTTCCTTATCATATAAATCAATAATTAATTATTCACAAAAAATATTACAGATTCACAATAATGACAACCAGGCAGTTCCCTAGGAAAGAGGGGGCTTTCCGATAAGGATTTCTCCTTACTGGCGCGCAATTAGGTGACCAAACCTCTCCTTGAAAAAAAATTTTAGACATCGCCAATAATGCTATATTATTCACATAATATGAATTATTGATCTGATAATGGGAAATACTGTGTAGTAACAATTATTGAAACAACAATAATATAAAATATCAACGCAACAATTATTGAATCAATAAAATAAAATATTGAACAGTAATTACTGTAAAAATTATTGAGTAGTGTCTTCTTACGTAAAAATCAATAATTCAACAATACTGTGCAATACCATGTGCTACTATGCAACCACGCGTATTACTGTATTTTAACCACCGGGTATTCCAACAGTGTTAACGATAACAACTAAGCCGTTATTTATAAAAACTCAATTTTTGTCGTTATCTTCATCCGACAGTTATTTTGTTATGGAACCCATAAATGGCTGCGCCGTCGTACGAATATTCCCCGACAAAAAGAATATTCCACGACCAAACGAATATTCCCCGACGACAATGAATATTTTATAACCACTTGCTTATTTTTAAAAAAATTTCATATATCACCCTTAACTTTAACTTTATATAAATTTAACCATTTACTGAATTGTAATTATAAGAAAAATTGAATACTTTTATTTCATAAAATTTGGGGTCTTACAATCTCCCATCCTTATGAAATTTCGTCCTCGAAATTTACGTACCTGGTATTCCAAAGAGTTGAGAATACCTTGCTTTCATTTCAGATTCCATCTTCCACGCCTCATGATTTCTCCATCGCTTCATCTCTCGTATTTCAAATATCATTCTAGAATACTGATTCAAAAACAAAGGTTAATTTAACAAATTAATATATCACATAATATCCTCGATATTATGGTGACCAACAAATAAGCTTAGGTAGGGACACACTAGCGAAGGATTTACTCATCTCTCCTCTCTAGTTATATTCCAGATCTCTTGGAGACCACATCCCTAAGCTCTGATACTAACTGTGATAACCCCAAAATAGCTCCATTCCATCCAACCCATTCTGAGTCACCAAATACATGGTACAGAAAACAACTACAACTTTATTACAACAATTGTCGTACAAAATACAATAACACATATGCTGTGAGTTTGGATACAAATATATACCAACTGTGACTCATGTCCCAATCGTGGATAGCATGTCACAATGACACCTTACATAAAGGTATAGTCAAAAACTGTTTTAGAAATTAGAATTATTGGGAAGTGCTCGAGGAAACCTTCGTACATGGGAGGCCATGCTTCTAGGTTATGATAGATATCATATGGCCACAAAATTATCCTTGGTTGACCCAATAGACCCCAAAGAAAAATAAGAAGATTACT
Source organism: Panax quinquefolius (assembly GCA_020205615.1). Lineage (NCBI taxonomy): Eukaryota > Viridiplantae > Streptophyta > Magnoliopsida > Apiales > Araliaceae > Panax > Panax quinquefolius. The sequence continues at coordinate 90,061,397 of CM035162.1, forward strand.
ATCATCTTCTTCCCAATGGTGAGTCTTCTCTTGATATATCATTATCTCCACTGTCTCTAATTGAGAATTATACTTCAAACAAACACCAAGATTATATAGGTAGTGCTCGAAAATATACTCAGCAAGTGGATGAACACATCCCTATCTTATGATGATACGAGGTTGTATGTCATTAGACATCTTGTATAATAGTGGCAAAACACCCTTCTAACGTTGGGTTTGCCTCACCCTATTTGATTCAACAAATATAACTACTAAATGATGACCGCCGTTCTATTCCCTTGTTACCCCCGCTCGACCCAGCTACACTCGTATTACCTGAAAAGAATTGTGAAGCAAAAGGGTGAGAACAACTAGCCCAGTAAAGAATATCATGACTAAAGATAATTAAATTATCAATAGCTTTCATCAGTAATAAATCAGAGATTTAGAACATATGGTAGATGATAAAACTTTTCAACCATAGTAGTTGCGGTGAACGAAGCAATCCATTTGAAGAGTCAAATAGACTATAAAGTCTATTATCTTCTCCATGTTAAAAGTCCACCAACAATGTTTTATCCCTGTAACATTAATCAACAATTCCTGTCCACAATCACATGTATAACTCATAATCGTAATTTTTGTTCTAAATTCCTTTTCTTATCCAGGACAAAGATAATTTTCATCACCTGAAATATCAAAGATCATGGTTATACCAAATCACAGTTCATGTTCATAATCATATTAATAAATTCATCTTTGCACTACGGGCCAAAGATATTCATCAACAAACCATCTTTGCACTACATACCAAAGATATTCAACAACAGGTCATCTTTGCACTACAGGCCAAAGATATTCAACAACAGGTCATCTTTGCACTACGGGCCAAAGATATTCATCAATAATTCATCTTTGCACTACGGGCCAAAGATATTCATCAATAAGTCATCTTTGCACTACGGGCCAAAGATATTCATATCTCAAAGAAATATATAATCATTTCAGAATTTATATAAACAATAATTATAACCATGTTGATCAATTCACCTTTGCACTTAAGCTAAAGATATTCAATTATAAATTCAATGGTCATGATCATACTAATAATCTACCCATCTTTACACTCAAGAGAAAGAGAATTTTAACATCAGGGTTATAAAAATATTATATATGATAATAAAAACAATATAATCAACATATAGATTTAATCTCAAGAGTAATATTCATAAATCAACTATAATTTGGTTAGAAAAAGAAACCAATTTTGTCGTGAATAATAACTCGTGAATAGTAACTCATGAATAGTAACTCGTGAATAGTAACTCATGAATAGTAACCCCGACACAAAAAGGTAGAAATTTCACAATAAAATCCATACCAATATTTCGGTATAATGATATTGAGAGAATAACATTTCTTAAATTTATAAACAATTTATTTTAATTGTTTACACTTTACTAAATAATGCATTTAATCATCCTAAAAAGCCAAACTCATAAGATTTCATCACCAATAACCAAAACCCTCATCAAAAATCTTCATATACCTCATATAGGATTCTCAAGCCATAAAATCCTATTTTCCAATTTTCTTACTTCACATAATATATTTAATTCATTTACTCATAACTAGTCCATTTCATAAAAAATACCAAATCAATGTAAACAATTTTTCTTTTCTGGGATTTAGTAGAATATAGTCCCATATTGAACATATATTTTTCCCGGAATTTTTAAAAGTCATTTACTATTTTTCATATGGCTAAAACAGCCGAATATTTAGACATTTATCATAAATTGTAATTTTATCCAAAAATTCCGAAATTTACAGAGTATACTTCTATCATATACATGTACTCGCAATAAAAATTTCATCAATTTTGGAGTTAACCACAAGGAGTTATAAGGGTTTACTTTTAAAATAGTTTTTTCCCATAAAATTCATAACTCATAATCTATACATCCAAAAATCGCCATTTTTGGACACAATCTAGAAAACTCATCAAATTATCATTTCAAATTTTTTTCCAGAATTTTTGAAGGTCAAAAAAATTACGAAACAGAAAATCATAACAACCCTTAAAATCTCTTACTATCCCTTACCTCAAAAGCGCAACACTTCTGACTGGATATCGGATATGACGCCGAAGAAAACTTGCACTGATGAACAGAAACTCACAAAGTATCTAAATACTCACAAAATACACTCAATAATCTAGAGAGAGAAAGAGAGAAAACTTGTTTCTGGTGTGATTTTCAATTCTAACTTAACCCTCTATTTATAGGAAAGTGTTAGCACACCGAAGCAGACTTAACCTGCAACCTGATGGCTTTACCTGCTACTATTTCCACCCACCACATTTGAAATTCAATTTAGCATATTTATCACCAACCAAAAGTGGGGTCCACTCAATTCTAAAATTTTCCACCAAAATGATTTATAACCTAATTTTCGAATCAGTCACCTCTTAAAATTCATAACAAATCATACGCTCATTTTTAACTGTTCAAAATTTGTGGACATATACTCAACTTATATATGTATAACATATCCAAAAATTACAACGATCTAACGGTCGGATTAAATATTATAACTCACACAATAAATCTGTAAGAATACCGATTTGATCTTTTAATACCTCCAATCCGATAAAATACTGATAAAACACCTCAACATTAACTCCTTCATTTATAACCACATAAATAAATCTATCATTTATATCCGCATCAAATAACTATTTCCTTATCATATAAATCAATAATTAATTATTCACAAATAATATTACATAATCACAATAATGACAACCATACAGTTCCCAGGAAAGAAGGGGCTTTCCGATAAGGATTTCTCCTTACTGGCGCGCAATTAGGTGACCAAACCTCTCCTTGAAAAAAAATTTTAGACATCGCCAATAATGCTATATTATTCACATAATATGAATTATTGATCTGATAATGAGAAATACTGTGCAGTAACAATTATTGGAACAACAATAATATAAAATATCAACGCTGCAATTATTGAATCAATAAAATAAAATATTGAACAATAATTACTGTAATAATTATTGAGTAGTGCCTTCTTACGTAAGAATCAATAATTTAACAACAATGCGGTAATACCGCAGTGTGCTCTTTGTGCAACCACGCCAGCGTACATCGTATTTTAACCACCGGGTATTCCAACAGTGTTAACGGTAACAACTATGCCGTTATTATAAAAACTCAATTTTTGTTGTTATCTTCATCCGACAGTTATTCTGTTATGGGGCCCATAAATGGCTGCGTCGTCCTACGAATATTCCCCGACAGAAAGAATATTCCACGATCAAATGAATATTCCCCGACAACAATGAATATTTTATAACCACTTGCTTATTTTGAAAAAATTTCATATATCACCCTTAACTTTAACTTTATATCAGTTTAACCATTTACTGAATTGTAATTATAAGAAAAATTGAATACTTTTATTTCATAAAATTCGGGGTCTTACACCAAAGATATTCATCAGTTGGTCATGTTCATCTAAACACCTGTTCATCTTTGCACTACGGGCCAAAGATATTCATCAAAAATCATTCATCTTTGCACTACAGGCCAAAGATATTCAGTTATATCATCATTTAGGACTGAGGATAATGAAAAATAATTTAAAGAAAATGAATCTAGTGAAACAAAAGAATAATTATTAAGGATTCGTACTTTAAACAATCCGAGTTTAAAAATACTTCATAAATAACCAGAGTGGAGTAAAATTCAAGAATGACGACCAAAACATAGATTCAATCAAAGATATGAACTATAAAAGACAATCTTGGACACAGAAAAGAAAATTTAATTTTTCTGTGAATAGTGTCGTATTCGTGAATAGTGCCGTATACGTGAATAGTGTCGTATACGTGAATAGTAACTCCGACACTAAAAGATAGAAATTTCATAAAAAAATATCATCATGCTTCGTGAATAGTACTCGTGAATAGTAATTCATGAATAGTGACTCATGAATAGTAACTCATGAATAATAACTCGTGAATAGTAACTCATGAATAGTAACCCCGACATGAAAAAGTTCTAAATTTGATAAAAAGTTTCAACTAATATTCAACATAATGATATTGAAGAAATAATAACATTTTATGAAAGAATAACATCCCTTACCTTAAAAGGATAGTATTTCTGACTAGAATACAAGATCTAGTCTTTGAAGGAACTTGCAGATGTAGTATAAGAACACTCAAAGTACTAAAATACTCACAAAAATACGCTCGATATTATAGAGAGAGAAAGAGATAGAAATCTTTAGTTTCTGGAGTGATTTTCTATTCTAACCTAAGCACCCTATTTATAGAAAAATGCTTAGAACACCAAAGTAGAAAATTTAATAAAATATTATTATTATTATTAAATTTTTCACGCCCACCTCTTGAAATTTGAAATCAGCAGATTTTAACAACCAGTGGGGCCCACCAACATAATAAAAACGTTTTTATTAATAAAAATAAATAAAACTTCCAAAAATCAATTATTTCGAAACTTCAGAACTTCAATAATTCATAATAAATAGCTCTTTTATCAGAAAAAATCGAATCTCACGAATTTTTATAGGAAATTCAATTCTCTACAACTTTGCAGAAGAAAGTTTTTCTAAATTCCAAACAAAAATTGACCGAAATCCACATACGGACGATTTTACAGGCTATAATCAAATTTCAGTCAAGAATTGGGCCCACAGACATGTTTAACATGTTTTAAACAACTTTTGCAACAAAAATACTCCTCATCCTCATATACTCATATATCCCCCATTTATTGTAAAAATATCACCATTATTATATTATAATAATATAATAAAATATTATTTTATCAAAAAAGATAAAAATCGATTTTCAACAATTGTCACTTTAAAAATTTTCTCCATCTTTATCCACATAAAATGAATATTTTCCTTATCATATAAATCAATAATTAATTATTCACAAATGATATTATAGAATCACAATATTGACAACCAGACAGTTCCTAGGAAAGAGGGGACTTTCCAATAAGGATTTCTCCTTACTGGCGCGCAATTAGATGACCAAACCTCTCCTTAGACAAAACTTTCTAGAAACTGCCTGGTTGTCAATATTGCGCAATGTCTAGAAAGTTCTGTCAAATATCAAGAGGTGGGCGTGAAAAATTTAATAATAATAATAATATTTTATTAAATTTTCTGCTTTGGTGTTCTAAGCATTTTCCTATAAATAGGGTGCTTAGGTTAGAATTGAAAATCACACCAGAAACTAAAGATTTCTATCTCTTTCTCTCTCTATAATATCGAGCATATTTTTGTGAGTATTTTAGTACTTTGAGTGTTGCTATATATGCAAGTTCCTTCAAAGACTAGATCCTCGTATTCGATCGTAAATACTATCCTTTTAAGGTAAGGGATGTTATTCTTTCATAAAATGATATTATTTCTTCAATATCATTATGCTAAGTATTGGTTGGAACTTTTTATCAAATTTAGAACTTTTTCATGTCGGGGTTACTATTCATTAGTTACTATTCACGGGTTATTATTCATGAGTTACTATTCATGAGTCACTATTCACGAGTAATTATTCATGAGTACTATTCATGAAGCATGATGATATTTTTTGTGAAATTTCTATCTTTTAGTGTTGGAGTTACTATTCATGTATACGACACTATTCACGTATACGGCACTATTCACGAATACGACACTATTCATAGAAAAATTAAATTTTCTTTTCTGTGTCCAAGATTGTCTGTTATAGTTCATATCTTTGATTGAATCTATGTTTTGGTAGTAAATCTTGAATTTTACTCCACTCTGATTATTTATGAAGCATTTTTAAACTCAGATTGTTTAAAGTATGAATCCTTAATATTTGTTCTTTTGTTTCACTAGATTTATTTTTTTTAAAATATTTTTCATCATCCTCAGTCCTAAATGATGATATAACTGAATATCATTGGCCTGTAGTGCAAAGATGAATGATTTCTGATGAATATCGTTGGCCCATAGTGCAAAGATGAATAGGTGTTTAGATGAACATGACCAACTGATGAATATCTTTGGCCTGTAGTGCAAAGATGAATATTTAATTCCAGATATATATTGATTGATGTTATAGGGATAAAATGTTGACGATGAGCTTTTAAATTCATATATAGAAGATAGTAGATTCTATTCTCTACTTAACTAATCTTCTAATGAATTATTATTTCCGCTGCGAATGTTGATTTAAAACTTGTTGTCTATTGTATTCTATTATATTTTTTCCCTGTTGAGGACTAATGATAATTTGTTCTATATTATCTTAGTCATAATGTTCTTTACTAGGCTAGTTGAGCTCACCCTTTTCCTTGTTGTTCCATTTTTCTTCTCAAGAGGCGAGAATGTAGCGAGTACTAGTCGGGGTAAAGAATGATGGTTCTAGAAGTGGTTCTAGTAGTCCTCACTTTTGAGTGTGGATATTGTCTAGATGACAATATTTGTATTTAAACTCACAGTTTAAGTGTTGTTGTATTTTGCACGACAATTGTATTAATAAAGTTGTAGTTGTTTCTGTACCATGTATTTGGCGACTCAGAATGGGTGTTGTATACCTATTTTGGGGGCGTCACACCCCCTATCATAAAAGGGGTGTTATTTCAGTCTAAGAATCCTTACCATCAATTGGTTTTGATAGCTTTTATAAAACATCATACACTTGTTTGACCGAACAAAGTTTCAGACTCTATCTGAGACAATTCAAGAATTATAGAACTTTAATTGATTTACAAGTCTAAGACTGTACGAATTCAAGTGCACTAAGTGTGAATATCAATAATATCGATGTGTAATAACTATAAAGTAATTAAACCACTTAATAGCATGCTTGGAAATAAAGTTCAAGCTTAAATGAATAACTTTCAATTTAAAAATAACCTGCTCAATACAATATCAAAAGGATATGAAACTTTCACAAAAAAAAGTGAAGTTTAGCAATTTGCACAATATTCAAAGTTGTGTTAGGTAGAGAACTTGCAACACAATTAAAATAATGTTCGGATACTTGCTCAAGTAAATGAGTAAGAATTAAGAACTTGCACAACCCAAGAGTGAAGTTCGAAGACTTGCCTGTTTGCTCAGCTACAAATTTAATTCTAGCTTTAATTAACTTGCGTTGTAACGACCTAACATTAACAAGTCGGTCTTTCCAATTAGTAGGTGTAAACTAATATGAATCTACATTTACAAGAATCAAAGCATCACATAAGTCTATCCTATAATTCACGTAAGTCAATGTAATCGTGTCTTAAATTTAGTAACTTTAGATTATCTAGTATCTATGTATCAATACAGGCTTGAACACATAACACTTCAATTTAAATTATTGCTTTATAGTTTGTAAACCTTATTTTAGACTCAACATTTGAAAGTCATAATTTCTCATTAACATTTTTCTTTATTACCTAGCATGCTTCTTAACACATTACATAAAATACTAGTTATATAATACAAGATAAAGTAATCATATAAGCATGCCTTGAACTTGGATCAAGCGAAACTATTCTTGTGACATGATGGTGTAGGCTGCATACATGCTCAAGCTTAGGGACTGGCAAGAATCTGCGATGTCCCCTGGCCTGACCAGGGTTGAACTTTGCACTTCCTATTTTTGTCAAACTCTAACACACCAATTAAACTTATACTTTAACATACATACATGCTAGAGGTTCTCATATAGCATATGACCATTCTTGAGTTCATTGCCACAAGTTTTAACTTTCACTTTATATGTCATTAAAACATAAAAAGGTCATGTAATCATCATGCTTTTACAACTCTTGCCATATGTTTACATAGAGATCATATAATCTGTTAATACACATGTTTATAGTGTTCATTCATAAATTCAAATTTAGCATCATTTAGCACTTTGAAAAATATTAAGTTTCTTATCTTTGAAATTGTCTCAACTTTCAATCATGTATGCTAGTGTGTTTAATCATTTTAGACTTCCATTTCATGTCAATATAAACCATATTATCATGTTCATAAAATCAGAATGCTCACATGATGTGTTCGTGACAAAGTTCACTTTTGAAACTATACTTTCATTTCAAAACCATAAGTGTTGTGTCAATCATATGTACTTACATGGTTATACTTGTTCATACCACATAAGAAAACTTTATATATCATGCTATGCTTCTGTTCAGGTACATATATAAGTTATAATACAAAATCAGCAACACCTAGCATAACAGAAACCAAAAATTGAATCGAGGTGCTACAAGAATCGCTGCACCTAAGACCTGAAATAAATAGGCTTGATCGTGCCGTACGTCGGGACCGTATAGTAGCTTGCTCGTTTCTCTGAGTATCAACCAACTTTGATTTCTCTTGATTTAAACATGTTCCAATCCATTATTAAAGGTTCCATGTAAGACCCCAACTTTTATGAATAAAGATAATTTTTTCTCAAAATATATTTTTGAATATTATGGTGTGGATTTGATATAATGTTATAGCTGTGGGTATTATTTAAAAAGTTTGCAAAGTAAGCAAGTGGTTATATAATATTCGATTGGTCGGGGAATATTCGTTTGAACAGAGAATATTCGTACGACGACACAATCATTGGTGGACCCCACAACGGAAGTATTGTCGTAGTTAAAAAATGACATAATTTTTTTTTATAAAAATAACGGCGAAAGTTTTACCGTTAAACTGTTGAACTACCCGGTGGTAAAAGTACAGTAATACGCGTGGTTGCATAATAGCACACGGTATTGATTATTGATGCTTACGTGAGAAGTCACTCAGTTATACTCAATTATTGCTACAATAATTGCTGCATAATATCTCTCATATTATTGATTCAATTATTGTCACAGTATCATCTGCATAATATTTATTATTATTAAATCAATAATTGAGACGATAAAGTTATTCATATTATTATTTGTAATATTGACAATGTCTAGAAAGTTCTGTCAATGAGAGGTTTGGTCACCTAATTGCGCGCCAATAGGGAGAAATCCTTATCGGAAAGCCCTCTCTTTCCTAGGAATGATCTGGTTGTTAAATATTGTGAGTTATAATATTAATGATGAATAAGTTCGTGTTGATTAAAGATTAAATTTATATTTCCATTGTGTTGGGATTATTAGTGTTAGTGGAAATCGACATCTATTCCAACAATAATTGATGTCTAGAGGTTATATTGACCAATCGGGTAATTAATCGGATAAATGAGCAATTAATTGCTATTAATTCACATGCTTAAAACTATTTGTTCACATGTATGTACTATTGATTCACATACATGTACTATTAGGGGAGGTGGTGCAAGATTGATAATACTTGCATAACTAAATTTAAAATAGAGGTATAGATGAAGGTACTATACTGTAATTATTTTTTTTTTACATGTATAGAACTATTGATTCACGTGAATGTACTATTGATTCACATGGTGTACTATTAGGGGAGGTTGTGCAAGTTTGATAATACTTACAGGACTAAATTAAAAATGAAAGAAAAGATGAACGTATTATACTATAATATTTCGGCCCCAAAACGTGCAATTATCGAAACTATATTTTCCTATAAATAGAAGCTCATTCTTCTTTCATTCTCACCAATTCACTAAGACTCACAAGAGCAATTATAGAGAGAGAAACTATAGATAGAAAGAAGAAGAGAAGTCTGCTACTTCACTATTCTAGTATCCAGTCATCTTCTGAGGTAAGAGATATTATTTTTTTCAGTATTCATAAGGAATAATATTTTCTTCCATACTCTGTAGTATATGAGTAATATTATTTTGTCTCGTATTCCTGATTATATCCTCATTTTGTTAAAGTATTACTTCTATACTCCGTGAAATTAGTAAAATATCCTGCAAATTTGCACTTTATCTAGTATCATTCCACAAGGATATTTTCTACACATTCTTGTTAAATTTTAAGTTTTTCATGCTGGAGTACTATTCATGAGTAGTATTCATTTTTACGATACTATTTACAAAGTACTATTCCTAGGGTACAATTCAAAAAGTACTAGGTACTATTTATAAAGTACTATTCACGAGTACTATTCACAAAGTGCTATTCACGGGGTACTATTCTCGAAGTACTATTCATTAGGTACTATTCACTCGGGTACTATTCACTCGGGGAATTATTCATGACAAAAATTGATTTCTTTGATGTCCAAATCATTTTTGATACAATATTATTCTTGAATTTTACTCCACAAAGCAGTATCATGTTGACAATTTGGACATTATTGAATTCTGGATAAATTAAATTATAAATCTTTAAAAATTTATCCTTTGTTTTCTTTTAATTGAATTCTTATATCATTGTCATCATCCTCATGCTTATATTGTGATAAAAGTCATCTGTGGCTTACGTGCATAGATGTACTATTGATTGGTATGATTATGACCAGGGATTATGTAGTATAATCATGACCGTAATGTTACAAATGATGTGGTAAAAATCCTCATTGGCCTGTAGTGCATTGATGGACAGTTGTTGGTATGATTATGACCATGGATTATTCGGTATAATCATGACCATTGATGATTACATGAATATTCTTGGCCTGTAGTGCAGTGATGATTCGATGATGTGATTTATTTATTAAGCCGAGACTCAGCGATAAAATTGATGATAAACTTTTTAAATCATAGAAGATAGTAGATATCATGCTCTACTTGACTCTTCTAATGGATTGCTTGTTTCGCTGTAGTTAAACTTGATGTTTATTATATTTTATCTGTTTAACACTGTTGAAGGCTAACAATAATTTATTATACATTATCTTAGTCATAATATTTCTTATTGGGCTAGTTGAGCTCACCCTTTGTTTTCATTGTTCTCTTCAGGAAATGAGAATATAGCTGGGACTAGTCGGGGAACGGAGTGACGGTCCAGATGTTTGCATTAGTAGTCCTCACTATTCAGTGAAATAGTGTGATAATAAATGTAATAAGGACTCCATTTGAGTTTGAATATTGTCTAGAAGACAATATTCGTATTAAAACTCTCAGCCTATGTTTTGTCATATTTTACACGACAGTTGTATAATTAAGTTGTATTTGAATTTTGTACCATGTATTTGGCGAATCAAGATGGGTGATGTATACCTATTTTGGGGGCGTCACAGTTGGTATCAAAGCTTAGGGATATGATCTCTGGCTGAGATGTGAGACAAGAACTAGGAAGGGAGAGACGGGGAATTCCTTTGCTAGTATGACCTACCTACGTTTATTTGGTATTTAATTAGCCGGTCAGAGTATAGGGATATTATGTGACATATAAATTAACCTTTGTTTTGTGGCAGTATTTGAAAATGGCATCCGAAAATATTGAGATAAACAATGAAGTACATGAGACCGTTGAGTCACCAACGATTAATACCCAACATAATGTTCATGAGGATGGCAATAATCCTCAGGAAAACAACAACGCTGACCAAGTGATGAACGATGAGATGTTCAGAGGCTTTATGAAATTCATGCAACATCAGGAGAGAACCACTCTTGTTCAAAATGCAGGTGGAAACACTGGGAACTCTCGGACGGTCACCGCTAAACACTTAAAGGAGCTGGGACCACCAGAGTTTATTGGAGAGCCAAAACCACTTAAGGCAGAGACGTTGATAAAGCTAATCACCAAGATATTTGATGTCTTGGGATGCTCCGAGGAGCAAAAGGTTCCCTTTGCCACCTTCATGTTGCGAGGAGAGGCAGATTACTGGTGGGAATCTGTAAAGAGTACTCAACCTGCCGCACTGAAGATGTCTTGGAAGAAATTCCAAGAACTGTTCAACGATAATTACTTTCCCGAAAGTATTCGTCACGTGAAGGAGGTAGAGTTTATCATGTTGGAGCAAAACAATATGACCGTGTCACAGTACGAAGCTAAGTTTGCCGAGTTGTCCTGGTTTGCGTCCCACTTGGTTGATAATGAGGAGAGAATGACGCGAATATTTCTAAGAGGTTTGATACCTGAGATACGTCAATACCTAATTTCTCAAAAATTGTGTTTGTATTCAGATGTTGTAAATAGGGCTTAGTTATTGGAGCGCGATAACGAGTCGACCCAACCAAGAGAGAGCAGCCGACAAAATGATAATACCAGTGGTAGCAGTCATCGAAGTGGTGACAACAAACATGGAGGGAATCAATATGCCAGAAATGGTATCCACTTCGGTGGAAATCATGGCCAAGATAATAGAAGTGGAAATTTCAAGAAGAGGAGATTCAACAATGATGGAAAGACGTCATCACCAGCACCTGTTGTTAAGAAATAGGAACAACAGCCGGTCGTATGTTACAAATGCGGAGGGGAGGGACACATCAGTCCAAACTGTACGCAGCAGTCCAAGGCATGTTCCAATTGTGGAAGAGAAGGTCACCTAGCCTAATTTTATCGTGCACCGAAATCAAGTCCTACTGGGATGGAGGCATCAAAGGCCGTCCCAGACAAGACAAAATTGGTAGTTCAAGGGGAGCGTTTGTTGTAACCTCCCAAAAAGCGAGGAATCTGAATGAGGTGATCATGAGTAAGCTAATCATCAACTGTAGCGAAGTATATACCTTAATTGATACCGGTTCTACCCATTATTTTATTTCTCCTACTTGTGCTCAACGTTTAAATTTAACTCCGGAGAAATTAGACTTTGATTTATTTGTTGAAACTCCGTTGGGAGAAACCTTCATTGCATCCACTGTTTATAAGTCCTGTTTGGTTCAAATTGGTACTCGCACATTACCTGTCGATCTTATTTCCTTAAAAATACTTATGTTTGATGTGATTTTAAGGATTGATTAGTTAACTACTCATCATGCTAAAATTGATTGTTTTCGTAAGGTTTTTAGCTTTCATATTCCTAACCAACCTAATATGCGAATTCAAGCAACCAAACCACTAAAGTCAATCACTGTCATATCAAGCCATAAAGTTATTCGTTTATTGAAAAAAGAATGTCAAGCTTTTTTAGCCCATGTCACAGATTTAAACAAAAATACGTCGAATTTGAATGATATTTCTATTGTTAATAAATTTCCTGACGTATTCCCTGAAGAACTTCCTGGACTACCACTAGAGCGTGAAATCGAATTTTGTATCGATCTTGAACCCGGTACAAAACTCATTTCCAAAGCCCCATATCGAATGGATCCTATTGAACTTCAGGAGTTAAAAACCCAGCTACAGGAATTGTTAGACATCGGTTTCATTTGTCCTAGTACATCTCTTTGGGGTGCTCCTTTTCTATTCGTGAAGAAGAAAGATGGAAGTATGCGACTTTGTATTGATTATCAGGAGTTGAATCATGTCACCATAAAAAATAGGTACCCGTTACCTCGTATTGATGATCTATTTGACCAGTTGCAAGGCGCCAAATTCTTTTCAAAGATCGATCTTCATTCCAGATATCATCAATTAAAGATTAAAACTTATGACATTCCAAAGACTGCTTTCAGAACTCAGTACATGCTTTACGAATTCCTAGTCATGTCTTTTGGATTAACTAATGCTCATGCTGCCTTCATGGATATGATGAATTGAGTATTCAAGGAATATTTGGATCACTTTGTGGTCATCTTTATTGATGACATCCTCATTTACTCCAAAAGCCGTGAAGATCATGAGTAACACTTAGGCTGATACTCCAAAAGCTTCGTGAAAACAAGTTATATGCCAAGTTGAAGAAATGTGAGTTCTGGCTTGAGGATATAGCTTTCCTTGGGTACGTGATATCAAATCACAGAATATCTGTTGACCTAGCAAAGATTGAAGCAATTCAAAGCTGGTAGCAACCTAAGTCAGTGACCGAAGTATGTAGCCTTTTTGGGCTTAACTGGTTATTATCTGAGGTTCGTGGAAGGATTTTCTTGAATCGCTTCTCCATTAACTCAGCTGACTCGAAAAGATACAAAATTTGGTTGGAGCGAAGAATGTGAGAAGAGTTTTCAAGAACTTAAGAGGAGACTAATTTCAGCACCTGTTCTGACAATACCATCTGGCTCGGAGGGATTTGTCATCAATAGTGATGCTTCAGGCAAAGGGTTAGGATGTGTTCTCATGCAACATGGGAAAGTTATAGCCTATGCCTCACGACAACTTAAAGAATATGAGAGAAATTATCCTACTCATGATCTAAAGTTGGCAGCTGTCGTTTTTGCGCTTAATATTTGGAGGCATTACCTGTATTGAGAGAAGGTGGAGATCTATACGGATCATAAAAGCCTCAAATATTTCTTAACTCAAAAGGAACTCAACATGCGGCAACGACGATGGCTTGAGCTATTGAAAGATTACGATCATACCATTCAATACCATCCTGGAAAAGCGAATGTAGTAGCTGACACATTGAATAGAAGATCATATGCGGGTATGAGTGCGATATTGTCAACGCAAAGGCCCATTTTTTATGACTTACAAAGGATGGACATAGAGTTAAAGACTCCAAGGACCCATGTGATGATGACAAATATACGAGTAGAACTGACTTTAATCGATAAAGTTAAAGCTGCTCAAGCTACAGACCTGGAGCTAATGCGTATGAGGAAGAAAGTGCAAGAAGGTGCTATTCCAGAAGCAAGAATCGATGAAGAAGGAATACTTCGAGTCAACTCCAGACTTTGTGTTCCTAACGATTCTGACTTAAAGTATAAAATCATGATGGAGGCGCACAACACACCATTTGCAATCCATCATGGGAGTACCAAAATGTATGGTGATCTTCGACATACATTTTGGTGGAGCAATATGAAGAGAGAGATAGCGCAATTTATCTCAAGGTGTCTAGCTTGTCAACGAGTCAAAGCAGAGCATCAAGTGCCAAAAGTTCCATTGCAACCACTTGAAATTCCAGAATGGAAATGGGAGCACATTACCATAGATTTCATTACTGGTCTTCCCAAAGTTTCTCAAGGCATAGATGCGATTTGGGTCATTGTTGATAGATTGACCAAGTCTGCTCATTGCTTACCGATACGATAAACTTATACACTTGAACATCTTGCTCGTATGTACATAAACGAGATTGTAAGATTGCATGGTATGCCAGTATCCATAGTTTCTGATCGGGACCCAGGATTCACTTCACGATTTTGGGTTAGTTTACAAAAAGCTATGGGCACAGATTTACGATTTAGTTTGGCATATCATCCTCAAACGGACGGGCAGTCGGAGAGGACTATTCAAACTCTTGAAGATTTAGTAAGACTCTGTGTCCTTGACTTCAAAGGAATTTGGGACAAATTCTTACCATTGGTGGATTTTTCCTACAACAACAGTTATTAAGCAAGTATTGGCATGGCTCCATTTGAGGCGTTGTATGGAAGAAAATGTCATTCTCCAGTATACTGGGATGAGGTGGGTGAAGTAACGTTGTTGGGACTAGAGTTGGTACGTATGACTACGGAAAAGATTCAAACGATCTGACAACGTATAAAAACCTCACAAGATCGACAAAAGAGTTATGCTGATCTTCATAGAAAGGACGTGGAATTCAATATTGGAGATCATGTGTTATTACGTTTTGCTCCATGGAAAGGAGTTACAAGATTTAGAAAGAGAGGAAAGCTTAATCCTCGATTCATTGGCCCATTTTTAATCCTTGATCCAGTAGGAACTATGGCCTATAGACTCACCTTACCGCCAAGTATGTCTCGTGTTCATAACGTTTTTCACATATCTATGTTATGTAAATATGTGAAAGACCCGAACCACATTATTGAATTAGAACCTGAAGAGATAGCAGAAGATTTAACGTATGAAGAGGTGCCTGTTAAAATCTTGGATAAGAAGGATCATATTCTACGCTCCAAGGTTATACCTCAAGTCAAAGTTTTGTGGAGAAACCACGATGTTGAGGAAATGACCTGGGAGTTGGAATCTGAAATGAAGTCAAGGTATCCTCACCTCTTCGACATACCAGGTACGCACCCTAATTTCGAAGACAAAATTTCATAAGAAGGGGAGGTTGTAAGACCCAAACTTTTATGAATAAAGATTAATTTTTCTCGAAATATATTTTTGAATATTATGATTGTATTTGATGTAATGTTATAGTTGTGGGTATTATTTACAAATTTTGCAAAGTAAGAAAGTGGTTATATAATATTCGATTAGTCAGGGAATATACGTTTTAACATAGAATATTCGTACGACGGCACAATCATTGGTGGAGCCCACAACAGAAGTATTGTCGTAGTTAGAAAACGACAGAATTATCTTTTTATAAAAATAACGGCGAAAGTTTTACCAGTAAACTGTTGAACTACCCGATGGTAAAAGTATATTAATATGTATGGTTGCATAGTAGCACACGGTATTGATTATTGATGCTTACGTGAGAAGTCACTTAGTTATACTCAATTATTGCTACAGTAATTGATGCATAATATCTCTCATATTATTGATTCAATTATTGCCACAGTATCATCTGCATAATATTTATTATTATTAAATCAATAATTGAGACGACAAAGTTATTCATATTATTATTTGTAATATTGACAATGTCTAGAAAGTTCTGTCAATGAGAGGTTTTGTTTACGCGCCAATAGGGAGAATTCGTTATCGAAAAGCCCCCTCTTTCCTGGGAATGATCTGGTTGTTAAATATTATGAGTTATAATATTAATGATGAATAAGTTCGTGTTAATTAAAGATGAAATTTATATTTCCAATGTGTTGGGATTATTAGTGTTAGTGGAAATTGACATCTATTCCAATAATAATTGATGTCTAGAGGTTATATTGACAAATCGGGTAATTAATTGGATAAATGAGCAATTAATTGCTATTAATTCACATGCTTATAACTATTTGTTTACATGTGTGTACTATTGATTCACATACACGTACTATTAGGGGAGGTTGTGAAAGATTGATAATATTTGTATGATTAAATTTAAATGGAGTTATAGATGAAGGTACTATACTGTAATTATTTTTTTCACATGTATAGAACTATTGATTCACATGATGTACTATTAGGGGAGGTGGTGCAAGTTTGATAATACTTGTAGGACTAAATTAAAAATGAAAGAAAAGATGAAGGTATTATACTGTAATATTTCGAACCCCAAAACATGCAATTATCAAAACTATGTTTTCCTATAAATAAAAGCTCATTCTTATTTCATTCTCACCAATTCACTTAGACTCACAAGAGAAATTATAGAGAGAGAAGCTATAGAGAGAAAGAAGAAGAGAAGTTTTCTACTTCACTATTCCAGTATCCAGTTTTCTTCTGAGGTAAGGAATATTATTATTTTCAGTATTCATAAGGAATAATATTTTCTTCCATACTTTGTAGTATGTGAGTAATATTATTTTGTCTCATATTCCTGATTATACCCTCATTTTGTTAAAGTATTTCTTCTATACTCCGTGAAATTAGTAGAATATCCTTGAAATTTGCGCTTCATCTAGTATCGTTCCACAAGGATATTTTCTACACATTCTTGTTAAATTTTAACTTTTTCATGCCGGAGTACTGTCCATGAGTAGTATTCATTTTTACGGTACTATTCACGGGGTACTATTCACAAAGTACTATTCATGAGTACTATTCAAAAAGTGATATTCACGGAGTACTATTCCTGGGGTATTATTCACTCAGGTACTATTCATGTCAAAAATTGATTTCTTTGTTGTCCAAATCATTTTTGATACAATATTATTCTTGAATTTTACTCCACAAAGCAGTATCATGTTGACAATTTGGACATTATTGAATTCTGGATAAATTAAATTATAAATCTTTAAAAATTTATCCTTTATTTTCTTTTAATTGAATTCTTATATCATTGTCATCATCCTCATGCTTATATTGTGATAAAAGTCATCTGTGACTTACGTGCATAGATGAACTATTGATTGGTATGATTATGACCAGGGATTATTCGGTATAATCATGACCATAATGTTACAAATGATGTGGTTAAAATCTTCATTGGCCTGTAGTGCATTGATGGACAGTTATTGGTATGATTATGACTAGGGATTATTCGGTATAATCATGACCATTGATGATTACATGAATATCATTGGCCCGTAGTGCATGGATGATTCGATGATGTGGTTTATTTATTAAGTTGAGTCTTAGCGATAAAATTGATGATAAACTTTTTAAATCTTAGAAGATAGTAGATATCATGCTCTACTTGACTCTTCTAATGGATTGCTTGTTCCACTGCAGTTAAACTTGATTTTATTATATTTTATCAGTTTAACACTGTTAAAGGCTAACGATAATTTATTCTGCATTATCTTAGTCATAATATTTCTTACTGGGCTAGTTGAGCTCACCCTTTGTTTTCATTGTTCTCTTCAAGAAATCAGAAAATAGCTGGGACATGTCGGGAACAGAGTGACAGTCTAGATGTTTGCATTAGTAGTCCTCACTATTCAGTGAAATAGTGTAATAATAAATGTAATAAGGACTCCATTTGAGTTTGAATACTATCTAGAAGACAATATTCGTATTAAAACTCTCAGCTTATGTTTTGTCGTATTTTACACGACAGTTGTATAATTAAGTTGTATTTGAATTATGTACCATGTATTTGGCGACTCAAGATGGGTGATGTATACCTATTTTGGGGGCATCACATTCCATGTATTTACACATACTTCCCAATACATGATAGTATGATAACTCATGCTAATTGATATAAAAATTCAAGTAATTTCAAGAATTTGGCAATACTCAACTAAGAACACAAGTTAGGACTTTTATACCTTTTCAAGCTTAATTGAATTCTCCCACACTGATTATACTCCTTCAATTACTCAATAATTGCAATGAGGAAGGTGATGGTCTCATTTATAGAAGAATGGTTACATAGATAATATAATTACCTCCCAAATCAAACCAAAGGATTTCAAGAATGTATAATGGGTAAAAGAGAGTTGGTGAGAGTTGGTGATTTCACTCATGAATCCCACTCTCCATCCACTTATTAACTCTAGGTTTTTTGATTTTGAAATGAAGATAGAGTAGGCTAGCTAGCTTTTCATGTGGGAAGAATGAATAAGGCTCTTATTATGGGACAAGAGCAATTCTCAGCACTTGCACAAAATGAATTACAACACTTGGCTTATACCATATATACTTTGGTTATATAATATTATACACAATTCATTTCATATAACATAGGTTATAATGATTTAAAGGGCATACAATGTATTTCTTAATTACAAGGTATCAAGTAGTGCACATACATATAATCCATGTACATTTTCTATTACCACCAAATACAATTGTGCATTGCTCATTATTTATTACCATAACTATTATTATTATAATCATAATAACTTAATGAAATCATCACAAATTAACAATTGATCTTATTATATGCCGATAGGGTATACATGAATGTTTACCCACACACTTCATGTCATATAAACAATATTATTATGCAACTCACATGAATGTAATAACTCTTACTATATATATATATATATATATATATATATATATATATATATATATATATAATATAGACATATTAATGTGTCATCTTGTACTATTTAAAATATATAGTTAACTACCATATAATAAAGGTTTACTATATTGAATACTTGCACAAATTAATCAAGTAAATATAATCATATAATATTTATTAATCTCTTATTCATTAATTATTATTTATTCATAATAATATTAATCAACACATTATCAATTAATTTCCCATAATTGCAATTAATCAACTGGTGTTTGTCCTTTTACTAGAAAAGGAGCTGTTCATTTTTCATTTACCCCTCTGGAACAGTTACAAATTGTTATGAACAATTCTTTGATAGGTGATGTTTTTACTCCAAAAACAGTGGATGTTTTCCCTATTTTTTTGTGTATTTCATCATCTTGTTAGATACAATTTGTTGCCTCGTTTAGGTGGAGGAGCATATTTAACCTATCAAGACCTGATAATCGTTGTCTTGATTTTAAAAGGAGTCTCTTTTAATTTATCTCAAATGATCACTTGTTTGCGAAAAACCAAAACTTGTTTGCCTTACAGTGCTACTCTCACTACTCTGTTCAATCATTTTAAAATTTCTTTTGAAAATGAAATTTCTGTCGTGGTGAATGATTATTTCAGTGTTCATACTCTCAAGCAGTCTCGTATTAATTTGATTAATGGTCAGTTTGTTCGTGTCCATTCTGATAATTCTATTCCTACAATATCAATTCCATCTACTCTTGTTCAGCCCCCTACTCAATCCTCTGAAATCATTGACATATTGAAACTGGTGCTTAGTAATCAAGAAACAATACAAGCTGAAATGTCTGGCCTTAACACTCGTATGACTTTGTTGGAAAAAGGCAAATTGCCTTTGGGTGCTCCTGAAATTAACAAACTTTATAACAATCTTGAAGATGAGTTTATTGACTTACAAGCATGGTTCGAATTGTAAACCACTGCTTTGGCAGAGGTTATGCAATGAAGACTTAACCAGAATGCATGTCAATTGAGTCAGGAGATAAAGTTTTTCATCAATCAGGTTGGAGAATTAGCTGAGTTCATGTCTACGCGTTTCAATGATATCGGCTCTAAGCTACATATGCAGCGTAAGCATTATATGGTTACTGAATGGGTGCAATGTAACTGGCTGGCTGAGTACATTTGTGAGACCCCGAATTTTATGAAATGAAAGTATTCAATTTTCTTATAATTATTCTATTTAGTATATGGTTAAATTGATAAAAGGTTAAAGTTAAGGGTGATGTGTGAAAATTTTTCAAAGTAAGAAAGTTGTCATAAAATACTCGGTGGTAAAAGTATGCGCGGTTGCATAGTAGCACACGATATTGATTATTGATGCTTACGTAAGAAGTCACTTCATTACACTCAATTATTTCTACAGTAATTACTGCATCATATCTCTCATATTATTGATTTAATTATTGTCACAGTATCATCTGCATAATATGTTATATTATTAAATCAATAATTGAGACAGCAAAGTGATTCATATTATTATTTGCAATATTGATAATGTCTAGAAGTTCTGTCAAGGAGAGGTTTGGTCACCTAATAGCGCGCCAATAAGGAGAAATCCTTACCGAAAATCCCCCTCTTTCCTGGGAATGACCTGGTTATTAAATATTATGAATTATAATATTAATGATGAATAAGTTCGTGTTGATTAAAGATGAAATGGATAGTTCCATTGTGTTGAAATTATTAGTGTTAGTGGAAATTGACATTTATTTCGATAATAATCGATGTCTGGAGGTTATATTGACCAATCGGATAATTAACAGGATAAATGAGCAATTAATTGCTATTGAATCACATGATTATAACTATTTGTTCACATGTGTGTACTATTGATTCACATTCTTGTACTATTAGGGGAGTTGGTGCAAGATTTATAATACTTGCATGACTAAGTTAAAAATAGAGGTATAGATGGAGGTACTATACTGTAATTGTTTTTTTTACATGATTAGAACTATTGAGTCACGTGATTTACTATTGATTCACATGATTTACTATTAGGGGAGGTGGTGCAAGTTTGATAATACTTGCAGGACTAAATTAAAAACAAAGAAAAAGAGGAAGGTATTATACTGTAATATTTTGAGCCCCAAAACGTGCAATTATCAAAACTATATTTTTCTATAAATAGAAGCTCATTTCCTCATTATTTTTCACCAATTCACTAAAGCTATAGAGCAATTATTATAGAGAGAAATTATAGAGAGAAAGAAGAAGATAAGTCTGCTACCTCTCTATTTCAGTATCCAGTTTTATTCTAAGGTAAGGGATATTATTATTATTGTAAGGGGTATTATTTCTTTCGTATTCATAAAGAGAGCTATTGTTATTCCATTCCTTATTATTATTCTATTGGAATAACCTATTTATACGAAGTACCTCATATATGGTGAAATTCTTTTGTTATTCCATTCTTTATTATTATGTTGGAATAACCTGTTTATGTGAAGTACCGCATACATGGTGAAATTCTTCTATTATTCCATTCTTTATTGTTACTCGGCCGGAATATCACATGCGTGCGTTTACGCTGACACAGTTCCATTATTTATTATTACGTCGAAATATCACATGCGTGCGTTTCACGTGACACAGTTCCATTATTTATTATTACATTGGGAATAACTCATGCATGCGATCTATCGCATGCATGGTGAATTCTTCTGTTACTCCATTCTTTATTATTCTGTTGGAATAACCTGTCTATGTAGATTACCACATGCATGGTGAATGATCCTTTGTATTCATTCCTTATTAAATTGTGGAAATGACCTATTTACGTGGATTATGATGAAAGTCATAATAAAAGCATTTGACTGATGAAAATCATGGGTATATGTAGTATTAGTAAGTGTTATGATGAGTTATGTTGGTTATTATGTGAAAACATGAAAGTTTCTTTGAAATCACAAAGGGTTGAAAAATCAGATTTTAGTGAAAATGGAACATGAAATTCAATTGACTATATCTCCTATTAAATTTTGAATTTTTGAGTGTGGTTAAGTTCTAGAGTTAGATCTATGAGTTTCCTAACTTATCCAAGTGGAATCACTGAAAAAGGTGTTGTAGATTTTCGTGTGGACTGATTTTAGCAAGGGAGTCAAAAGCTGCAAATTACAAAAAGGCTACTGCCCAGCAGTTTAAAAGGGCATTTTCGGCCACTTAATTTATGAGCAAATTTCTGGCCTTTTGGGAGATGGAAATATTTGGTATTAAGTACATCCTGTCTAAAAATGAGCTCATTCTGACTTAAAATGAGCAAATTATGACTATTTCAATATTTAGATTTTTCCGATGAAAAACGCTATAACCGGAGTTCTATAACTCCGATGACCATGAAATTTAAACTGGAAGCTCAGGTTAACATGTGTAAGATCTTGCCAAGATTTGGAAATTCCTGGATTTAAACTTGAGGTAGCTAATTTCTTTAGGAATTAATTAGAAATTGATTTTTGAAAAATAGTAAATGAATTTTAAAAATTTCGAGAAAAATATATGTTTTGTATAAGACTATATTCTGCTAAATTCTAGAAAAGAAATATTTTTGGGACTGATTTGGTATTTTTCATGAAAATGAACTAAGTATGAGTAAATGAATTAAATATGTTATGTGAAGTAACAAAATTGGAAAATAGAATTTATGGTTTGGAAATCCTATATAACGTATATGCAGATTTTTGATGAGAGTTTTGGTTATTGAAGATGAAATCTTATGGGTTTGGCATTTTAGGATGATTAAATGCATTAATTAATATAGAGTAAACAATTAAAATAAATTTTTTATAAGTTTAAGAAATGATTAAAAATATTGTTATAATATTAATGATATTAGATTATGAGATTATTAAGTGATTGATAACATTTGGTTATTTTTGAAGCTTATTTGGATAAATTGTATTATAAATGTTTAATATTTATCCTTTATCTCATTTGATTGATTCTTTATATCATTGTCATTATCCTCATGCTTATATTATTATGAAAGTCATCTGTGGCCTGTAGTGCATAGATGAACTTGGTATGGTTATGACCAGGGATTATTCGGTATAATCATGACCGTAATGTTACAAATGATTTGGAAAAAGTCATCATTGACCCGTAGTGCATTGATGGACAGTTTTTGGTATGATTATGGCTATGGATTCTCTTCGGCCAAGGGTGCAAAGATGAATTGTTTTATGGCATGATCAGGATCGTTGATAAAAACACGATTATCTTTGGCCCGTAGTTCATGGATAATTCGTGGTCGTGATACTAATGAATATCCTTGGCCTGTAGTGTGGGGATGATTCAATGATGTCAATTAATTATTGAGCTGAGTCTCAGTGATGAAATATTAATTCATGGATGTGATAATAATGAATATTCTTGGCCGTAGTGCATGGATAATTCATGGATGTGATACTAACGAATATCCTTGGCTGTAGTCCATGGATAATTCGATGATGTGGATTAATTATTGAGCTGAGTCTCGGCGATGAAATATTAATTCATGGATGTGATAATAATGAATATCCTTGGTCGTAGTGCATGGATAATTTATGGATGTGATACTAACGAATATCCTTGGCCGTAGTGCATGGATAATTCGATGATGTGGATTATTTATTAAGCTGAGTCTCAGCGATAAAGTTGATGAAAAACTTTTTAAATCATAGAAGATAGTAGATTTTATAATTTACTTGACTCTTCTAATGGATTGCTTATTCCGCTGCAGTTTTTGATCTAAAACTTGTTGTCTATTATATTCTATCAGTTGTTATACTGTTGAAAGCTAATGATAATTTATTCTGCATTATCTTAGTCATAATATTTTTTACTAGGCTAGTTGAGCTTACCCTTTTGCTTTCATTGTTCTCTTCAAGAAATGAGAACGTAGCTGGGACTAGTCAGGGAACAGAGTGATGGTCCTAGATAGTGCATTAGTAGTCCTCACTATTTTGTAAAATAGTGTGATAATAAGTGTAATGAGGATTCCATTGAGTGTGAATATTGTCTAGATGATAATATTTGTATTAAAACTCACAGCCTATGTTTAGTCGTATTTTACACGACAGTTGTATAATTAGTTTGTATATGAATTTTGTACCATGTATATGGCGACTTAAGATGGGTGATGTATACCTGTTTTGGGGGCGTCACAACATTGGTGAATTCCTTGACGTGCCTTTACCACCCGGAACTTTCATTCCCCGTCCTCCTCATTTTGCTACTGATATTACCCTTGCTGAAAGGATTCACCGTGCAAATCATCGTCCTTACTTCACCAAGAGGGATGAACAACGTGCAGCAGTGGTAGAACTAAATTGATGGATCTTTCCCTTTTTGTTTGATGACAAAGGGGAAGAAATTTGGGTTTATTTTAAGACTGAAAAGACTTGAATTTGTGATTCACCAGACTTTTGTTTAAAGTTTTAATTGATATGATTAGTAGTTTGATATATTTGATAATATATGTTGAACTAACATGATTGCAGGTACATGCCAAGATAATAGGGTTGTTTAAAATTTCAGTTTACTGAAATCAAATTTGAATTTCAGTTAGTTATTATGAGTTTCCTGAAATGATATTGATGCATGAATTTAGGGGGAGCTAATTATATGATATGCATGAACATAGGGGCAGCTAATGGGAATTAAAAGGTTTTTTGGTTGTCATCATCAAAAAAGGGGAGAATGTTGACCTAGTCATATTTTATCCTTAAGCTTTAGTGATGAATTATTAGTGTGCTAAATTATTTTATGGCATTTCAGGTATCTAATGATAAGGAACATTTATTGGATATTCAAGTGGGTGAAGAATTTTTCTTTACTAGGAAAACAAAAGTGTAAGGTCAATTGCATAATAATTAATTTTTTATTTAAAGGCTCTAGGACATATTATTTGCATCTTGTTATATGTCTTAAATGAAAAATGATTTAAAAATCCTTATGAAAAAGGTTTTTCTAAAAATAAAATTATTTGATATATATCACTTAATATATTAGTTTGTATGACTAAAACAAATAGACTGCATTGTGATATGTGGGTGATTAAGTGAGAAATGGTACACGTGGATATCTAGAGGATGTCAGCTATACTTTATGATTTGTTGCATGTGCGGTTTTTGAGGAGTAATTATTTCACATGCATGAATTATATTATGAGCATGCTAGCTATACATGTTTGGAAGGTGATATGTGCTACACATGAATATCTAAATTACTAGACTAAAAAGCCGACAACTTTTTCTCTTGATGATTTGATATCCTTCAGTTTTCAAGGAGAGGTAATTATGGTTACATTGGAAGTTTAAATATCTTTCAATCTTGGAAATGATGAATGACTGTTACACTCCTATCTATACGCTACTTGTTGTTTGAGAGATAAAATCAAAGAGGTTGTTTTGCTGGATAAATATTGGCTTTATTTTCGTTGTACTCTTTGATATCTTCTTACCGATTGACTTGAACAAACAAAGACTTATCTTTAATTAAACGGTAACATTTGGAGGGCTATAAATCAGTATTTTCATGGATGAAAAACAATAACTCACGAATTTATACTTGCACTAATCACTGATATTATTGAGCAACTTGATTTGGTTTGGGCAAATTTTTGAGCAGCTAAGCAATTTATTTCTGATATCTTTGAGCTGGTATTTGGTAAGAAATTAATTGTTTATCTTTTTGTGCTAATTGATCATTGCATATAGTTGAGCCTTTAATTGTTAAATTGATTATTCTTGCATTGATCATAGACCTCTATATTTGTATTGAATTTTCTGATTTAGAGTAAGTGTAGTCTAAAGGTGTTAATCCTAGTGAATTAGAGAAAATGTTTACAAACAGGTTCAAGGAAGTAAATATGCTTGAAGAGCGCATAGGTGCACAAACAGCAAGACTGGTCAAGAGAAATTAATTGTTAATTAATTTTTGTAAGAATCTGTTTTGTAATCAGAGTTTATTTATAAAGATATAAATAAAGTGAGTCTCCAATAGTCGTTGGTATTGGACGTGGACTAGACTATTATTATAGAGGGTAATAGCTGAACCACGTAAAATAATTTGGTGTTGTTTTTAATACTTGCTTTACTTTATTTATTCACATAAGTTATTTAATTATATTAATAATTAAAATTTGAATATTTGCATTATATTAAGATAATTCTTTAACACTAAGTATTTTATTTAAATTATAAATTCAGCATAATATTTAGTCATTTCAGTAGACTATATTAATTCAGCAGACTGAATTATTAAATATAGTAGCTTGAATTTAATAACTTAATCTAAGAATTAAAAATTAGTCATAGATTGCTCCCACACTTATTCAACTCCCTTCTAAGTGTGCCTAGTTAAATTTCATACTCCTATTCTGTTAATAGAATGATTGCTTTATGTGGACCTGGGGCTGCAACTGTAGTGCTCGGGAATGCTACTCTAGCTCTTGCTTGCCTGACTAGATCAAATGTCAATTACATTACAAACTTAAATAAATATAATTATTGTTTGATAAGCATAATTAAATAAATTTATATATTATTAAAATATTTAACTTAATAATTGATCAAATGAACATATAATTATATTCAATAATTTATTATTTAGATAAAAAATTAAAAAATTAATAATTATAATTATCTTCCAGAAATCTAATTAAATTTTTAATTAATTATCCTAATAATTAATATAATGAACCATTATTCATGTCGCCTTGTTATCCTAAAAAGGCAATCATCTAGTTTAAATAACTTCATTTTATTTTTTTAAGGTTGAATGGTTCAAGTTACCCTAGTTTGTCAATACTGTTTTGTCTCATGATTATGACTAAAACTACGTGACAATTATGTTTCAACTTCAAATTTTATTTTTATTTTATTTTTTTGTGAGACCTTTCATGTTTATTCAAGAATTTTATTTCATTTTTATTGTGAGATTTGTGTTCTCGCCTATAAGGTGTGAAGTATACTTAATGTTGTGAGATTTGTATTCTCACTCATAAATACTTTATGTTGTGAGATTCTAAGATTTTTGAGATTATTATGTAATTCATTGTAGTACCAACTCTACCATATCTTTAGTTTCATTTCTTTTGGAATAATCGCAAAAACATTTTTGATTATGGATCTACTACCAAAAATTCAATAATACATAATCTTAGCATTCAATGGTATTCTTGAATAATCTCATTTGTCAATAATTTAGCCATTTTATTTTACCAAGTTTAATGTCAGCCAGATTAGTCAACATTTATATGTTTATGCAACAATAGGATGTTATTTGTAATGGAGGCTTTTTTATATATATATATATATATATATATATATATATATATATATATATATATATATATATATATATAAGAGTAAGATCAAGTCATATGCTTTATCTTACTTCGCGTGTTTACACTCTTTAAATGGCGGTTTTGATTAAATACAACCGTAAATACTATACTTTTTAATGACGGACAACAAATAGCATATTTAAAAGTATGGCACGGTTGTATGACCAAAAGCTCATCAGCTAAAAAAAGTAATCTGAGTAAGAGTAAGTAAGATGACTAATCGATCATATATATATATATATATATATATATATATATATATATATATATATATATATATATATATATATATATATTTTTTTTTCTTTCAAAATCAGTTACCCTACTTTCCTAATTGACTTGAGTTGATTGGAGTCGGAAATTATTCAAAAACATGTGGCTGTATATGTTGAAAAATTAAGGAAACTGGAAACAGCATATTTGACTGACTGGAGTTTGAAATTATCAACCTCTTTCAATAGCTAAAATGTTGAATTAAATGGGAAACTGGGAAATTATGAAGGGTCCTCTCACCCACCTTTGGTCCCCTTGATTTTTCAACCAAAGATTTTTGAAAAGAAAGATTTGAGGGAAAGTCATCTAGACTAGTGAGTTGAAAATCATCAAAATTGACTTGAATATTGTATAAAATCTATATGAGGAATTAATTATAGCACAGCAGCCATATTCATTCAAGGATGTACTGAGTAAAAATAAAAATAATTTAAGATGGAATAATTATATTAAACAATTAAATTCTGAGATTTTTTTTTAAAAAAATAGACTTTGATGACTAAAAAAATCATTGAACTTTTGTCAAACTATCATAGCATACAGTTACTAATTTATTTATTGTATTGCGCCAAATTATTAATTTTTTAAACAATTATCAAAAATACCCACAATTTAACCATAAGGGCTGACGCGTTTGTTGGCGTGTACAAATGAGAAGGTCAAATTTTTGATATTTTTGAAATTATTTATAAAATTTAATGATTTTGTGAGATAAAAATAGTTTATAGTTTGTGTTTTTTTTATAGTTTATCTAAAGTTCAATGAATTTTTATTTATACATAATCTTGTATGAAATTACAGTATATATTAATTTCAGTTTTAATGATCTTATCATATAAAGTAAGGTTGCTAATAATATGTCAAAAATATAATTATATTGTCACAATAAAAAGTGTCAATAAAAATTTTAAAGTGTCGTTAAATAAATATAAAAATATTATTAAATATATATTTCTTTTGACATCATAAAAATTATAATGCCAGAATAATAGTTATGTAATCAGAACAATTACTGTTTATAAAAATATAAATATTCTTAAAACAAGTATAAAAATATATTACTTTAGTGTTATTAGTATAACTTTATCAATCATTTAAAATAGGCTTAAATATGAATAAGTACCCTAAACTATATGTCATATTCCACTTTGATGATCCATATTTCAATTTTGTCAATTAGATGATTAAACTATTAATTTTTTCTAATTGCAAAAAAATGAACATGCCACGTTAGAAATTACTGACGTGGCAACTTGTGTGGGGCATTAGGAAACTGGCGTGGCAAAAAAAGTTTTTTAATTATAAAATAAACAAATCTGATTTGGTGTGGGGTAAAATGGTCAGACAACAAATTATATAACATTATTAATTAATACAAAACAAACAATATTATGATTAAAAAACTCTTTTTGCCACATCGAACTTATAAGGCGCACGAAGTTGTCGCGTCGGCAATTTTGCCACAAGACGCTCAATTTTTTTACAATTGAAAAAAATTAATAGTTTAATCATCTAATTGATAAAATTAAAAGGTGGGTCACCGAAGTGGAATACGGCCTATAGTTTAGAGTACTAATTCATTTTTAAGCCTTTAACATATTAGTATATTTGTTTTGAGATAGTGTATGTTAACTCGAAATCAACTGACACTGAGTTGCGCCTATATAGTAAGACTTAAATTGACCATGACTATTATGGGAAAAATGAGAGGAGACCTTCGATCTAATTTTGAGATCCTCTGAATTTGGGTATGATATGGCTGGTCAAGTTTGCAAGTAAAGATTTAACAATTGAGAGTTCTCAACTGTGTTTGTGAGTTTTTAAAAGAGATCAGAAAAAGAAAAGAGGATGAAAATTTAGGGAATAGACCCAGAGTTTTTTGAGCAGAAAATTGAAAGGAGAGAGAATTTGTAAAAATTCCCTCCCAAAGATCTCCTCCTAAACTCGGAACGACATGGAAGAAAATTTATTAAAGACGTGCATGATATATTAAAATACCAAAAATATTCTTATAATAATTCTCAATTATAATCTTCTAAAGGTAAAATAGTAATATACTCTTTTAAATTAAAATTTCATTCTAAAACTCACAAATACAATAAAAGAAAATAAATGTCCTTTTTTCATTTTTTTTACTCATAAATTTTAAAAATTTTCTTTTTTATTCTATCCAAACTCACGAACACAGTCTTATGAGTGAGAATTTAATCAGGGATTAGGAATTACAATAAAATTAACTATCATGGGGGCTTTACTTCAAACGAGTACTTGATTTTATACATACTGTTAACACCAAGATCAATACACGCGCTCCAATCACCAAAGCGCGTCAAATCACACTGAAACGAAGTCATCACCGAAAAGCTTCGATTTACATAAACATCGATTGGATAACTCCGGTGTGAGAATAAGTACAGGCTGAATAAGGTTTAACAATGAAGTCTTAATGCTCTAGTGCCGTAAAATAATAATGAATTATGTGTGTACCTTAAAATCAGGGTAAACATTTGTATTTATAGTAATCTCACCACCTTTATATAGTCTTTCCCCGTATAGAATTAGAAATCCTTATTAGGTATAATCCCTTGATGGGATCAAATATAATTCCCTTAAGGAAAGAAAGTCGGTTTAAAACCTGAAACTTTCCTTAGGGGTTAGACACCAAATATAATTAGGAATATTTAATTCCTTAAAATTCTCAACTGCCCAATTGGATTCCTACATGGGTTAAAATAAACTCCACGTGGACCTTGGCCCAACATATAACCCAAGTCCAAATAATCACGCCCCAACATTGCCCTCTAGTCTCTTGTTGTATGGGACATTTAATAGAAGAGTCATAAATAAAGCCCAACAATTAACAATAAATCTTGTCAAACCCAACATCCACGAAAAACCACATTGCCCACAAAACAATGTCTCCTTAGCCTCTTCCCACGTCCGCAATCATAACTAAGGGTGTAAACGAACTGTGTCGATCCGAGTATTGAGTTGCTCATATTTGGTTCACAAAATTTATCGAGTATAAAATAAGGTTTGATTGAGGCTCATTTAGCTACCGAGTCGAGCACGATTCCAAATCGAGCCCGAGCAGTTTGGTCTTTTCTAACGAATATGATCCGAGTATCAATAGAAAATTATAATTTGAGGAGGTTCGAGTAATTTACCGAACTTTAAAATGTGCGCATATTTGACTCATTTATATTTCGAGTCGAGCTTGAATCGAACTTTTAGTCGAGCGAGTACGAATCGAGGCCGAACAGTTTACTCATTTTACAGCCTTAATCATAACCCCCATTATATAGTTGTTTTGTGATATGCGCGCGAAACTGAAAAGACAAACCACTTAAACCTTTTTCCTCCCAATTTAAACAAAACTGTATCCCCAATTTCAAAAACATTTACCATATCTCTACAACTCCCCTACACCAGCAATAGCCTCCCAAATCTCCCCATTAATGGCGTCCTCGAATAACCCTGCTACCTTCCCGAGCTCCGACGAATCCATTAGGGTAATCCAAACCGACGAACCCATTAGGGCTATTCCCCTTCTTCCATCCCCATCCTACCATAATTCCAACCCCTACATTCACCGAAATAAGCGTTTTGGACATGCCTTTATCAAAAAGAACCTCCCTACTTTGGATAAAATTAAAACCAAGAAAACCAGCCACCAAGACAACAAAAAGTGGGACTTCTGACTCCACCCAAACACACCCCGAAGCCCCCTCTACCAAAACACCCACAATCACCCCAACACTTCCAATTAAACACCTACCCTTATTCCCGACCCAACAACCAATACTAACCTGATCGACATTAAGACATCATCAACCAATAAACAAATGATGAAACAACCGAAGACCTCCCACCAACCAAAAATCCCCAAACCAAATTGCCTCCCCCACACTTCTCACTACCCCAAGATCCTCAACTGACCGGATCCTCCAACAGACAAGTGCAGGAGGCTCGAAACTGAATGACCTTTTAGCCAACCAAACTTGAAGAATACCCGCATGAGTTGTTCGAAAACGTCATCCTCCTAGCCGACAAACACCAGTTCAAGGATATCAGCATCCAAGAACTTATCTACACCGGTATCATGCATCAGGGTTGGGTAAGTAACATTTCCCTTCGCCTACATTAATACTTTCATACAATAATAACTTATCTGAAAGTATCTCATGTGCACAAGCTGATGCAGTCTCTAGCCACCTCATCCGTTGGTTCAACTAGGTTAATGCCAGAGAAAAGGAGCTTGAGGCGAAAATACAACAACTTAAAGTTCAAACATAACGAGGCTGAACTGCTCAAGGATTACCTCTACCACACCAAACTCAGAGCAGATGTTGCCGTAGCCGGGTATACAAAAAGAAACAAAGTCATCACTTCGACACAAAATTCTATTGCCAGAAGCTAGAAGACGAGCTGAAGGCTAAAAAAATTTAAAGTAGACGAAGGAGAGGAGCGATACAAAGCCCTTCTTACCCAAAGAGCAGCAACTTAAGAAGATAACAAAGACTTGAAGAAGAACGCCAACATCATGATCACCCAGGTCCATAAAATGCACGAAGAGAAGAAGAGGATGATTGGCTTACTTCATGTCAAAGAAAAAGAGTTCACTAAATACTGTTAGGTTTGTAATATTCAAGAACGCAATCAAATTGCATAAATTTAGCGGAAACGTGTAAAAATCAGAGTTTAAAATTTTATACAAACCATATACCCGGATCACCCTTTATGCAGAATTATTAATTAAACAAAAAAGATGAATAAGAAACATACCCTTGAAGATCCAAGCTTCATCAGGTACAAGTTCACCTCCAATCCTTTTCGCGTTCAACTTGAATCCACCGGGTTTGGTTCATTCCTTTGATCAACGTTAGCCACCCAAGTGTTTGGCCTCTAGAGGTGATCCACCAAGGAAAAAGAATTTTCAAGAAGAAGGGGTATTGGCTCAAACCCTAGTTTTTCCTATCTGTATAGAAAAAGGGGCGTACTCTCCAACAAATTGGAATTATTACGTATATTATAAAAGTCAACAACCACATCACCCATAATAAGACTCCTCTTATTTATAGATGTGGGCAACCCACCTTAACAATTAAGGAATTGGGTTTTATTTAATTAATTAAATTCTTTTAATTAATTAAACTTCCTAATCTTATTAGGGATAATTAATTAAACTCCTTTAACTAATTTTCCTTCCTAATCCAATTAGGAATAAATGAGAGTACTTATATTAAATTAATTCCTAAACTTTTTTAGAAATTAAAATAATAATAATTATAATAATATTAATAAGACTCCTCTTATTAATTTATATTTAATATTTCTAAAATATTAAATAATAAATATTAAGCTAATTAATTTATTCTATCACCATAGATTAAATTAAATATACATAACATATATTATTACGATTATGCCATTAACTTCTTAAATAATTATTCTTCCTTTTATGGTGTGACCCTTTAGGTTCTCCATATTAAGCTAGGTTGTGAATAAATCAATTAGAACAATTCTAATCTTATTTAAATAAATAAATTAAACAATTAATTTATTTAAATAAATAATATTTATTCTCTGATAGGATAAGCCTCCCTAGCGATCAACGACTTTCCGGATAATATAGATTTCAACATTAATCATTAAAGAACCTTTGAGTAAATAGTTTAATGTACAATTCAATCCTTCCACCATCTGATGTCCCAATTAAATATAAGGCATGGAATTCTTTGTCAAGTCTTATTTTATTTAATTATATGTATTTCGATCCTTAAATGCACAACACCAAATAATGCAAATTAGAAACTCCTTTCTAGTTTCATTACTGTCTTGGCCAAGGACTCAGGGTTGTCATTTATCGAATCACATAGGACATTTCTCTTCTTTTAATAAGTGGTAGATTCTTTATTGATCATACATTATCTCCATGTACAACTTATTATACCCAAGCATACCCTTTGATATACCCTAAGGGTCTTAAGGAATAAATCAAAGTATAACTCATCATACACAAGATACTATGATGATCTCAAGTCCAAGGATCACTTGTCTTCTTACTATCACTACTGAGAATTCCTATTGACAGCAAGTAAAACTCCATTAGGTATTCCTTAGCAAGCCACGTTCGATGAACTTATTCTCTAATAAGCACCTACATACTTGCTTTAGTGTCTCCACACAAATGATCATGAGATCAATCATCCTCATCCAATGAGCAAGACAACGTATGCACCCAATCTATCAGGATTCACTAATCCCAATTTAGTAATCCAATGATTGGGAACTATTTTAGTTTTAAGCTTTCTAAGAATTTAGATCTCATTAGAATGATCATCATCATTATTCTAAAAGCATTGCTTAAAACTATGAGTTTATCACATATTATAAAACAAACATCATGTAGATAATTAAAAGCCTTTAATAAATTAATACTTTTTATTAATAAATGAATAAGATTGTTACAAAGTATATGTTTTATCATCAAACATGATTGGCTTGTAATGCATACTACTTTCAATCTCCACTTGCACTAAAGCCAATCGTCGTGGTATCTCATACTCTTCTTCTCTAAGTGACGATTATCCCTTTATTGGATAAGCTTTAGTTAATGGATATGTAATGTTGTTCTTGAGAGTCCACTATCTCTATAGTGATTTCCATCTTTCAATGATTCTAATAATCAAATGAAAGTGCCACAACACATGTTTAGATCCAAGATGAGACTTAGGAACTATTCCTAGTTACGTAATGAACTTTTAATCCAAACAATCAACTTGCGACTTCATTTATAGCTATATACTTTGTCTTTATCACTAAACCAACAACTCTTTTGCTATTTGGAACCTTTCAAATTCTTTGCACCCTTTGTTCAAGGTAACCCTTTACCTTAAAGTGGATTTTATGTCGTCTTGTGTCTGTGCGAAAAACTTGAGTGCTGTTAAGCCCTCTAGTTTTAATTTCGGACTCACCATAAATCGATCACATCTTTAGTGCTTGGGTTAAGTACTTTAAGATGTTTTTCAACGACTCATAGTGAACTTCTCCATAATATGGTGATCGACATCGTCTCTCGTACATTTCATTGCATACATGATTGTCACTCATGCGACCTCTCTTTTCGAGAGTGCTGTGGGGACTATTAAGAGATACACTCCATGACTCATCAACATGAGATATCTCTTGGTGTTTGCCATGCTAAACGACTTTAGCATCAAATGAATATACGTTCCTTGGGTTAAGTCGAGCATCCTCTTGTATCTATCTATATAGATTTTATCCCCAATTAAGATACTCTTCCCAAACCATTCATGGAGGAATGTTTAGACAACTTTATCTTTACTGATTGTAGCATTGGCATGTTATTCCTTATCCGTAGTATATCAACATATAGTACTAGGAATGTCACGATGCTCCCACTGACCCTTTTGTACACACTAGGTTCATTCTTATTTTTGATAAAATCAAACTCTTTTGATTGCCCCATCAAAACGAATGTTCCATATTTGAGAAACTTGCTTCAATCCATTTCTCTGAGTGTCTACAACACTTACCTCATCGTATGTATTTGGATCATCATCTTCTATGATGTGTACCTCATCATCATCATCTATGATGAATCCATATCTCCTAGGTATCTTGGTACTTATTCGATTTCTGATTTAGGTTGTGGTATAATAGGTCTATCTACTGAGGTTCCTCTTATTTGACTTATAGTATTTTGTGGTTCTTGAACTCTTCAAGATCTATTATCCTCCACTAGCCTCTTTTAATGATAAACACCTTTATCTTAGAAGGAAGCGTGTTTCGTAACAAACACCTTTTGCTAAGTAGAATTATAGAACATATACCTAAACTTACTTTAGGATGTCCCACAAATCAGTACATGTCAAATCTTGTCCCAAGCTTATCCTTGAAACCTTTTCACATAAGTTGGACAACCCCTTATCTTAACATACTTAAGATTAGAATCCTCCTATCCATAACTTTTATGGAGTCTTGGGAAATGGATTTTGAGGTTACCTTTTAAAAGTAGATATATAGTCATTTCTAGGACATGACCCTAGAAGAATACTGGAATGTCGGTAAAATCATTATGGACCGCACCATGTCCAACAAGGTACGATTTTTCCTTTCAGATACATCAATCAATTATTACGTATCATGAGGTGTCCATTATGAGAAAAATCATTTGAGATGATCTAGAAACTTATTGCACAAGTATTTATTCCTTGATCTAATCAAAGAATCTTAATACTTTGTCAATTTGTTTCACTTCTGAATTCTTTGAACCTTTCAAATAATACAT
This sequence comes from Panax quinquefolius, assembly GCA_020205615.1. Taxonomy (NCBI): domain Eukaryota; kingdom Viridiplantae; phylum Streptophyta; class Magnoliopsida; order Apiales; family Araliaceae; genus Panax; species Panax quinquefolius. The sequence continues at coordinate 90,097,831 of CM035162.1, forward strand.
ACTTGTATTTCAGCAAATACACACATTCAACTCTTTGAATGATCATCTCCTTTTCTTATACTAATTTGTTCAATATGCAAAATTATTTTCATGTAAGTTAAGTATACAAAATTTATTAAGTAATATTCCAGTTCTATACAAAACATTATTATTATAAATAGAACAACAATTGTTCTTAATTATAATACCAAAGATTTCATTGTCCAACAATAAAATGGAAATAATGTTTCCAACGAGAACTGGAATACAATAACAACTTATTGACTTAATAGACTTGCCGTAGGCATGGCTAAACTATAAGTTTCTATGGCTAATGTAGCAACCTTTGTTACATTTCCCACACATAGGATTACTTATATTTGTTTAGCTTTCTACTTCTGCTTGGTCCCTTCATAAATCTATATTTATGATAACCAAAGTCGGTATCCAATACCCAAGTAGAACCTTGACTTAAAGAAAAATTTATTTTAAATCATGAACAAAAACTGTATTCTAGCCGAAACTTCACTAAGTTTCTTTGGTTAGCCTCTGCAAGATGCTTCTCGCAGTTTCTTTCTAGTGTCCTGGCTTATTGCAGTGGAAGCAAACTCCTTTGCTATCCGTATCAGTTTTGTTCTTATTATCCTTTGTTTTTGTCTTTTCATTTACCTTCTTTGAATCTTTCTTCTTTTCAGAAGATCCTTTGGCCCCTACCAGTAAGACTTTATTTTTCTTGGTTGGAAAGTGACTCTCAACATTTTTCAACATGTTAAGCAAATCAGCGAGGCTGATATCTAGCTTGTTCGTATGAAAAATTCACAACAATTATGAAAGGAGTCCGGGAGTGAGTGCAAGATCAAATCTTGGCTCAACTCTCCATCCATGACAAAACTCGTTGTCCTAATTGATCAATCAAATTGATTATGTAAAGGACTTTTATCTGTACTGTAGTGTCATCGGTCATTCTAGATCGGAAGAGCTCTTTAGATATCAGATATCTATCAGTCCTACTTTCCTCACCATCAACTACTTGATGTGTAGGAATATAGTAGAAGCATCCATAGTTTCATGTTGACGCTGAAGCTCGTTACTCATAGATGCGAGCATGATGCATTGAGCCAATTGTGCATCATCTTGCCACTTTCTAAAAGTAGCAATGTCTTCCTCGAGGCATTATCGCAACCATTCTTGAGGATAGGCGTATTAAGGACATAAGATAGCTTTTTGACTATGAGAACTATTCTCAAATTCCTTAACCAATCCGTTTAATTGATGCAGTTAATTTAGCATCTAATATGCTTCATGATGATAGTAATTTTAGACATTGTAAAATTACGTAAATGAATTTGTAATTAACAACATTTTAACATACATTCTTTTATTAATTACCAAAATAATTTAGGTCTTGTTTTAAATTGGTATCTCCCACTATTTTCTTCAAACTATATTACCCTCAATATATATAGTTCGGCAAAATCTAATTAAAGATCTCGCTAGTGAGAATAAGGATCCCATTTCAAATGTATATAGCCTTGTGGTGACACAACAAACTATATATAAATAAATAGGTGAACAACTTTTGTCAATTACATCAACTATTCAACTCCTTTTCTTTTGCCTCTTAGATTATTTTGATCAAGTGGTGGTACATCCGAATCAAAATTATCCAAGTTAAGTCCGACCTAGCACTTTCTATATATTCAAAAAGAAAAATATCATCCTTGTGGTGACACAAACAAAACAATATTGTTCAATTTTCTTTATAAGCATCAAATGTGATAAATTAACATCTTAAATACTTAATACTTGCCTTGTGGTGACACAACAAACTCATATTAAATATTTAATACTCTATTAATTTTATCATGCTAGAAGGCGACGTTCGATATTCCAAATATCTTTGAACGCTTAGGACTTAATATAAAAATTTGAGGGGTTTGTTATTAATTTGTCTCATCTTGTTTAGCGCGCATGCACACATATATATAAAATACGCGTCATATTAGTGAACATGCGAAACATGTTTGCATAATATATAATATATATAGTATAAGCATGCACATATAGAATACTATATTCTACTCGGATTGATTATGGACTTTTATTCTAGTTTGGTTCACTAGAGCCACTAAGTGAACCAAAAGGTCAAACCCTAGGGGTGCAAGAAATAATATTTAAATATAACTATTACATTTAAACCCGGGCTTCATTACAAACGAGTCTTCAAGCGCTCCTTACTCATTGATCTTCAATTTTTCAAAATTAATTCTAACTATTCCTATTACATAACTATTTCAAAATAAATAGAAACCTTGATGATGATGATCGAGGGAAGTACATAGGAGGAGAGATAGAATTTACATTAAGAAAAAATTAGAGAAAGCAGTCTTGTGAGACCCCATTTAATAAAACCCATACATTCATGCATCCAACTAAAATAAAATCCAATCATATTGGTCGATAGTCCATAATCAATCCCATTTATTATCATACACATCATCATATGCATCGATAAATAACATTCATCTTATGAATAATAAACATTCAATATATATATTGATATCATTTAATGGGCAAATTTAATTAGTATAAAATCTAATTTTGAATCAAAATAAACTCCTTTATTTTAATCCAAATTTAAATCAAAATAAAACTATTTTATTTTAATTTATCCAATTTTGAATAAAATAAACTATTTTATTTTAATCAAAATCTTTAATCAAAATAAACTCCTTTATTTTAATTAATTATGGAATCCAATTCCATATATATAAAAATTCTTTATTAAAGGAAACACGGATTCTCTTTCCTATTCACAAATAAACTCCTTTATTTTGAATAATATGAAATCTTATTTCATATCTAAATAAACTCTTTTATTTAAGGAAATATATAATCCAATTTCAACTCTAATTAATTATCATGGAATCCAATTCTAACTCTAATTAGTTAGCATGAAATTTAATTTTAATATTAAAATAAACCTTTTTATTTTAAGATTAAAATAAATATTTTATTTTAAAATTAAAATAAACTTTTATTTTAATTATTAAATTATTAAAATATATATTATATACATAATATATATTATGGTAATATATATATTATATATATATAATATATAAGTATTGCATAAGAACGTCCCACGTGATACCACTTTATAACAGTGGTTCTTGAATATATATATATATATATATATATATATATATATATAAGTATCCGTTCCTTCCTTAAAATAATTACCGAATTATTCACGGATTGCCTTGGATTAATGGATTTCTTTGAACGTACGTGATCACGTGGCCCAATAAAAAAAATTTAAAAACAAGTTTCGCTAATCTCCAATATGAATTTCGCTAAATTCAGGATTACCGAATTTTTTTATTTTAATTTTTATTTTTTTTTAATAAATTTTATACAATAAAATTATGCCCAATTAAATTGTTCTAAACACATATCAATGTACATATCAAATTTAAACAATTAATAATTCGCATAAAGGTTTGGCTCGATGCCCTTCATTAGGTTTGTAATATTCAAAACGCAATCAAATTGCAAAAATAAGCGGAAGCGAGATAAAATCAGAGTTTAAAAATTTTACAAACCATATACCCGAATCACCATTTATTCACAATTATTAATTAAACGAAAAAGATGAATAAGAAACATACCCTTGAAGATCCAAGCTTCCTCAGGTACAAGTTCTGTGACGCTCCCAAAATAGGTATACATCACCCATTACGAGTTGTCAATACATGATGCGTAAACAACTACAACTTTATTATTACAGCGAAGAAAGCGTGAGTTTGAATACAAATATTATCTTCTAGACAATATCTATACTCAAATAAATCCTCATCACATTTATTGATACATTATTTTACAAAATGGTGAGGACTACTAAACAACTCTCTCTAGAACCTTCATTCCATACCCAGAGCTCGTACTCATTTATATTCTCGCCTCACGAGAAAAATGGAACAAAAAGGAAAAGGGTGAGCTCAACTAGCCCGATAAAGAATATTATGACTAAGATATTATACAACAAATTATCGTTAGTCTTGACGGGAAAAATCTAATAGAATCTGATAGACAACAAATTTTAAATCAATATTTATGGTGGTAATAATAATTCATTAGAAGAGTTAAGTAGAGAATGCAAACTACTATCTTCTATGTATGAATTTAAAAGTTCATAAATCTATCTTTTATCCTGTAACATCAATCAATATATATATATCTGGAATCACATATTCATCTTTTACTCTGAGCCAAAGATATTCATCGATTTGGTCGTGTTCATCTAAACACTGTTCATCTTTGCACTACTGGGCCAAAGATATTCTTGAGAAATCATTCATCTTTGCACTACTGAGGCCAAAGATATTCCATAATATCATCATTTAAATGAAGATGATGAAAAATATTTTTAAAGAAAGCGAATCCGGTGAAACAAAATGGCAAGAATTAAGGATTAAGGATTAGTACTTTGTTTTATCCACGTCCAAAAATACCTCAAAAATAATCACGGTGGTGTAAAATTCAAGAATGATCAAAACATGGATACAATCAAAGCTAGTATCAGGAATAGATATTTTGAGACGAAAAGGAAAATTTTCATTTTTAGATGAATAGTGTAATAAATGATACGAATTCGTGAATAAGTGAAATAATCAAGTATCGTGAATAGTCTTAGTATACGTGAATAGTAACTCAGAACACCAAAAGTTCCAAATTTGATAAAAACTTGGATCAATATTTCAACATAATGATATTGAAGAAATAATATCATTCTGAAAAAAATAATATCCTTACCTAGAAAGATCAGTCTTACAAATTGAAAAACAGGATATAGGCTATGACTTGGACTTGCACCAGTATAGCAATACTCAAAGTATACTCAAAATACTCATAAGAATACGCTCGATAATATAGAGAGAAAACTTGGAGTTTACGGTGTGATTTTCAATTCTAACTAAGCACCTATTTATAGGAAAATGCTTAGAACACCAAACGCAGAAAATTTAATAAATTAATAATATTATTTTTCAAATTTCCTACGCCCACTAATTTGGTCCAAGACATCAGCCACCATGTGACAAAACATTAAAAACGTTTTTCTTACTTTAAATAATTAAAACTTCCAAAAATCAATTATTTCGGAGCTTCGAAACTTCAATAATTCACAATAAATATCCCTTTTATTCGAAAATTCGAATCTCGCGACTTTTTATAGGAAATTCAATTCTCTACAACTTTGCAGAAGAAAGTTTTTCCAAATTCCAAACAGAAATTGACCGAAATCCACAAGCAGGCGATTTTACAAAATTTATAATCAAATTTCGATCGATAAATGGGGTCCATGAGCATGTTTAACATGTTTTAAACATTTATTGCAACAAAAATACCCTTCCTCCTTGTATACTCATATATCTCACATTCGTTGTAAAAATATCACCATTATTATATATTTAAAATATAATAATACATTTAAATGAATTATCTTATCGAGAAAAAGATAAAATTTCAATTTTCAACAATTGTCACATTAAAATTTTTCTCCATCTATATCCACATAAAATCAATATTTTCTTCATCATATGAATCAATAATTAATTATTCACAAATAATATTACGAGAATCACTGATATTGACAACGGAGGCGGTTCAGGGAAGAGGGCTTTCAATAAAGATTTCTCCTTCTTGGCGCACAATTAGGTGACCAAACCTCTCCTTGACGCAGAACTTTCTAGACATTGCCAATAATGTTATCTAATAATATTATTAGGATAATATGAATTATTGCCGATAATGAAAATCTTGTGTAATGACAATTATTGAAACAACAACAATATAAAATATCAACGCAATGACAAATATTGAATCAATAAAATAAAATCTTGAGCGATAATTCATGTAACCATTATTAGTAGTGCCTTCTTACGTAAGAATCAATAATTGGTGCAATCTGGTGTCTTCTTGTGTTTTAACCACTTAGAGTATTTTAACGATTATTACTTGATAACAACTCTATTTGTTATTTTTAAACAACTCATATTTGTCGCGTTTTCTTCATCCAATCGCTTTCAGTTATAGGGCCCACACATGCATTACGCTTGCCGTCGTATGAATATTCCCCAGATAGATACGAATATTCCACGACCAAACGAATATTCCCAAACAACAATGAATATTTTATAACCACTTGCTTATTTTGAAATATTTGCGTATTTTACCCTAACTATCCACATTAATCAAATCAACCCTTACTATTTCAAAATAATAAATAGAAAATTAAATTTCATTAATAATAAGTTGGGGTCTTACAACCTCCCTCCTTATGAAATTTCGTCCTCGAAATTGGCGTCGTACACAGTGTTTGAAAAGGTGAGGATACCTCGCTTTCATTTAGTTTTCAATTCGAGGTCATTTCTTCTATAGCATGATTCCTCCACAAAACTTTAACTTGTGGTATGACCTTTCTTAGCGTGGGACATGCTCCTTCTATCCAAGATCTTTGTGGTACCTCCTCATACGTTAAGTCTTGGCTATCTCGTCCGGTTCTAACTCTATAAGCGTGGTTGGGTCTTTCACATATTTCTGAAATGCTGAGATATGTGAAACACATTATGAACACGAGACATACTCGGAGAGGTGCTTAGAGTCTATAGGCTACATTTCCTATTCGGTCAAGAATTTGAAATGGACCGATAAATCATGGATTGAGCTTTCCTCTCTTCCTAAATCTTGTAACTCCCTTCCATGGAGCAACTCATGACAATACATGATCCCCTATACTAAATTCCACTTCCTTTCGATGAAGATCCGCATAACTCTTTTGTCGATCTTGTGCCATTTGTATCGTTGTCGAATCATTTGGATCTTTTCGGTGAGTCATACGCATTACTAACTCGGGTCCCAACAATGTTTCTTCAACCACCTCGTCCCAACATCTTTGAGAAGCGACACTTTCGTCCATATAATGCTTCAAATGGAGCCACACCTATACTTGCACGATAAGCTGTTGTTGTAGGAGAATTCTAACAATGGTAAATACTTATCCAACCTTGCCCTTGAAGTCTAGGACACGAGTCTTAATAAATCTTCAAGAGTTTGAATAGTCCTTTTCGATTGTCCGTCTAGTTTGAGGATGGTATGCGAACTAAATCGCAAATCCGTGCCCATAGCTTTTTGCAAGCTAACCCAAAATCTTGAAGTGAATCTTGGGTCACGATCCAAAACTATGGATCTTGGCATGCCATGCAACCTCACAATCTCATTCACGTACATACTAGCAAGGCGTTCAAGAGGAATAAGTCTCCGTGTCGGCAAGAAATGAGCGGACTTTGGTTAATCTATCAACAATAACCCAATTAGCATTGATGCCTTGAGAAGCCGTAGGAAGACCCATGTGAAATCCATGGTAATGTGTTCCCACTTCCATTTCGGAATCTCAAGTGGTTGCAGCGGACCCTTAGGTACTAGATGCTCGCCTTTACACATTGACAAGTTAAACACATCGAGATAAACTTTGCAATCTCTCTTTTCATATTGTTCCACCAAAATGTATGTCGAAGATCACGATACATTTTAGTACTTCGAGGATGGATTGCAAATGGTGTATTGTGTGCCTCCATCATAATCTTGTACTTCAAATCCAGTCGTTAGGCACAAAGTCTAGAGTGGACTCAAGTATTCCTTCTTCATCAATTCTCGCTTAGGAATAGCTCCTTCTTGTACTTTCTTCTTCATACGCATCGACTCCGAATTCGGTGGCAAGCAACCTTAACTTTTTCTATTAAAGTTGGCTCTGTCGTATACTTGACATCATCACACTCATTCCGCATATGATCTTCTACTCGATGCGTCGGCTACCACGTTCGCTTTTCCGGGATGGTATTGAATAGTGTGGTCGTAGTCTTTCAATAGCTCGAGCCAACGTCATTTGCCGCATGTTGAGTTCTTTTTTTTGAGTGAAGAAATATTTAAGGCTTTTATGGTGCGAATATATCTCCACTTTCTCCCCATATAGATAGTGCCTCCATATCTTTAAGCGCTGAAGCGATTGCTTGCTGACTCTAGATCATGAGTAGGATAATTCCTCTCATACTCTTTAAGTTGTCGAGGCATAGCTATGACTTTCCCACGTTGCATGAAAACACATCCTAACCCTTTGCGAAGCATCATTTGTAGATAACAAATCCATCCGAACCGGATGGTATTGTTAGAACAGTCTTAGAAATAAGTCTACTCTTAAGCTCTTGGAAACTCTTCACATTCTTCGCGCTCCAAGCGAATTTTGTATCCTTTCGAGTTAAGTGAGTTAATGGAGTAGCGATTCGAGAAAACCCTTCCACGAATCTCCGATAATAACCAACTAAGCCCAAAAGCTACGTGCTTGATCACGCAGAGCTTGGTTGCTCCCAACTTTGTATTGCTTCAATCTTGGCGGGTCCACGGATACTCCATGTTTCGACACCACATGCCCAAGGAATGCTACTTCCTCAAGCCGAACTTCGCATTTCTTCAATTTGGCATATAGTTTGTTTTCACGAAGCCTTTGGAGTACCGACTTCAAATGGTGCTCATGATCTTCACGACTTTTGGAATATATGAGGATGTCATCAATAAAAATAACAACAAACCGATCAAATATTCCTTGAATACTCGGTTCATCATATCCATGAAAGCCGCAGGAGCATTAGTTAGTCCGAAAGACATGACTAAGAATTCATAATGCCCATACAGGAGTTACGAAGGCGGTCTTTGGAATATCCTCGATTCTAATCTTGATTTGATGATATCCGAGCGAAGATCGATTTTGAAAAGAATTGTGCCCTTGCTGTTGGTCAAACAAGTCATCAATACGAGGTAGAGGATACCTATTCTTGATGGTGACATGATTCAATTCCCGATAGTCAATACAAAGTTGCATACTCCGTCTTTCTTCTTTCTGAATAAAGCAGGTGCACCCCGAGGAGATGTCTTAGGGCCAGAAACCGATGTCCAACAATTCACGTAGTTGGACCTTTAACTCTGAAGTTCAATAGGAGCCATTCGATATGGGGTTTTAGAAATGGGCTTTGTACCGGGTTCAAGATCAATAAAGAATTCAACTTCACGTTACGGGGTAGGGCAGGAAGTTCTTGAAATCGTCGGAAAATCGATAACAACAGGAATATTATTCAAATTTGACATGTCTTTATTCAAATCCATAACATGGGCTAAGAAAGCTTAACATCCGTTTTTTAATAAGCGAATTTCTTTATGATTAGATATAGCGGTGATTGATTTTAATGGTTTAGTTGCTTGAATTAAATACAAACGGGTTGATTAGGAATATGAAAACTAACAACCTTACAAAAACAATCAATTTTGGCATGATGAGTAGTTAACCAATCAATCCCTAAAATCACATCAAAAGCAAGTATCTTTAAAGAGATAAGGTCATTGACGGGTAAGGTGATGGTGCCAACTTGAATCAAACAAGATTTATAAGCAGTGGATATGATGAAAGTTTCTCTAACGGAGTTTCCACGAGATAGGTCAAAGTCTAATTTCTCCCGAGTCAAGTTTAAGCGTTGAGCACATGCGGGAGAGATAAATGAATGGGTAGTATGCCGGTATCAAGTAAGGTATAAACTTCACAAGAATTTATAAATAGCTTACCCGTGATCCCTTGTTTGGGTTCTCGCATTTTGACCGATCACAACAAACGCTCTTCCGGAATCGTTGACTTTGACTTTTTCGGGGACGATCTTTTGAGTCACCGTCCCCATTGAACTAGGTTTAAATTCTACCGTGCGATCTCGGCGATATGTCCTTCCTTTCCATAACTATAGCATACCTTGGCTGTTGTGGGTAGTTTGGTGATATGTCCCTCTTTTCGCATTTGTAGCATATGGATGGGTGGTCGTTCTCCTCCCTTAGAACCGATTGCTTCGGCCTTTGTCATCTTCACATGGTCGTTGTTAAATCTCCTCTTTTAAAATCTCCTCATTTCGCTTCTTCTATTTTCATGGCCATGATTACCACCGGAGTGGTTACCATTTTTGTCCGTCATTTCTTTCTCCATTTGGTTATCATTATTACATTGACCGCTATCTCGTACGATCCACGGTTATGGGTCCTCGGTTGAACATACTCGTTATCTCGCTCTAACAATTGAGCCCTATTAACAACATCTGAATAGAGAGAAAATTTATGAGAAATGAGATATTATCGTATCTTCTGGGTTTCAAACCTCTCGAAACATCGCGTCATACGTTCCTCATTCTCCACCAAATGAGGTGCAAACCTAGATAACTCTGCAAACTTTGCCTCGTCTTTGAGACACCGTCATGTTGTTTTGTTCTAATCGATGAACTCCACTTCCTTCATATAATGAACACTTTCGGAAAGTATTTGTCATTAAATAATTCTGAAATGTCTCCCAAGACATCTTGAGAGTGAAATTTGGATGGAGTACGCTTCACGAGACTCCCACCGTGAGTACGCTTTCGCCCACGGAACATAAAGGTGGCGAATGGAACCTTCTGTTCCTCGTGCATCCCAAGACATTGAATATCTTGGTAATTTGCTTGACCCATGTTTCCGCCATGATCGGATCGGCTTTCCTTAAATTCTGGTGGTCCCGACTCTTTGGTTGCTTGGTTGTGACAACCCGTGAATTGCTATCATTTCCTCCTCTGTATTTTGAACACGAGTCTCCTAAATGCGATTTTGCATGAAGCTGCAAAAAGCTTCTAAACATCCCTCGTTCATCATACGCTTTCGGTGGTGTTGTTCACGGGAGGAACATTGCCACGACTGTTATGCGTTCTCTTCGTTGGTGAGTCTGAGCGTCTCCACGATCTCATTTCCATTGTTAATATTCTCGATTCGACATTCTCAAAATCTCATATAAAACAAGGGTTAATTAAGGAAATCAATATATCACATAATATCCTTATATCTTGACCAACTAACAAATAAGCTTAGGTAGGACACACTAGCGAAGGATTTACTCGTCTCTCCCTCCTAGTTCTATTCCCGATCTCGCTTGGATATCATATCCTAAGCTCGATACCAATTGTGGCGCGCCCCAAAATAGGTATACATCACCCATTACGAGTTGTCAATACATGGTGCGAAACAACTACAACTTTATTATTACAACGAGTAAAGCGTGAGTTTGAATACAAATATTATCTTCTAGACAATATCTATACTCAAATTAATCCTCATCACATTTATTGATACATTATTTTACAAAAATGGTGAGGACTACTAAACAACTCTCTCTAGAACCTTCATTCCATACCCCGACTCGTACTCGCTATATTCTCGCCTCCTGAGAAAAATGGAACAAAAAGGAAAAGGGTGACCTCAACTAGCCCAGTAAAGAATATTTTGACTAAGATATTATACAACAAATTACCGTTAGTCTTCAACAGGGAAAAATCTAATAGAATACAATAGACAACAAATTTTAAATCAATATTCGCAGTGGAAATAATAATTCATTAGAAGAGTTAAGTAGAGAATGCAAACTACTATCTTCTATGTATGAATTTAAAAGTTCATCGTCTATCTTTTATCCTGTAACATCAATCAATATATATACGGAATCACATATTCATCTTTGCACCTGAGGCCAAAGATATTCATCGATTAGTCGTGTTCATCTAAACACTGTTCATCTTTGCACTTCTGGGCCAAAGATATTCTTCAGAAATCATTCATCTTTGCACTACTCTGGCCAAAGATATTCCATAATATCATCATTTAAAGGTGAAGATGATGAAAAATATTTTTAAAAAAGCGAATCCGGTGAAACAAAATGACAAGGATTAAGGATTAAGGATTAGTACTTTGTTTTATCCACGTCAAAAATACCTCAAAAATAATCACGATTGGTGTAAAATTCAAGAATGATCAAAACATGGATACAATCAAAGCTAGTATCCGAATAGATATTTTAGACGAAAAGGAAAATTTTCATTTTAGATGAATAGTGTTGTATTTCGTGAATAATAATCTAAGTAGTATCGTGAATAGTGCGTGAGTATCGTGAATAGTAACTCAGACACCAAAAGTTCCAAATTTGATAAAAACTTCGGATCGATATTTCAACATAATGATATTGAAGAAATAATATCATTACTGAAAAAAAATAATATCCCTTACCTCGAAGATCGAGTACTTCTAAATTTGAAACAGGATATAGGCTATGACTTGGACTTGCACATAGTATAGCAATACTCAAAGTATACTCAAAATACTCACAAGAATACGCTCGATAATATAGAGAGAGAAAACTTGATTTCGGTGTGATTTTCAATTCTAACCTAAGCACCTATTTATAGGAAAATGCTTAGAACACCAACGCAGAAAATTTAATAAATTAATAATATTATTTTTTCAAATTTCTACGCCCACTAATTTGGTCCAAGACATCACCACCATGTGACAAAACATTAAAAACGTTTTCTTACTTTAAATAATTAAAACTTCCAAAAATCAATTATTTCTGAGCTTCAATAATTCACAATAAATATCCCTTTTATTGAAAATTGAATCTCACGACCTTTTATAGGAAATTCAATTCTCTACAACTTTACGAAGAAAGTTTTTCCAAATTCAAAGCAGAAATTGACCGAAATCCACAAGCCAAGCGATTTTTAAAGGTTTATAATCAAATTTCGATCAATAAATGGGGTCCAGAGCACATGTTTAACATGTTTTAAACATTTATTGCAACAAAAATACCCTTCCTCCTCGTATACTCATATATCTCACATTCGTTGTAAAAATATCACCATTATTATATATTTAAAATATAATAATACATTTAAATGAATTATCTTATCGAAAAGATAAAATTTCAATTTTCAACAATTGTCACATTAAAATTTTCTCCATCTATATCCACATAAAATTAATATTTTCTTCATCATATGAATCAATAATTAATTATTCACAAATAATATTACTGAGAATCACAATATTGACAACGTGCGGTTCCCAAGAAAGAGGGGCTTTCAATAAAGATTTCTCCTTCTTGGCGCTCAATTAGGTGACCAAACCTCTCCTTAGATGAACTTTGTAGACATTGCCAATAATGTTATCTAATAATATTATTAGGATAATATGAATTATTAGCCGATAATGAAAAATACGTGTAATGACAATTATTGAAACAACAAAGAATATAAAATATCAACGCGACAATTATTGAATCAATAAAATAAAATCTTTGAGCAAGTAATTATTGTAACCATTATTGAGTAGTGCCTTCTTACGTAAGAATCAATAATTGGTGCAATCTGAGTGTCTTCTTGTGTTTTAACCACAAAGTATTTTAACAAAGATTAATTGTAACAACCACTATTTTATTTTTAAACAACTCATATTTGTCGTTTTCTTCATCCAATCGCTTTTTAGTTATGGGGCCCACACATGGTTGCTTGTGGTCGTACGAATATTCCCGTCAAGACTGAATATTCCACGACCAACGAATATTCCCCGACAACAATGAATATTTTATAACCACTTGCTTATTTTGAAATATTTGCGTATTTTACCCCTAACTATCCACATTAATCAAATCAACCCTTACTATTTCAAAATAATAAATAGAGAAAATTAAATTTCATTAATAATAAGTTGGGGTCTTACAAGTCCACCTCCAATCCTTTTCGCGTTCAACTTGAATCTACTGGGTTTGGTTCCTTCCTTTGATCAACGTTAGCCACCCAAGTGTTTGACCTCTAGAGGTGATCCACCAAGAAAAAAGAATTTTCAAGAAGAAGGGGTATTGGCTCAAACCCTAGTTTTTCCTATCTGTATAGAAAAAGGGGCGTACTCTCCAACAAATTGGAATTATTACGTATATTGTAAAAGTCAACAACCACATCACCCATAATAAGACTCCTCTTAATTATAGATGTGGGCAACCCACCTTAACAATTGAGGAATTGAGTTTTATTTAATTAATTAAATTCTTTTAATTAATTAAGCTCCCTAATCTTATTAGGGATAATTAATTAAACTCCTTTAACTAATTTTCCTTCCTAATCCAATTAGGAATAAATGAGAGTACTTATATTAAATTAATTCCTAAACTTTTTAGAAATTAAAATAATAATAATTGTAATAATATTAATAAGACTCCTCTTATTAATTTATATTTAATATTTCTAAAATATTAAATAATAAATATTAAGCTATTTAATTTATTCTATCACCATATATTAAATTAAATATACATAACATATATTATTACGATTATGCCATTAACTTCTTAAATAATTATTCTTCTTGTTATGGTGTGACCCTTTAGGTTCTCCATATTAAAGGTTGTGAATAAATCAATTAGAACAATTCTAATCTTATTTAAATAAATAAATTAAACAATTAATTTATTTAAATAAATAATATTTATTCTACAATAGGATAAGCCTCCCTAGCGATCAACGACTTTCCGGATAATATAGATTTCAACATTAATCATTAAAGAACCTTTGAGTAAATAGTTATTGTATAATTCAATCCTTCCACCATACAATGTCCCAATTAAATATAAGACATGGAATTCTTTGTCAAGTCTTATTTTATTTAATTATATGTATTTCGATCCTTAAATGCACAACACCAAATAATGCAAATTAGAAACTCCTTTCTAATTTCATTACGCACCGCCAAGGACTCTAGGGTTGTCATTTATCGAATCACATAGGACATTTCTCTTCTTTTAATAGAAGTGGTAGATTCTTTATTGATCATACATTATCTCCATGTACAACTTATTATACCCAAGCATACCCTTTGATATACCCTAAGGATCTTAAGGAATAAGTCAAAGTATAACTCATCATACACAAGATACTATGATGATCTCAAGTCCAAGGATCACTTGTACTACTATCACTCTGAGAATTTCTATTGACGGTGCAAGTAAAACTCCATTAGGTATTCCTTAGCGAGCCACGTCAATTGAACTTATTCTCTAATAAGCACCTACATACTTGCTTTAGTGTCTCCACACAAATGATCATGAGATCAATCATCCTCATCCATTGAAAGCAAGCAACGATGCACCAATCTATCAGGATTCACTAATCCCCAATTTAGTAATCCAATGATTGGGAACTATTTTAGTTTTAAGCTTTCTAAGAATTTAGATCTCATTAGAATGATCATCATCATTATTCTAAAAGCATTGCTTAAAACTATGGGTTTATCACATATTATAAAAACAAAGATCATGTAGATAATTAAAAGCCTTTAATAAATTAATACTTTTTATTAATAAATGAATAAGATTGTTACAAAGTATATATTTTATCATCAAACATGATTGGCTTGTGTGCATACTACTTTCAAATACAAATCCCTCGGCCCTCCTCTGATCGAAGATAAAAGGCATCATATCTGCCAAGAGTACCAAAAATCTCCCGAGCTAACAAAGGAAGTCATGCAACAGTTCAGAGATGGCTACGAGGGGGCCCGAGACAAGGACAAGGAAATGATGTTGGTTGCTTGTCTCGACCCCTCAATATTGGACTCTTCTGATGACAAAGCCGATGGCTAAATAGCGACTTCTCTACTCTAGTCAACTTGTGTACAAAATATTTTGCAAAACAATTATGTAACCTCTGAAATCATTAATGAAAATCTTTTGTCCATTCCGAAGAATGGAGTATATATTCCTTATATGCATTTAATAATACAGAGTTGTTCGAAGAACTAAACACTAATGCAAAATAATTTAAGAGTTCATTCAAAGAACTGAAAACTTATAAATTAAGTACCCGTTAAAAAACTGAATACTTATTGTGATGCCCCCAAATCCGAGTTACCTAACCCCCGAGTTTGGTATTCACGATACACAATATAATACTATCTAACTACTCATTCATATAGAAATAGTAATACATATCACATTAACATATTCTGTTAATACATTAGTACCAGGTCCGCTAACCTTAACATTACAAACATACCCTTTAGATATACAAAAAGGGTTTACAGCACAATATAATATTAATAATGTTCATTGTACTAATTTATCACCATGCCTTTTCCTTTATTCTTCTTCACATCACCTTCTGCAACTTCGTCCCTAGCTGAAAAATTTTATATATAGCAAGGGTGAGGAACAAGTTTGCCCCGCAAGTTAAGACACACAGTAAATGTATATGAATAAATAACAAGTCTTCTCGCATTTTATATAACAATAATCTGAATATGAAAGAGTACAACGCTTTCAAGGTTTTCTACGATATTCAAATGAATAATCAATAATTAATTCTATGAAATAGCAAAGTGGAATGTTTTTCAGATTTATGCTGAGCGATCCATTGGATCTTGAACTTCTATTCTCGGGTATATATTAAAGTTTTACTTTGATATATACGCATGTGTATCAAATAACCATAAAGATTAAATCATACCCCTCTGCAAGTACTTAGAGCCGGCCAACTCCTTGTACCCTATATTATGCATAATACGTAAGTCGCGCGCAATGGTCGAATATACAACTAAAAATGCTCCCTTTATATAAAAGGTTGTTCTTCTAAGTCTCAGAATCAAGATTTGATTTAACAACGAAATATTATGATTTCAATATCTAATCACTTCTCTTCTCTTCTCAAACCTATCAAGTTTTCTTTTTCGATCTAGCCGATACAACTGGCATTGATCTATCAATAATAATTAATTTCTCTTCTCTTCTCTTCTCTTCTCGAACCTATCAAGTTCTAACAAATGTTCGTCTAGCCAGAATAATTAGCTAAGACATTTCTCAACATAATTTGACAATAAACGAGAATTATCTGTACTGTTAATATTAGCTTCTACGGATATGAATATCTAACAACAGTTATTCTACGAACGTATATTTTTCCGAATCAGTAATTCAATTTGAATTATTAAACATGCACTAACTGCGAATAATCAACAATAAATTCTTGGACGTGGTATAATTAACAATAATTAACAACTATAATAAATGAATGAATATAACTCAAGGTTGAGTTAGGAAACTTGCCTCTTCCGCTGTTTATAGCTACACAATATACTTATCTGCTTTCGAAAGACCCATAACCAATAATATCGGTCTCACAATTAGCACAATAATTCACAACACGTATCATTGTAATTTACAGTCAGTTTGTCTCCTAGGCACATTATCACATAGCCACATTAATGTTTATACCTTATATAAACACTTATCAAGTCTAACTAGTTCGGTCTGGTTGGACTTTAGTCTATTCTCAGTGTTTTGGTCACCTTATCCGACAACTAACATAGTTATTGTCAATTAAACTTGGCGTCTAAGCTTCACTATTATTTTAGATAAGTTAAATATCATTTATAATATTTTTCGGAAGCTTTTAATACTTTATAAACAATTATTATAATTTATAATAATTTTTCAAACACTAAAATCATTTTTAAATGATTTAATTATAAAATAATCTTCTCATCATTAATATTTAATAATATAAAATTGTTAATATTATACTTGTCAAAATATTAAAGTTATTGTTAATAACTTAAAATATATTTAAATCATCAATATTTTACTTAAATGATTTTTAAATTAATTAAAATCATTTTTAAACCATCACCATTAATATTTAAATATTAATGAAGTCATTATCAAAATATTAAAATTCATTAATTATAACTTAAAATATTTTTAAAACATTTTCTCATTTTAAATGATTTTAAATCAATAAAATCATTTTTAATTTATTTATTTAATATAATAATTAAATAAATCTAATATCATTAATATTAATTTATTAATGAGAATTCTCCAAAAATATTGAAAACTATATTTTATAATTCAAAATATTCTCTAACACTTTATTCTTATTTAAAATGTTTTTAAATCAATAAAATCATTTTTAACTTATTTAATTAATTTAATAATTAAATAAATCTAATATCATTAATATTAATTTATTAATGAAAATTCTCAAAAACATTAAAACTATATTTTATAATTCAAAGTATTTTCTAACACTTTATTCTTATTTAAAATGATTTTTAAATCAATAAAATCATTTTAACTTATTTATTTAATTTAATAATTAAATAAATCTAATATCGTTAATATTATTTTATTAATGAAAATTCTTCAAAAATATTAAAAGTTACATTTTATATCTCAAAATATTTTTAAATACATTATTCTTATTTAAAATGATTTTTCATAATATTAAATCATTTTCTTCTAATTTATTTAATACACTAATTAAATAAATTAAATACCTTTAATATTTAAATAATTATAAATATTAAAGAAAAATATTCCAATTGGTCAAAAATTATTTTTCATAATTTAAAATAATTTTTAAAACCATTTTTAATAAAAAAAAAATTCTATTTTTAAGTATTTTCCGGAAAATCAAAAAATAAAATAAATAGAAACCGTCGCTAAAGGCTATAGCGACACTTGTCTGTCGTCTTACGTGTTCTTGGTGCACAAGAACAATGTTAGATAGTGATCAAGGTGGCTCGTTTGACTGCCTTTGTGTGAGACCCCAGATTTTATGAATAAATATTTAATTTGCTCGAAATAATTTTTTAAATATTATAGTATGGATTTGAGATAATGTTATAGTTGTGGGTAGTATTTATAAATTTTGCAAAGTATGCAAGTTATTATATAATATTCGATTGGTCGGGGAATATTCTTTTTGTCGGGGAATATCCGTACGACGACACAATCATTGGTGGACCCCGCAACGGAATGATTGTCGGATTGAGAAAATGACAAAAATACTTTATGAAAATAACGACGAAAGGGTTATCGTTAAACTGTTGAACTACCCGGTAGTAAAAGTACAGTAATACACGTGGTTGCATAGTAGAATTACACGGTATTGATTATTGATGCTTACGTGAGAAATCACTCGATTATACTCAATTATTGCTACATTAATTCTTCGCATCATATCTCTCATATTATTGATTCAATTATTGTTTACGAAGATCATCTCGCATAATAGTTATTATTATTTAATCAATAAGCGAGACGACATAGTTATTCATATTATTATTTACAATATTGACAATGTCAGAAGTTACGCAAGGAGAGGTTTGGTCATCTAATTGCGGCCAATAAGGAGAAATCCTTATCTGAAAGCCCCCTCTTCTCGGGAGCGACACTGGTTGTTAAATATTGTGAGTTATAATATTAATGATGAATAAGTTGTGTTGATTAAAGATGAAATTGATAGTTCCATTGTGGTGGGATTATTAGTGTTAGTGGAAAAGCGATATCTATTTCGATGATAATTGATGTGCTGGGGTTATATTGATAAATCGGGTAATTTATCGGATAAATGAGCAATTAATTGCTACTAATTCACATGCTTATATAACTATTTGTTCACATGTGGGTACTATTGAATCACATTCATGTACTATTAGGGCGAGTTAGTGCAAGATAGATAATACTTGCATGACTAAGTTAAAATGGAGGTATAGTTGAAGGTACTATCTTTGTAATTAATTTTTTCACATGATTATACTATTTATTCACATGATTGTACTATTGATTCACATTATTTACTATTGGGGAGGTGGTGCAAGTTTGATAATACTTGCAGGACTAAATTAAAATGAAGAAAAGAGGAAGGTATTATATCTGTAATTTTTTCGAGCCCCAAAACGCGTCAATTATCGAAACTATATTTTCCTATAAATAGAAGCTCATCCTTCCTTCATTTCTCACCATTTCACAAAAGCTTTAGAGCAATTATTATAGAGAGAAATTTTAGAGAGAAAGAAGAATAAAAGTCTGCAACCTTTCTACTCCAGTATCCAGTTTTAATTTTTCTAAGGTAGGGGATATTATTTCTTTCTTTCATCTTCATGAAGAGAACTTCTGTTATTCCATTCTTTGTTATTATGTTGGAATAACGGATTTATGCGAAGTACCGCATACTTGGTGAAATTCTTCTATTATTCCATTCTTTATTATTTTGTCGGAATATCTTGTTCATGTGTGTTATCTGTGGGACTCGGTTAAAATCTTTATTAATTCTGTTGGAATATCCTATCATGCGTTCTCACTTTGTTCCGTTCGTTTCTATTATTTATTATTCCGTTGGAATATCCCGTACATGCATGCGCTTTTTACGTTGGGACTGATTCCGTTATTTATTATTCTGTTGGAATAACTTGCCTGTGTGGTCTATCGTATGCCTGGTGATTTCTTTTGTTATTCCATTCTTTATTATACTCAGTTGGTTAAAGTTTTGACTTCTATAATCCATGAAATTAGTGGAATATCCTTGATATTTGCGCTTCATCCAGTATCTTTTCATGGAAATGTTCTTCTGAGCATTCTTGAATTTTACTCCACAAAGAAGTATCATGTTGACAATTTGGACGTAATTGGTTCCTGGACAAATTAATTCTTGAACTTGTTTTATTGAATTCTTATATCATTGTCATCATCCTCATGTTTATAAAATGTTGAAAGTCATCTGTGGCCTGTAGTGCATAGATGGACTTGGTATGATTATGACCAGGGATTATTCGGTATAATCATGACCGTAATGTTACAAATGATGTGGAAAAAGTCCTCATTGGCCCGTAGTGCATTGATGGACAGTTTTTGGTATGATTATGGGTATGGATTTTCTTTGGCCGTAGTGCAAAGATGAATTGTTTTATGGCATGATCAGGACCGTTGATGAAAACACGATTATCTTTGGCCCGTAGTGCATGGATAATTTGTGGTCGTGATACTAAAGAATATCCTTGGCCTGTAGTGCAGGGATGATTAGATAATGTGGATTATTTTTTTAGCTGAGTCCCAGCAATAAAAGTTATGAAAAACCTTTTAAATCATAGAAGATAGTAGATTTTATTCTCTACTTGACTCTTCTAATGGATTACTTATTCCGCTGCAATTTTTGATCTAAAACTTGTTGTCTATTATATTCTATCAGTTGTTATACTATTGAAGGCTATTGATAATTTATTCTGCATTATCTTAGTGATAATATTTCTTACTGGGCTAGTTGAGCTCACCCTTTCTTTTACTGTTCTCTTCAGGAAATGAGAACGTAGCTGGGACTAGTCGGGGAACAGAGTGATGCTCCTAGATGGTGCATTAGTAGTCCTCACTATTCTGTGAAATAGTGTGATAATAAATGTAATAAGAACTCCATTGAGTGTGGATATTGTCTAGATGACAATATTTGTATTTAAACTCACAGCTCATGTTGTATATTTAAGATTGTATTTGTATTCTGTACCATGTATTTGGCGACTCAGAATAGGTGATGTATACCTATTTTGGGGGCGTCACAGTTGGTATCAAAGCTTAGGGATATGATCCCTGGCTAAGATGTGAGACTAGAACTAGGAGGGGAGAGACGGAGAATTCCTTCGCTAGTATGACCTACCTAAGTTTATTTGGTATTTAATTGGTTGGTCAGAGTATAGGGATAATATGTTGCATGTCAATTAACCCTTGTTTGTGGTAGTGTTTGAAAATGACATCCGAGAATGTTGAGAATAACAATGGAGCACAGGAGACGGTTGAGTCTCCACAGATCAATAATCAGGACAATGTGCAACAGGATGGCTATAATCCTCCTGTAAATAACAACACTGACCAAATGACGAATGACAGTACGTTTAGGAGCTTTTTAGAATTCATGCAACACCAGACAAGAGAGACTCCTGTTCATAATGCAGGATGAAACAATGGCAACCCACAGTTGGTCACCGCTAAGCAATTCAAGGAGCTGGGACCACCGGAGTTTTTGGGAAAGCCAGAACCACTTAAGGCAGAGACGTGGTTAAAGAAGATCACCAAGATATTTGATGTCTTAGGATGCTCCGAGGAGCGAAAGGTTCCCTTTGCCACCTTTATGTTATGTGAAGAGGCAGATCACTGGTGGGAATCAAAAGCGTACTGATTTAACACACTCAAGATGTCTTGGGAGAAGTTCCAAGAGTTGTTCAATGACAAGTACTTTCCCGAAAGCATTCGTCACATGAAGGAGGTGGAATTTATCAAGTTGGAGCAAAACAACATGACCGTGTCGCAGTATGAAGCCAAGTTTGCCAAGTTATCCCGATTTGCGTTCCACTTGGTTGATAATGAAGAAAGAATGACGCGAATATTTTTAAGAGGTTTGAAGCCGGAGATACGTCAATATCTTATTTCTCATAAACTTTGTTTGTATTCAGATGTTGTAAATAGGGCTCAGTTAGTGGAGCACGATAACGAGTCAACGCAACCAAAAGAGAGCAGTCGACAAAATGATAATACCGGTGATAACATTCATCAAAGCGGTGATAATACGGATAGAGGGAATCAACATGGTAACCACTTCTGTGGTAATCATGGTCAAAACAATAAAAATGAACATTTCAAGAAGAGGAGATTCAACAATGATGGAAAGACGTCAGCACCAGCACCCGTTGTTAAGGAAGGAGAACGACCACCTATCATATGCTTCAAATGCGGAGGGGAGGGACACATCGATCCAAAGCAGCGATCTTAGTCAAAGTATGTTATAATTGTGGAAGAGAAGGTCACTTAGCCCGATTTTGTCATTCACTGAAGACAAGTTCAGCTAGGATGAAGGCACCAAAGGCCGTCCTAGAAAAGTTAAAGCCGGTAGTTTAGGAGAGAGCGTTTTTTTTTCGTGACAAGGAACCTGAATAAAATTATCACGGGTATGTTAGTCATAAACTCTTGTGAAGTCTATACCATGTTAGATACCAGTTCTACTCACTCTTTTATTTCACCTAGTTGTGTTCAATTTTTGAAGTTAACTCTAGAGAAGTTAGACTTTGATATATCTGTTTAAACTCAGTCGGGAGAAACCTTCGTTACCTCCACTACTTAAAAATCTTGTTCAAATCAACACTTTCACGTTACCTGTCGATCTTATCTCTTTGAAAATACTTGGCTTTGATGCGATTTTAGGAAACGATTGGTTAACTACTCATCATGCTTTTCGTAAGGTTGTTAGCTTTCATACTCCTAACCAACCTGTTATGCGAATTCAAAGCAACCAAACCACTAAAGTCAATAATTGTCATATCAAGCCATAAGTAAAGAGCCCCGGTCCTTTCGTTGTTGACTTTCTTGTGTGGAATGCATCAAAGCCAGACTTTCTGTAGGCGACGTCGTGAATGACGATGGCAAGTTGATAGATATCAATGTGACGTGTTATCCAAGTTTTGGATGAGAGTCACAGTTTTGAATGATATTTCTATTGTTAATAAATTTCTTGACGTATTCTTAAAGACTTCCTGGTCTACCCCAGAGCGTGAAATTGAATTTTGTATTGACCCTAGTACAAAACCCATTTCTTAAACCCTCAAATATTTCTTCAACCAAAACGAACGTATAATGCGCTAAAGACATTGACTCAAGCTATTGAAGATTACAATCGTACCATTCAATACCATCATGGGAAAGCGAACGTGGAAGCTGACGCGTTGAGTAGAAGATCATATGCGTTTACGAGTGCGATGTTGTTAACACAAAGACCCATTTCGTACGAATTATAAATGATGAAGATAGAGTTAAAGACTCTAGCAACCCACGTGAAGATAACGAATATACGAGTAGAAACGACTTTAATCGATAAAGTTAAAGCCGCTCAAGCTGCATACTCTGAGCTGATGAATATGAATAAGAAGGTTCGAAAGGGCATTATTCTAGAAGCAAGAATCAACGAAGAGAGGAAATCTCAACCCTCGATTTAATTGGCCCAATTGAAATCCTCGATCGAGTAAGAACTGTGGCCTATAGACTCGTTTTACCGCCAAGTATGTCGCGTGTTCATAACGTTTTTAACGTATCGATGTTACGTAAATATGTGGACGACCCGAACCACATTATTAATTTATAACCGGACGAGATAACGGATGATTTAACGTTTGAGAGATACGTGTTAAAATCTTGGGTAAGAAGAATCGTATTCAACACTCAAAGGTTGTACGTCACGAGTTAGAATTTGAAATGAAGTCAGGTAGTATCCTCACCATTCAACATACCAAGCACGTCACGTAAATTTCGAGGGCTTAAATTCCATAAGGAGGGAGATTGTGAGACCCCAGATTTTATGAATAAATATTTAATTTGCTCGAAATAATTTTTTTAATATTATAGTATGGATTTGAGATAATGTTATAGTTGTGGGTAGTATTTATAAATTTTGCAAAGTATGCAAGTTGTTATATAATATTCGATTGGTCGGGGAATATTTTTTTTGTCGGGGAATATCCGTACGACGGCACAATCATTGGTGGACCCCGCAACGGAATGATTGTCGGATTGAGAAAACGACAAAAATACTTTATGAAAATAACGACGAAAGGGTTATCGTTAAAATGTTGAACTACCCAGTAGTAAAAGTACAGTAATACGCGTGGTTGCATAGTAGCACACGGTATTGATTATTGATGCTTACTTGAGAAGTCACTCAGTTATACTCAATTATTGCTACAGTAATTGCTGCATCATATCTCTCATATTATTGATTCAATTATTGTTACAGTATCATCTGCATAATAATTATTATTATTAAATCAATAACTGAGACGACATAGTTATTCATATTATTATTTACAATATTGACAATGTCTAGAAGTTCTATTAAGGAGAGGTTTGGTCATCTAATTGCGCGCCAATAAGGAGAAATCCTTATCGGAAAGCCCCCTCTTTCCTGGGAACGATCTGGTTGTTAAATATTGTGAGTTATAATATTAATGATGAATAAGCTGAAATTGATAGTTCCATTGTGTTGGGATTATTAGTGTTAGTGGAAAACTATATTTATTTCGATGATAATTCATGTCTGGGGGTTATATTGATAAATCGGGTAATTTATCGGTTAAATGAGCAATTAATTGCTACTAATTCACATGCTTATATAACTATTTGTTCACATGTGGGTACTATTGAATCACATTCATGTACTATTAGGGGAGTTGGTGCAAGATTGATAATACTTGCATGACTAAGTTAAAAATGGAGGTATAGTTGAAGGTACTATACTATAATTAATTTTTTTCACATGATTATACTATTTATTCACATGATTGTACTATTGATTCACATTATTTACTATTAGGGGAGGTGGTGCAAGTTTGATAATACTTGCAGGACTAAATTAAAAATGAAGAAAAAGAGGAAGGTATTATACTGTAATTTTTCGAGCCCCAAAATGTGTAATTATCGAAATTATATTTTTCTATAAATAGAAGCACATCCTTCCTTCATTTCTCACCATTTCACAAAAGCTTTAGAGCAATTATTACAGAGATAAATTTTAGAGAGAAAGAAGAATAGAAGTCTGCTACCTTTCTATTCCAGTATCTAGTTTTAATTTTTCTAAGGTAGGGGATATTATTTCTTTCTTTCATCTTCATGAAGAGAACTTCTGTTATTCCATTCTTTGTTATTATGTTGGAATAACCTGTTTATGCGAAGTACCGCATACTTGGTGAAATTCTTCTATTATTCCATTCTTTATTATTCTGTTGGAATATCTTGTCAATGCGTTTCTACCGGACTGGTTCCATCTTTATTAATTTGTTGGAATTGGAATATCCATTCATGCGTTCTACGGTTCCGTTAATCGTCTTTATTATTCTCGTTGGAATAATATCTCATGCATGCGTTTCTGCTTGGGACTGATTCCGTTATTTATTATTACGTTGGAATAACCTTTGTCTTGATCTATCGCATGTACTGATGATTTCTTTTGTTATTCCATTCTTTATTATACTTAGTTGGTTAAAGTTCTGACTTCTATAATCCATGAAATTAGTGGAATATCCTTGATATTTGCACTTCATCCAGTATCTTTTCATGGAAATATTTTTCTGAGCATTCTTGAATTTTACTCCATAAAGAAATATCATGTTGAAATTTGGACGTTATTGGTTCCTAGACAAATTAATTCTTGAACTTGTTTTATTGAATTCTTATATCATTGTCATCATCCTAATGTTTATAAAATGTTGAAAGTCATTTGTGGCCTGTAGTGCATAGATGGACTTGGTATGATTATGACCAGGGATTATTCGGTATAATCATGACCATAATGTTACAAATGATGTGAAAAAAGTCCTCATTGGCCCGTAGTGCATTGATGGACAGTTTTTGGTATGATTATAGCTATGGATTCTCTTTGGCCGTAGTGCAAAGATGAATTGTTTTATGGCATGATCAGGACCGTTGATGAAAACACGATTATCTTTGGCCCGTAGTGCATGGATAATTTGTGGTCGTGATACTAAAGAATATCCTTGGCCTGTAGTGCAGGGATGATTCAATGATGTGGATTATTTATTTAGCTGAGTCCCAGCGATAAAAGTCATGAAAAACCTTTTAAATCATAGAAGATAGTAGATTTTATTCTCTACTTGACTCTTCTAATGGATTGCTTATTCCGCTGCAGTTTTTGATCTAAAACTTGTTGTCTATTATATTCTATCAGTTGTTATACTGTTGAAGGCTATTGATAATTTATTCTGCATTATCTTAGTGATAATATTTCTTACTGGGCTAGTTGAGCTCACCCTTTCTTTTACTGTTCTCTTCAGGAAATGAGAACGTAGCTGGGACTAGTCGGGGAACAGAGTGATGCTCCTAGATGGTGCATTAGTAGTCCTCACTATTCTGTGAAATAGTGTGATAATAAATGTAATAAGGACTCCATTGAGTGTGGATATTGTCTAGATGACAATATTTGTATTTAAACTCACAGCTCATGTTGTATATTTAAGATTGTATTTGTATTCTGTACCATGTATTTGGCGACTCAGAATAGGTGATGTATACCTATTTTGGGGGCGTCACACTTTGATTCTCAGTGTAAACATGTTCTGGCCCATTTCAAACTCAGATCTTGTAGTCATTATACAACACTATAACTAGCAACCAATATCTAGGTCAAACAACAAACACACAAGGAGATCTGGGCAATCAAACCTCTTGTCAGAGCGTTTCTGGATTTTCCCAGAAACCCAGCAGTCTGAGTGGACACTTTGTAGCTCGATTTAATCTATGTTCTTTTCCTGATTTATGTGTTCTCATGATCCAATCGTGTAGTTGGCATGTCATAGACCATATATATAACAATAAACCAGTCCAACAACAACAAACCCCCAAGATACGACTCAGTCAAACATTGTCAGAAAGTTTGTTCATCAAATTTCTAGGTTTTTCCAGAAATGCAAAACGTGATCAAATGATTATGTTTGACCGTCCACTACATTTGATCTGTTGATAATTTAAAGTGTCTAAAGGCCAGAATCTATAGTCCACCTTACATGCTACAATCTGAATACAACAAACACAATAAAACACTTACAATATGACAGATCTACTCGTTACAAAAGCTTGTCAGACTTGGTATTCAAATTTCTGGGTTACCCAGAAATCAGCCGGTTATGCTCGGTCAACGGTGTTTGACCATGAATAAATTGAAATCTAGACATCAAATGACTAAAATTTCACTTCCAGATGAAAGATCTCATACCAAATTATAGATCCAAAACATAAAACAACAAGAATCATAAACATACACGAATCTGTGGCTCCTGACATTAGCTTGTCAGACCACAAACCATGTTCTTGGGCAGTTTTGTAAAACTTCAATTTTAAAGCATTTTGATGCAATGGATGTAAGACCCCAACTTATTATTAATGAAATTTAATTTTCTCTATTTATTATTTTGAAATAGTAAGGGTTGATGTGATTAATGTGGATAGTTAGGGGTAAAATACATAAATATTTCAAAATAAACAAGTGGTTATAAAATATTCATTGTTATTAGGGAATATTCGTTTGGTCGTGGAATATTCAGATCTTTGTGGGGAATATTAAATGCTGCAAAATGACCATGTGGGCCCCATAACGAAAAGCGATTGGATGAAGAAAACGACAAATATAAGTTGGTTAAAAATAACGGCGTAGTTGTTACCATTAATACTGTTAAAATACTCGGTGATTAAAACACAGTAGCACACGGTATTGCACCAATTATTGATTCTTACGTAAGAAGGCACTACTCAATAATGGTTACGATGAATTATTCAAAGATTTTATTGAGTTAATAATTCTTTGCGTTGATATTTTATATTCTTGTTGTTTCAATAATTGTCATTACACACGATATTTTTATTATCGAAGCAATAATTCATATTATCTGAATAATATTATTAGATAACATTATTGGCAATGTCTAGAAAGTTCTGTCTAAGGAGAGGTTTGGTCACCTAATTGCGCGCCAGTAAGGAGAAATTCTTATTGGAAAGCCCCCTCTTTCCTCAGAGGCGCACGGTTGTCAATATTGTGATTCTTTAATATTATTTGTGAATAATTAATTATTGATTCATATGATGAGGAAAATATTGATTTTATGTGGATATAGATGGAGAAAAATTTTAATGTGACAATTGTTGAAAATTGAAATTTTATCTTTTTCTGATAAGATAATGTATTATTATATTTTAATAATATAATAATGGTGATATTTTTACAACGAATGTGGGATATATGAGTATACGAGGAGGAAGAGTATTTTTGTTGCAATAAATGTTTAAAACATGTTAAACATGTCGGTGGACCCCATTTATTGACTGAAATTTGATTATAGCCTATAAAATCGTCTGTTTGTGGATTTGGCCAATTTGCATTTGGAATTTGGAAAAACTTTCTTCGCAAAGTTGTAGAGAATTGAATTTCCTATAAAACCAAATAGATTCGAATTTTTCGATAAAAGGGCTATTTATTATGAATTATTGATGTTCGAAATTCGAATAATTGATTTTGGAAGTTTTAATAATTTTAAATAATAAAACGTTTTTGATTTGTTTGGTAGACTTATTTGTTGTCAAGCATGGCTGAATTCAGATCATAGATTGTGTGCGTAGGAATTTATATATAATATATTAATATTATATTAAATTTTCTGCTTTAGTGTTCTAAGCAATTTCCTATAAATAGGGTGCTTAGGTTAGAATTGAAAATCACACCAGAAACTGAAGTTTTCTCTCTCTATATTATCGAGCGTATTCTTGTGAGTATTTTGAGTATAATTTGAGTATTGCTATTCGGTGCAAGTTCAAGTCATAGCCTTTATATCCGTGTTTCAAATTTAGAAGTATTGATCTTTCGAGGTAAGGGATATTATTTTTTTTCAGTAATGATATTATTTCTTCAATATCATTATGTTGAAATATTGATCTGAAGTTTTTATCAAATTTGAAACTTTTGGTGGTGTCTGAGTTACTATTCACGATATCTGAGACTATTCACGATATCTGAGACTATTCACAAATCTAAGACTATTCATCGAAAAATGAAAATTTTTCTTTTCGTCCAAAATATCTATTCGGATACTAGCTTTGATTGTATCCATGTTTTGATCATTCTTGAATTTTACACCACATCGCGATTATTTTTGAGGTATTTTTGGACGTGAATAAAACAAAGTACTAATCCTTAATCCTTAATCCTTGTCATTTTGTTTCTTTGGATTCGTTTTTTAAAAATATTTTTCATCATCTTTGATCTTAAATGATGATATTATGGAATATCTTTCTTTTGTAGTGCAAAGATGAATGATTTCTGAAGAATATTTTTGGCCAAGAGTGCAAAGATGAGCAGTGTTTAGATGAACATGACCAATCGATGAATATCTTTGGCACATGAGTGCAAAGATGAATATGTGATTCCAGGATATATATTGATTGATGTTACGAGGATAAAAGATGAGCGATGAACTTTTAAATTCATACATGGAAGATAGTAGTTTGCATTCTCTACTTAACTCTTCTAATGAATTATTATTTTCATTGCGAATATTGATTTAAAATTTGTTGTCTATTGTATTCTATTAGATTTTTTTCCTGTTGAAGACTAACGGTAATTTGTTGTATATTATCTTAGTCATAATATTCTTTCTTGAGCTAGTTGAGCTCACCCTTTTCCATTTTGTTCCATTTTTCTCGGGAGGCGAGAATATAGCGAGTTTAGCCTGGGTATGGAATGAAGGTTCTAGAGAGAGTTGTTTAGTAGTCCTCACCATTTTGTAAAATAATGTATCAATAAATGTGATGAGGATTTATTTGAGTATAGATATTGTCTAGAAGATAATATTTGTATTTAAACTCACGCTTTCTTGTTGTAATAATAAAGTTGTAGTTGTTTCGTACCATGTATTGACAACTCGGAATGGGTGATGTATACCTATTTTGGGGGGGGCGTCACGGTTGGTATCGAGCTTAGGGATATGATCTCTGGCGGAGATCGGGGAATAGAACTAGGAGGGAGAGACGAGTAAATCCTTCGCTAGTGTGTCCTACCTAAGCTTATTTGTTAGTTGGTCAAGATTATATAGGGATATTATGTGATATATTGATTTTCTTAATTAACCCTTGTTTTATGACAAGATTTGAGAATGTCTCGAGAATATTAACAATGGAAATGAGACCGTGGAGACGCTTTGTACTCACCAACGAGGAGAACGTGCAACAGTCGGTAATGTTCCTCTTGTGAACAACACCATTGAGCGAGATGATGAGCGAGGGATGTTTAGAAGTTTTTTGCGATTCATGCAAAATCGCAGACGAGGAGACTCGTGTTCAAAATGAGGAGGAAATGATAGCAATTCACGGGTTGTCACTGACCAAGCGATTCAAAGAGTTGGGACCACGAATTTAAAGAAAGCCGAGATCCGATCATGGCGGAAACATGGGTCAAGCAAATTACCAAGATATTCGATGTCTTGGGATGCGGAGGAACGAAGGTTCCATTCGCCACCTTTATGTTCCGTGGTGAGGCGGACTCTTGGTGGGAGTCTCGTGAAGCGTACTCCATCCGGCCAAGCACTCAAAGCATGTCTTGGGAGACGTTTCAGAAGCTATTTAATGACAAATACTTTCACGAAAGTGTTCGTCATATGAAGGAAGTGGAGTTCATCGATTAGAGCAAAACAACATGGCGGTGTCTCAAAGATGAGGCAAAGTTTGCAGAGTTATCCGAGTTTGCACCTCATTTGGTGGAGAATGAGGAACGTATGACGCGGATGTTTCTTAGAGGTTTGAAACCCAAAGATAATCGTCAATATCTCATTTCTCATAAATTTTCTCTCTATTCAGATGTTGTAAAGCAGGCTCAATTATTAGAGCGAGATAACGAGTACTGTCAATTGAGGACCATAACTTGAGGATCGTACCGAGAGATAGCGATCAATGTAATAATGATAACCAAATGGAGAAAGAAAAGCAGACGGACAAAAATGGTAACCACTCTGGTGGTAATCATGGCCATGAAAATAGAAGAAGCGAGTCGAGGAGATTTTAAAAGAGGAGATTTAACAACGATTATGTGAAGACAGCGGTTTAAGAAGAATCGGTTCTAAGGGAGGAGAACGACCCACCGGTCATATGCTACAAAATGTGAAAAGAGGACATATCACCAAAGCGCGCCTGTGATTCAAGGTATGCTATAATTATGGAAAGGAAAGACATATTGCTCGAGATTATCAGTGAGCGAAACCTAGTTCAATGGGGGGACGGTGACTCAAAAGATCGTCCCAAAAAAGTCAAAGTCAACGATTTGGGAAGAGTGTTTGTTGTGATTGGTCAAAATGCGAGGAACCCAAACGAGGTGATCGCGGGTAAGCTATTTATAAATTCTTGCGAAGTTTATACCTTAATTGATACCGGTGTTACCCATTCATTTATCTCTCCTACATGTGCTCAACGTTTAAACTTGACTCAGGAGAAATTAGACTTTGACCTATCTGTGGAAACTCCGTTAGGAGAAACTTTCATCACATCCAATCGCTTATAAATCTTGTTTGATTCAAGTTGGCACCATCACCTTTACCGTTGACCTTATCTCTTTAAAGATACTTGCTTTTGATGTGATTTTAGGGATTGATTGGTTAACTACTCATCATGCCAAAATTGATTGTTTTCGTAAGGTTGTTAGTTTTCATATTCCTAACCTTGACTTTGTTATTTAATTCAAGCAACTAAACCATTAAAATCAATCACTATCATATCTAATCATAAAGCTATTCGTTTATTGAAAAACGGATGTCAAGCTTTCTTAGCCCATGTTATGGATTTGAAAAAAGACACGTCAAATTTGAATAATATTCTGTTGTTATTGACTTTCCCGACGATTTCTGAAGAACTTCCGGCCACCCCCCATAACGTGAAGTTGAATTCTTTATTGATCTTGAACTGGTACAAAGCCCATTTCTAAAACCCCATATCGAATGGCTCATATTGAACTTGGAGTTAAAGGTCCAACTACGTGAATTGTTGGACATCGGTTTCATCTCGTCCCAAGTACATTTCCTTGGGGTGCTCCTGTTTTATTCAGTAAAGAAGAAAGGCGGGAGTATGCAACTTTTGTATTGACTATCGGGAATTTAACCATGTCACCATCAAGAATAGGTATCCTCTACCTCGTATTGATGACTTGTTTGACCAATTGCAAGGCACAATTCTTTTCAAAAATCGATCTTCGATTCGGATATCATCACCAAGATTAGAGGCGAGGATATTCCAAAGGCGCTTTCAAAACTTCGGTATGGGCATTATGAATTCTTAGTCATGTCTTTCGGACTAACTAATGCTCCTGCGGCTTTCATGGATATGATGAACCAAGTATTCAAGGAATATTTGGATCAATTCGTTGTTGTCTTTATTGATGACATCCTCATATATTCCAAAAGTCGTGAAGATCATGAGCATCATTTGAAAAGTTGGTACTCCAAAGGCTTCGTGAAAACCAACTATATGCCAAATTGAAGAAATGCGAGTTCGGCTTGAGGAAGTAGCATTCCTTGGGCGCGTGGTGTCGAAACATGGAGTATCTGTTGATCCGACGAAGATTGAAGCAATACAAAGTTGGGAGCAACCAAGTCGTGGATCAAGCACGTAGTTTTTTGGGCTTATTTGGTTATTATCGGAGATTCGTGGAAGGGTTTTCTCGAATCGCTACTCCATTAACCCAACTAACTCGGAAGGATACAAAATTCGTTTGGAGTGAAGAATGCGAGAAGAGTTTCCAAGAGCTTAAGAGGAGACTTATTTTTAAGACTGTTCTAACAATACCATCTAGTTCGGATGGATTTGTTATCTACAAATGATGCTTGAGCAAAGGGTTAGGATGTGTTCTCATGCAACGTGGGAAAGTCATAGCCTATGCCTCATGACAACTTAAAGAGTATGAGAGGAATTATCCTATTCATGATCTAGAGTTGGCGTGATAGTTGTTTTTCGCGCTAAAAATATGGAGGCACTATCTATATGGGGAGAAAGTGGAGATATATTCGGACCATAAAAGCCTTAAATATTTCTTCACTCAAAAAGAACTCAACATGCGGCAAATGACGTTGGCTCGAGCTATTGAAAGACTACGACCACACGATTCAATACCATCCCGGTAGCGACGTGGTAGGTATTTATCGTGAGTAGAAGATTATATGCGAGGAACGAGTGCGATGATGTCAAGTATACGCGATAGAGCCAACTTTAATAGAAAAAGTTAAGGTTGCTCAAGCCACCAATCAGAGTGACGCGTATGAAGAAGAAAGTACAAGAAGAAGCTATTCCTAAGCGAGAATTGATGAAGAAGGAATACTTGAGTCCACTCTAGACTTTGTGTTCCTAACGACTCGAATTGAAGTACAAGATTATAATGGAGGCACACAATACACCATTTGCAATCCATCCGGAAGTACTAAAATGTATCGTGATCTTGACATACATTTTGGTGGAACAATATGAAGAGAGAGATTGCAAAGTTTATCTCGATGTGTTTAACTGCTTAACGTGTAAAGGCGAGCATCTTGTACCTAAGGGTCCGTTGCAACCACTTGAGATTCTCGAAATGGAAGTGGGAACACATTACCATGGATTTCGTTACGGGTCTTCCTACGGTTTCTCAAGGCATCAATGCTATTTGGGTTATTGTTGATAGATTAACCAAGTCCGCTCATTTTTGCCGTCACGGAGACTTATTCCTTGAACGTCTTGCTAGTATTTACGTGAATGAGATTGTGAGGTTGCATGGCATGCCAGTATCCATAGTTTCGGATCGTGACCCAAGATTCACTTCAAGATTTTGGGTTAGCTTGCAAAAAGCTATGGGTACGGATTTGCGATTTAGTTCGGTATACCATTCCCAAACGGACGGACAATCAGAAAGGACTATTCAAACTCTTGAAGATTTATTAAGACTCTGTGTCCTAGACTTCAAAGGGCGGTTGGGATAAGTATTTACCATTGGTGGAATTCTCCTACAACAACATGCTTATCAGCAAGTATAGGTGTGTCTCCATTCAAGCATTATATGGACGAAAATGTCGTTCTCCAATATGTTGGGATGAGGTGGGTGAAGCAACATTGTTGGGACCCGAGTTAGTACGTATGACTACCGAAATGATTCAAATGATTCGACAACGTATACAAATGGCACAAGATCGACAAAAGAGTTATGCGGATCTTCATCGAAAGGACGTGGAATTTAGTGTAGGGGATCATGTATTGTTGCGAGTTGCTCCATGGAAGGGAGTTACAAGATTTGGGAAGAGAGGAAAGCTCAATCCACGATTTATTGGTCCATTTCAAATTCTTGACCGAGTAGGAAATGTAGCCTATAGACTTGCGTTACCTCCAAGTATGTCTCGTGTTCATAATGTGTTTCACATATCTGTACTTCGTAAATATGTGAAAGACCCGAACCACGTTATAGAATTAGAACAGGACGAAATAGCCAAGACTTAACGTATGAGGAGGTACTGTCAAGATCTTGGATAGGAAGGAGCATGTCCCTACGCCAAGAAAGGTCATACCACAAGTTAAAGTTTTGTGGAGGAATCATGCTTATAGAGGAAATGACACGGGAATTGGAAGCGGAAATGAAAGCGAGGTATCCTCACCTTTTGAAAACACAGTGCATCGTGACGTCAATTTCGAGGACGAAATTTCATAAGGAGGGAGGTTGTAAGACCCCAACTTATTATTAATGAAATTTAATTTTTCTATTTATTATTTTGAAATAGTAAAGGTTGATGTGATTAATGTGGATAGTTAGGGTAAAATACGCTTAAATATTTTAAAATAAACAAGTGGTTATAAAAATATTCATTGTTGTCGGGAAATATTCGTTTGGTCGTGGAATATTCGATTGTGGGGAATATTAAATGCGGCCAAGTAGCGATACATGTGTGGGCCCCATAACGGAAAGCGATTGGATGAAGAAAGCGATAATATAAGTTGGTTAAAAATAACGGCGTAGTTTGTTACCATTAATATCTTGTTAAAATACTAAATTGGTTAAAACACAAGTAGATACACGGTATTGCACCAATTATTGATTCTTACGTAAGAAGGCACTACTCAATAATGGTTACGATAATTATTATTCATTATTTAATTGAGTTAATAATTGTTGCGTTGATATTTTATATTCTTTGTTGTTTCAATAATTGTCATTACACAAGATTTTTCATTATCGAAGCAATAATTCATATTATCTCGAATAATATTATTAGATAACATTATTGGCAATGTCTAGAAAGTTACGTATAAGGAGAGGTTTGGTCACCTAATTGCAGGCTAGTAAGGAGAAATTCTTATTGGAAAGCCCCTCTTTCCGGAACCGCACTGGTTGTCAATATTGTGATTTCGTAATATTATTTGTGAATAATTAATTATTGATTCATATGATAAGGAAAATATTGATTTTATGTGGATATAGATGGAGAAAAATTTTAATGTGACAATTGTTGAAAATTGAAATTTTATATTTTTCTCGATAAGATAATGTATTATTATATTTTAATAATATAATAATGGTGATATTTTACAACGAATGTGGGATATATGAGTATACGAGGAGGAAGAGTATTTTTGTTGCAATAAATGTTTAAAACATGTTAAACATGTCGGTGGACCCCATTTATTGGTGAAATTTGATTATAGCTTTATAAAATCGTCTGTTTGTGGATTTCGATCAATTTCATTTGGAATTTGAAAAACTTTCTTCGCAAAGTTGTAGAGAATTGAATTTCTATAAAAACACGCGAGACTAAATTTTTCGATAAAAGGGCTATTTATTATGAATTATTGATGTTCTAAATTCTGAATAATTGATTTTGGAAGTTTTAATTATTTTAAATAATAAAAACGTTTTTGATTTGTTTGGTAGACTTATTTGTTGTCAAGCATGGCTGAATTTAGATCATAGATTGTGTGCGAGGAATTTATATATAATATATTAATATTATATTAAATTTTCGCTTTAGTGTTCTAAGCAATTTCTATAAATAGGGTGCTTAGGTTAGAATTGAAAATCACACCGAAAATGAAGTTTTTCTCTCTATATTATCGAGCGTATTCTTGTGAGTATTTTGAGTATAATTTGAGTATTGCTATTCGGTGCAAGTTCAAGTCATAGCCTATATCCGGTGTTTCAGCTAGAAGTACTGATCTTTCGAGGTAAGGGATATTTTTTTTTTTTCGTAATGATATTATTTCTTCAATATCATTATGCTGAAATATTGATCCAAGTTTTTATCAAATTTGAAACTTTTGGTGTCTGAGTTCTATTCACGATATACTGACTATTCACGATATCGACACTATTCACGAATCACGCAAGACTATTCATCGAAAAATGAAAATTTTTCTTTTCGTCCAAAATATCTATTCTGGATACTAGCTTTGATTGTATCCATGTTTTGATCATTCTTGAATTTTACACCACTGCGATTATTTTTGAGGTATTTTTGGACGTGAATAAAACAAAGTACGAATCCTTAATCCTTAATCCTTGTCATTTTGTTTTCTTTGGATTCGTTTCTTTAAAAATATTTTCATCATCTTTGATCTTAAATGATGTTATTATGGAATATCTTTGGCCTGTAGTGCAAAGATGAATGATTTTGAAGAATATCTTTGGCTCAGAAAGTGCAAAGATGAGCAGTGTTTAGATGAACATGACCAACTGATGAATATCTTTGGCACTGTGAGTGAAAAAGATGAATATGTGATTCCGGATATATATTGATTGATGTTGGGGATAAAAGATAGAGCGATGAACTTTTAAATTCATACATGGAAGATAGTAGTTTGCATTCTCTACTTAACTCTTCTAATGAATTATTATTTTCACTGCGAATATTGATTTAAAATTTGTTGTCTATTGTATTCTATTAGATTTTTCCTGTTGAAGACTAACGGTAATTTGTTGTATATTATCTTAGTCATAATATTCTTTCTTGAGCTAGTTGAGCTCACCCTTTTCCATTTTGTTCCATTTTTCTCGGGAGGCGAGAATATAGCGAGTATTTAGCCTGGGTATGGAATGAAGGTTCTAGAGAGAGTTGTTTAGTAGTCCTCACCATTTTTGTAAAATAATATATCAATAAATGTGATGAGGATTTATTTGAGTATAGATATTGTCTAGAAGATAATATTTGTATTTAAACTCACAGTTTTACTGTTGTAATAATAAAGTTGTAGTTGTTTCTGTACCATGTATTGACAACTCAGAATGGGTGATGTATACCTATTTTGGGGGCGTCACAATGGATCTATGTTATATTAACATAGATCATCATAAAACATCCTTTAGCACTTAGATAAACACTTAAACACAAAATTTTTCTTAGCATGTAAGATGAAAATAGGTTTGGGCTTTTAAACCTTTTCTTGAATAAGCTTGGATCTTTGATCTCCTTAGTTGTTCTTAGTGATCAAGGAGCTGTTTAGGGGACTGATCTACTTAATAATTTCGGATATGAAGAGAGAGAGAGAGGGATTTGTGGGAGAGTTAGATATCAAATAAGCCAAATACATGCATTTCTCTCTCTTTAATCTATATATATTATGATATATAGCACATGGCTGATCACTTAACTTGATTTGCTGGACTGATTGCTAGAGATTTTGGTGTCACAAAGTCAAGTGGTTAGGTTACCAACTAAAGGTGTAGCAAATTTACAAGTTAACTAATTAAAAAAAATGAAAAAGGGCATTTTGGTCTTTAGGATTATATTTTTAATGGCATAAATGGAATTTGTCACACCCTTAGGGTTTAACCCTAAGGTTCTAAACCTTAGGTTTTAAATATGTAGTTTCTAAAAATTTCTAATTAGGGTTTTTAATTAGAAAATTTAAAAATTAAAATTTAAAAATTATAATTAGGGTTTTATAATTAAATTAGGGTTTCCTAATCATATTAACATCTACTAAACACATTAAGCTTACTAATTAGGATTAGGGTTTCCTAATTAGGGTTTTAGGATTCTCGAATATGAAATTAGGGTTTCCCAGTTTTAAATTTGGATTTCTAACTATACGTTAGGTTTTCTAAATCTGAGATTAGGGTTTCTAATCTCTTATTAGGGTTTATAAATTTTAAACCTTATCCGATCAATCATTGATCAAAATTTCTCTTCAGTACAAACACATACTCATCAATATAATTATTTTAATTATATTTTCTATCGAATCCCTTTTCAAAAATTCGGGTTAGGGTTTCTAAAGCTGTCAAGCACAACTCTACTCTAAATTTATTAGTCAATACACAAATTGACCTTCTCGAGACTCGTATCACAGATACTCAGTACAATATTAACAGTCAATATTAAATAATAAAAAAATTTATTCGTAAAATTTTGATTATTAGAAATCCCGGGTTATCACACTTATTTAAAAAATTACCTTTGTCCGACGAGACAGAATAAGTAACAAGCAATTAAAAGAAGGCATTGATTAGAAAACTTAATAACCTTATAAGCAGGATCTGTTTCGAGGAACTGAACACAAATACAAAGAATATTTGTTCCAGGGAACTGAACGCCTTTAAAGAGATCATTTGTTCTGCAAAACCAAATGTTTATACCAGAAGGCGCTCATTCAGAGAAATGAATGACCTCATAAACAATATTCGTTCCCACGAATAGAATATTCCATCGAACTCCATTAAAAATGTGTTCGTTCCCGGGAACTAAACAATAAACCTCCAAAATAATGATGATATTCGTTCCTAAGAAATGGATAGTCCGCCTTTCACCAAAGATAAAAATAATATTCATTCCCAGGAACTGAATATTCCACCAACACCATAAACAATGTTCGTTCTAGGGAACTGAACAATAAATCAAACACCAGTGACAATATTCATTAAAAAACTGAATACTCATTTTATTAATAGTCTTGGAAAATTACAGAGTTGAATTACTTAGTCATGCTCTATTGATAATACTATCGAAGTCTGCCTGCATGCCACGTATTATTGACTTATGTCCCATCCATCTTCATAATCCGGTAAGTACCTAGCTTAGACACTTCTATGACCTCATAAGTCCCCTCCAAATTCAGCATAAGCTTTCCAAGATTATGAGGCATAGAAGCTTCCACCTCCCGAAGAACCAGATCTCTTACCTCAAACTTCTGGAGTTTTACCCCATTATTATAATGCATGTCCACTTTCCTTTGGTAGGTAACCTTAACAGGGCCGACTCCCTTACCACCTCCAACAAATCAAGGCTGGTGCGCATACCCTCATCATTGTACAACTCTTTGAACTGACTAACCCGAAGTGAAGCGGAACTGACCTCGACAGGAACTAGGGCATCGGTTCCATACACCAATCTGAATGTTGAGTCTCCTGTTGTTGTCCTCGGAGTGTTCCGATACGCCTATAATACACTGAGTAACTCTTCAGGCCAACTTTTTTTCGCTTCATCGAGCCTCCGCTTTATCCCATTCAAAAGAGTTCTGTTGGTGTCTTTTACTTGGCCATTTGACTGAGGATGAGCCACTAAAGTCTTCCGTTGCTGAATCCCTAACTTCTTTAAAAATGCTTCAAATTTTGAACCCATAAATTGTCGACCATTGTTTGAAATCACCACCAAGAGAATGTCGAACCAAAAGACCACAAACTCCTTCAAAAACTTTAAACACTCCTGCTCTGTAATCTGTAGAAAGGGTTTTACCTCTACCCACTTGGTCATATAATCAATAGCCACTATCACAAAACTAACTTGGCCCTTCGCCTTCGGTAATGGACCCAATATGTCAACTCCCCACACAACAAATGGAATCGGACACAAAATTGAGTATAACTCCTCTGGCGGCTGATGGGTGATAGGACTGTTCAGCTGACACTTAGGGCATTTCTTCATATACTCTGTAGCTTCCTTGTAGATTATTGGCCAGTAATACCCCTGTTAAAGCACCTTGTAGGAAAACGCCTTCCAACTATGTGATTGTCGCAAATATCTTCATGGACCTCTCGAAGATCATATTTAGCTTCAGATGGAACCAAAAACTTCAGCAAAAGAGAAGAGTGAGCCCTTTGATATAAATCTCCACCGATGAGCATAAAGTTCGCACTCCTGTACTTAACTTTCTTCACCAACATCCAATCCAAAGGTAGGACGCCATCAAGCAAATAATCAAGATAAGGGGTCATCCAATAATTCGACCGCTCCACAAACACGACCTTCGTATGTTATACACTTGGCTGATTCAAAATTTTTAGATTGACTGACCCACTAAACGTATTCGCGTCTGTTGATGCCAACCTTGCTAGAGCATCAACTATAGTATTGTTCGATCTATTAACTCCCTGGAAGGCAAACAAATTAAAATATTACAGTTGATTCTTGACCTCGGCCAGATACTTAACCATTCATGCCCCCCAGGCCTCTTACTTCCCCAAAATCTGCTTGACGA
Organism: Panax quinquefolius; assembly: GCA_020205615.1. Taxonomy (NCBI): domain Eukaryota; kingdom Viridiplantae; phylum Streptophyta; class Magnoliopsida; order Apiales; family Araliaceae; genus Panax; species Panax quinquefolius. Next base: position 90,138,575 of record CM035162.1, read on the forward strand.
CCAGCTGGGAGTCACTGAAGATCACCAACCTCTACACCTCAAGACTCTTCGCCAGCCGCAAACCTGCTAGAATTGCTTCATATTCTGCCTCATTATTGGTCGCTTTAAACTCGAAGAGAATTGCCTGTTGAACATTGAACCCCTCTGGACTTGTCATAATAACACCTGTACCACTGACATCCGAAGTAAAAGATCCATCCGCATATAGTGTACACAAACTCTGAACTGGCTGAACATCTATGACATCCTGAATAAACCCTTCTGTCTAACTCTTACTATCATCTGCCTTAGAAAACGAACACTCCACTACAAAGTCGGCCAAGGCCTAACCCTTTATTTTTGTTCGAGGATGATACTCCAGTATAAATTGTGTAAACTCCATCATCCATGTAGCGAGCCGAACCGAGACGTCTGGCTTCCCAACACTTTCTTCAAGGGTTGATCAATGTACACTACTATTAACTGACATTGTAAGTATTGCTGAAGCTTCTGACTGGCTATTATGAGTGCATAAGAAAACTTCTCAAGATTCAGATACCTAGTTTTTACATCCCGAAGTGCGTGATTCACATAAAAAACTGGATGCTGAATGCCCTCGATCTCATGAACCAGAACTGCCCCGACCGCTAACGAACTGGCTGCTAGATACAAGTATAGTGGTTTAAAAGGAACAGGGTTAACCAACAATGGAGCCGAAGATAAATACTTCTTAATCCCTTGAAAATCATCCTCGCATTCTGAAGTCCATTGGAAGGTCTTCTCGTTCTTCGGCCCCTTTAATGTATCAAAAAATGGCAAACACCTCTCTGCCAACTTAGACATAAACCTCCTCAAAACTGCAATCCGACCCGTCAAACGCTGAACATCCTTATATGAATGAGGAGACTTCATATCCAAAATAGGTTTTATCTTCTCTAGGTTTGCCTCTATTCCTCTTTTACTGATTAGATAGCCTAGAAATTTCCCTATGTCCAGACCGAAGGTACACTTCGTCGGATTCAACCTGAGCTTGTAGTGCTGAATAGTCTGAAAGTAATCCTCCAAATCATCCAGATGGACTCGAACTGACATGATTTTGACAATCATATCATCTACGTAAACCTCCATGCTCCGACCTAACTACTTCGAGAACACATAGTTCATCATTCTCTGGTACGTGGCTCTGACATTCAACAATCATAAGGTCATCTTCTTGAAAGTATACACTGCCCGATGAGTAATGAATGCTATCTTCGAGATATCTTCCTTATGCATCAAAATTTGATGATACCCCAAAAAAGCATCCATAAAATTGAGTAAGGCGTATCCCGAAGTAGCATCAATCAGCTTGTCAATGTGCGGGAGTGGGTAGAAGTCCTTCGAACATGCTTTATTCAAATATGTATAATCAATGCAGACCCACCACTTCCCATTCTGTCTCTGAACTAACACTACATTCACCATCCACTCCAGGTAGTCAATCTCAAAGATGAAGTCTGCCAGAAGCTTTTCTATCTCCTAATATATTATCTTCTGCCTTTCAAGGGTGAAGATCCTCCTCTTCGGCCTAACTAGCTTCTTTACTGGGTACACGTGGAACTTCTGCACAACTAACTTCTGATCAACACAGGGCATATCACTGGGGACCCATGCAAATATATCCGCATAACACTGCAGTAGTTCCACTAAGCTCGTCTGAAAAGGTTCCTGTAGTGCCGACCCAATTCTAACTGTCTTATCCTTCTTTCCCTGAATCAACTCAACCTCTTCTATCTCTTCGACATGCATGACAAGAGGCTATGTACTACCCTCGATAAATGGTTAGATTTCTATCGCCATCATCTGTTTTTGCTTGCTGACCCCCACACTTGAAGAGGTCAACACATTCCTGTAACATTGTCTCGCTACATCGAGATCCCCAACAACTTTACCAACTCCGTTCGGCGTGGGAAACTTGATTTTGAAGTGAGGAATTGAAGTTATCACCTGAAGAGCTTTCAATGCTAGCCTCCCCAAAATTGCATTATATGATGAATCCACATGTATCACGAAAAATCTACGCATAATTTCCACCTATTGAGGAGCTGTTCCGAAGAGCACTAGAAACTTAATTGTTCCTACAACCTTAACCGGCTTGTTGCTGAAACCCTATAGAGGAGGCTCCTGACCGATCTCCATCTTTCCTCCTAAATCCATCCTCTAGTATGCATGAACGTATAAAATATCTATTGACAACCCGTTATCAATCATCATCCGCTTCATGTCCATTGAACCAATTTGTACAGTAATTACCAAGGTTCTTTCTTGTGGTTCGATGGGCTCCAAAGGGAAATCCTCATCAGTAAAAGAAGTCACCAAGCCCGGGTACAGTCTTTCACGCCTTATAGGATGATCAGACACTGTCAATACCGCATCCAAGAATCCTTACCGCTTCTTCCCCGTAACTTTCTTGACTGACCCACCCATGATCACATCCACCACCCGACGTATTGTCTGGGTCTGATCCTATTGTTGGGGTTAGGTGGTGGATTGGGTACCGAGGGGCTGTTCGTCTGTTATGTCCCCAAAGTATACCGTCCTGCGATATACTGAACCAATGCACTTTTTTGAATGTTCTTCTCAATCAGGTCCATCATACTCCAATAAGTCTCCGTAGAATGTCTAGCCGACCCATGATAATCACAGTATTTGTTCGTGTTCCCTCTACTATATTTTATGTTATCCTTGACTGGTTCGAAGTAAGGCTTATCCTTTATATGTTCCAAAATAGTAGCCCAATCAGTGTTGAGCTTTATGTAAATCTTGTTAATTCTCTGATTCAGGAAAGGCGGATGTCCTCCACCCGAACCGCCATTGTTGTTACCATACTTCTTCTAACAACCACCCGCCTTGTCATTATTATTATTTCCTTTATCTTTTTCCTTATCCTTTGGTTTTTCTGATGGGCTTTGCTTCAGGCTTCCCATCACCTCCTCCACCACGATAAAGCCTTCGGCCCTGTTAAAGGCTTCAACCAAACTCTTTGGATGGTTGTACATCATCTCTTTGACCAACTTCTTGGATTTTACAAGGTCCAAACCATTCTGAAAAGGACTCATCGCCTGAAGGTTATTCAAATCTGAGACTTAACCAACGACCTCTTACAATTGTTTAATGTACTGACCCAAAGTTTAGTTAGAGTGTTGTCAAACCTGGGATAATGACCCGATCAACTTTCCTCTCCTTTTGTTATTGTCGAACCGAGTATGAAATTTATCACAGAGGCCTATCCAGGACGTGACTGAATTCAGGGCCAGTGTCATCATCCACTAACTAGCATCCTTCTTGAGGGTGGCCATGAACATCTGGCACTTGGCCACATTCGAGTAATCATAGTAGTCCAGTAACCGGTCATAGGCCTGACTGTGCTCGTAAGGATCTCCTAAGCCATCATAACTTTCCATGTGGGGGATTTTCTTGCTCGGATCGGCTTTCTCCTAGTTGATTTCTAGGGAGAACAACATTTATTTTTTAGCCAGACTCTCCTTCTGTTACCTAACCTCGGCTAACTTCTTTTGCACTTCTTCCAATTTTTTGGCTAGTTCTTCGACACCACCAACCCTAGGAGGCGTATTCTACCTAGGCTAATCTTGTCTCCTCCGATTTGACTGACCCTTACCTTTCGAGCATTTTACCCTGGAATGACTTCGGTGCCTGCTCCCAATGTGCCGAGAATTGTCTGGACTATGTGTCCTGAACTGGTTCCCAAATGAACGATCCTTCGATCTGCTCATGTGCCTGGTCCTATCCCAAGAATGACTTCGAAGCCTACTCTTGATTCACCTAGATTCACCATGACTATGTTTCCTGAACTGAACCCCTGGCGACCGCCCCCGCCTTCTGCTGCAGCTGGAGTCCCTATCCTCGTCTCCACCGATCAAGAGCACCACTTCTTGATCTATCTCTTTTTATTGTAAAAGTAATGCTTTAGAGGCATCATCCGTCTCCTAGGCCTTTTTGGATAAGACCAGCCTCCTTTCGTCACGACCGTCATTATGGGGACGTGTTCGAGACGGTGCATCCTAGACCCGGCTCCCAGGAATAACAACCTCGCTGACCGTAGAGAATAATCTTCACCGGGGGATATTTGCTCAGTCATTGTTATTTGTCTCACCGAGTGACTGTGAAGCCCGAGCCTATCCTGTATCCCTTTGGACTGGTCCAATATGTCTTTGACAGATTCTTTTGGCTAGGTAGACCATTTCCCCATTGACTTACCCATTTAGAGATTATCTTTCTTTTCACCATATTTCCACCTAGATAACTCTTGTTGTGATTGAAAATTAACAACACTAGAAAGCTCTCCTTCTAGTGCCAATGTTAATGCCAAGATCTGTACACACGCTCTAATCATTAAAGCATGTCAAATCCTGCATAGAAACGAAGTCACACCAAAAGCTTGACGGCTTGGGCCACCGGGGGTTAGCTCCGGTGTGAGAATAAGTATAAGCTGAATAAGGTTTAACAATAGAAGCTTAATGCTATAGTTCTACAAAATAATAATGGATTATATGTATACCATAGAATCAGGGTAGAGCCTTGTATTTATAGTGTTCTCACCACCTCCATAGAGTCCTGTTGGGTAAAATTTAGTTACACACAACACGCAAGTATACATGGTCAACAAGTAATAAAGAGTAAATAAAGTATCGTTCCCACGGAGAATTAATTAATAAAATTCACCAAGCATTAACCCATAACCATTTCAGTCTTATTTAAATGAATGATTTAAATATTTATATTAAAACTATGAAATTAAATAATACTAACTATCCCTAGAATAAGATTAGATAATAAAGATCTGAGATCACAATTTCATCTATTGACTCATTTAAATCCACACACTCCCTATTAAGCCAAATTACTTGCACTAGATTGCTAGTCGAGAACACGAAAGTGAGACATGGACATCTCTCGATATACCATACACATATCACATATATTCCACAACTAATAGAATACACATGAACACCCACATTACCTAAATCACTATATGTCTATGTGATTTACAAATAATTAGGGTTTAAGTTATGACGCCCCCAAAATAGGTATACATCACCCATTCTGAGTCGCCAAATACATGGTACAGAAATAAATACAACTTCATTAAACTGTGAGTTTAAATACAAATACTGTCTAATAGACAGTATACAAACTCAAAAGTAGTCCTTATTACAATTATTATCATACTATTTTCAAAATAGTGAGGACTGCTAACACAACTGATTGGAAACATCACTCCACACCCCGACTAGTTCCCGCTATATTCTCGCCTCCTGAGAAGAAAAATGGAACAAAAGGTGAGCTCAACTAGCCCAGTAAAGAATATTATGACTAAGGTAATATATAACAAATTATCATTAGTCTTCAACAGGGAAAAATCTGATAAAATATAGTAGACAACAAGTTTTAGATCAACAACTGCATCGGAAAACAACAATCCATTGGAAGAGTCAAGTAGAGAAAGAATTCTACTATCACCAGTTGGTCATGTTCATCTCAATACCTGTTCATCTTTGCACTACGGGCCAAAAATATTCATTAGGTAATCATTCATCTTTGCACTACAGGCCAAATATATTCAATAATATCATCATTTAGGACTGAGGATGATGAAAAATATTTTAAAGAAAACGAATCCAGTGAGATAAAAGATCAAATATTAAGGATTGGTATTATAGTTTATCCAAGTTCAATAATATTCCGAAATAACCAATTTTGAAGTAGAATTCAAAAATAATGATCAAAACATGGATACAATCAAAGATAGTAACTGTGACGCCCCCAAAATAGGTATACATCACCTTTTCTGAGTCGCCAAATACATGGTACAGAATACAAATACAATCTTAAATATACAACATGAGCTGTGAGTTTAAATACAAATATTGTCATCTAGACAATATCCACACTCAATGGAGTCCTTATTACATTTATTATCACACTATTTCATAGAATAGTGAGGACTACTAATACACCATCTAGGAGCATCACTCTGTTCCTCGACTAGTCCCAGCTACGTTCTCATTTCCTGAAGAGAACAGTAAAAGAAAGGGTGAGCTCAACTAGCCTAGTAAGAAATATTATGACTAAGATAATGCAGAATAAATTATCAATAGCCTTCAACAGTATAACAACTAATAGAATATAATAGACAACAAGTTTTAGATCAAAAACTGCAGTGGAATAAGCAATCCATTAGAAGAGTCAAGTAGAGAATAAAATCTACTATCTTCTATGATTTAAAAGGTTTTTCATGACTTTTATCGTTGGGACTCAGCTAAAAAAATAATCCACATCATCGAATCATCCCTGCACTACAGGCCAAGGATATTCTTTAGTATCACGACCGCAAATTATCCATGCACTACGGGCCAAAGATAACCGTGTTTTCATCAACGGTCCTGGTCATGCCATAAAACAATTCATCTTTTCACTACGACCAAAGAGAATCCATAGCCATAATCATACCAAAAACTGTTCATCAATGCACTACGGGCCAATGAGGACTTTTTCCACATCATTTGTAACATTATGGTTATGATTATACCGAATAATCCCTGGTTATAATCATACCAAGTCCATCTATGCACTGCAGGCCACAGATGACTTTCAATATTTTATAAACATGAGGATGATGACAATGATATAAGAATTCAATAAAACAAGTTCAAGAATTAATTTGTCTAGGAACCAGTAACGTCAAAATTTCAACATGATATTTCTTTGTGGAGTAAAATTCAAGAATGCTCAGAAGAATATTTCCATGAAAAGATACTGGATGAAGCGCAAATATCAAGGATATTCCACTAAGCAATCCATTAGAAGAGTCAAGTAGAGTATAAAATCTACTATCTTCTATGATTTAAAAGGTTTTTCATGACTTTTATCACTGAGACTCAGCTTAATAAATAATCCACATCATCCCTGCACTACGGCCAAGGATATTTATTAGTATCACAACCACAAATTATCTATGCACTACAGCCAAGGATATTCGTGTATTCATCAATGGTCATGATCATGCCAACAACTGTCCATCAACGCACTACGGGCCAATGAGGACTTTTACCACATCATTTGTAACATTACGGTCATGATTATCGAATAATCCTCATGTATAATCATACCAAGTCCATCTATGAACTCTGTGTCATGATGACTTTCAATATAATATAAACATAAGGATGATGACAATGATATAAGAATTCAATAAAACAAGTTCAAGAATTAATTTGTCCAGGAACCAATTACGTCCAAATTGTCAACATGATACTTCTTTGTGGAGTAAAATTCAAGAATGCTCAGAAGAACATTTCCATGAAAAGATACTGGATGAAGCGCAAATATCAAGGATATTCCACTAATTTCATGCATTATAGAATTCAAAAATTTAATCAACTGAGTATAATAAATAATTGAATAACAAAAGAAATCACCAGGCATGCGATAGACCGCACATGCAGGTTTTTCCAACAGAATAATAAATAACGGAATCAGGACCGGCGTAAAATACACAGACATGATATTCCAACAGAATAATAAAGATGGAACCAGGTCCGACGTAGAACGCACAGACAGGATATTCTAACATAATTAATAAAGACGGAACCAGGTCCGGTGTAGAACGCACAGACAGGATATTCCAACAGAATAATAAAGAATGGAATAATAGAAGAATTTCACAAAGTATGCGTTACTTCAAATAAACCGGTTATTCCAACATAATAACAAAGAATGGAATAACAGAAGTTCTCTTCATGAAGATGAAAGAAAGAAATAATATCCCCTACCTTAAAAAAGTTAAAACTGGATACTGGAGTAGAAAGGTAGCAGACTTCTATTCTTCTTTCTCTCTAAAATTTCTCTCTATAATAATTGCTCTAAAGCTTTTGTGAAATGGTGAGAAATGAAGGAAGGATGAGCTTCTATTTATTGGAAAATATAGTTTCGATAATTGTAGGTTTTGGGGCTCAAAAAATTATAGTATAATACCTTCCTCTTTTTCTTCATTTTTAATTTAGTCCTGCAAGTATTATCAAACTTGCACCACCTCCCCTAATAGTAAATAATGTGAATCAATAGTACAATCATGTAAATAAATAGTATAATCATATGAAAAAAATTAATTATAGTATAGTACCTTTAACTATACCTCCATTTGTAACTTAGTCATGCAAGTATTATCAATCTTGCACCAACTCCCCTAATAGTAAATAATGTGAATCAATAGTACCCACATGTGAACAAATAGTTATATAAGCATGTGAATTAGTAGCAATTAATTGCTCATTTATCCGATAAATTACCTGATTTATCAATATAACCCCAAGACATCAATTATCATCGAAATAGATATCGTTTTCCACTAACACTAATAATCCCAACACAATGGAACTATCAATTTCATCTTTAATCAACACAACTTATTCATCATTAATATTATAACTCACAATATTTAACAACTGTGTCGTTCCCGAGAAAGAGGGGCTTCCGAGATAAGATTTTCTCTGCGCACAATTAGATGACCAAACCTCTCATTGACAGAACTTCTAGACATTGTCAATATTGTAAATAATAATATGAATAACTATGTCGTCTCAGTTATTGATTTAATAATAATAACTATTATGCGAGATAATCTTTGTAACAATAATTGAATCAATAATATGAGAGATATGATGCGACAATTCTTTGTAGCAATAATTGAGTATAAGCGCGAGTGACTTCTCACGTAAGCATCAATAATCAATCTGCAGTGTGCTACTATGCACGACCACAGCGTATTCTGTACTTTTACTACCGGGTAGTTCAACAGTTTAACGATAACCCTTTCGTCGTTATTTTCATAAAGTATTTTTGTCGTTTTCTCAATCCGACAATCATTCCGTTGCGGGGTCCACCAATGATTGTGCCATCGTACGGATATTCCCCGACAAAAAGAATATTCCCCGACCAATCGAATATTATATAACAACTCGCATACTTTGCAAAATTTATAAATACTACCCATAACTATAACATTATCTCAAATCCAAACTATAATATTAAAAAAATTATTTTGAGCAAATTAAATATTTATGCATAAAATCTGGGGTCTCATAATCTCCCCTCCTTATGGAATTTCACCCTCAAAATTTACGTACGTACTTGGTATGCTGAACAGGTGAGGATACCTTGACTTCATTTCAAATTCTAACTCTTGAGGTATAACCTTTGAGTGTTGAATACAATTCTTCTTACCCAAGATTTTAACATGTATCTCTCAAACGTTAAATCATCCGCTATCTCGTCTGGTTATAAATTAATAATGTGGTTCGGGTCGTCCACATATTTACGTAACATCGATACGTTAAAAACATTATGAACACGCGACATACTTGGCGGTAAAACGAGTCTATAGGCCACAGTTCTTACTCGATCGAGGATTTCAATTGGGCCAATTAAATCGAGGGTTGAGATTTCCTCTCTTCGTCGATTCTTGCTTCTAGAATAACGCCCTCTTGAACCTTCTTCTTCATATTCATCAGCTCAGAGTATGCAGCTTGAGCGGCTTTAACTTTATCGATTAAAGTCGTTTCTACTCGTATATTCGATATCTTCATGTGGGTTGCTAGAGTCTTTAACTCTATCTTCATCATTTGTAAGTTGTACGAAATGGGTCTTTGTGATAACAACATCGCACTCGTAAACGCATATGATCTTCTACTCAACGCGTCAGCTTCCACGTTCACTTTCCCACGATGGTATTGAATGGTACGATCGTAATCTTCAACAGCTTGAGTCAACGTCTTTAGCGCATTATACGTTCATTTTGGTTGAAGAAATATTTGAGGGTTTAAGAAATGGGTTTTGTACTGGGGTCAATACAAAATTTGATTTCACACTCTGGGTAGACCAAGAAGTCTTTAAGAATACGTCAAGAAATTTATTAACAATAGAAATATCATTCAAAACTGTGACTCTCATCCAAGACTTGGATAACAAGTCACATTGATATCTATCAACTTGCCATTGTCATTCATGATGTCGCCTATATAAATTCTGGCATCGATGCATTCCACACAAGAAAGTCAACAACGAAAGGACCGGGGTTCTTTACTTATGGCTTGATATGACAATGATTGACTTTAGTGGTTTGGTTGCTTTGAATTCGCATAACAGGTTGGTTAGGAGTATGAAAGCTAACAACCTTACAAAAAGCATGATGAGTAGTTAACCAATCGTTTCCTAAAATCGCATCAAAGGCAAGTATTTTCAAAGAGACAAGATCGACAGGTAAAGTGAAAGTGTTGATTTGAACAAGATTTATAAGTAGTGGAGGTAATGAAGGTTTCTCCCGACTGAGTTTAAACAGATATATCAAAGTCTAACTTCTCCGGAGTTAACTTCAAATATTGAACACAACTAGGTGAAATAAAAGAGTGAGTAGAACTGGTATCTAACACGGTATAGACTTCACAAGAGTTTATGACTAACATACCCGTGATAATTTTATTCAAGTTCCTTGTCACGAAAAAAATGCTCTCTCCTAAACTACCAGCTTTGACTTTTCTGGGACGGTCTTTGGTGCCTCCATCCTAGCTGAAATTGTCTTCAGTGAATGACAAAATTGGGCTAAGTGACCTTCTCTTCCACAATTATAACATACTTTGGACGGCATCGCACAGTTTGGACTGATGTGTCCCTCCCCTCCGCATTTGACGCATATGATAGGTGGTCGTTCTCTTTCCTTAACAACGGGTGCTGGTGCTGACGTCTTTCCATCATTGTTGAATCTCCTCTTCTTAAAATTACCATTCTTATTGTTTTTACCATGATTACCACCGAAGTGGTTACCATGTTGATTCCCTCCATCCTTATTGTCACTGCTTTGATGAATGTTATCACCGGTATTATCATTTTGCAGGCTGCTCTCTTTTGGTTGCGTTGACTCGTTATCGCGCTCCACTAACTGAGCCCTATTTACAACATCTGAATACAAACACAGTTTATGAGAAATAAGATATTGACGTAAACCTCTTAAAAACATTCGCGTCATTCTTCTTCATTATCAACCAAGTGGAACGTAAATCGGGACAACTCGGCAAACTTGGCTTCATACTGCGACACGGTCATGTTGTTTTGCTCCAACTTGATAAATTCCACTTCCTTCATGTGACGAATGCTTTCGGGAAAGTACTTGTCATTGAACAACTCTTGGAACTTCTCCCAAGACATCTTGAGTGCGTCAGGGTGGGTACGTTTTACAGATTCCCACCAGTGATCTGCCTCTTCACGTAACATAAAGGTGGCAAAGGGAACCTTTTGCTACTCGGAGCATCCCAAGACATCAAATATCTTGGTGATCTGCTTTAGCCACGTCTCCAACTTAAGTGGTTCTGGCTTTCCCAAAAACTCCGGTGGTCCCAGCTCCTTGAATTGCTTAGCGGTGAACAACCGTGGGTTGCCATTGTTTCCTCCTGCATTATGAACAGGAGTCTCTCTCGTCTGGTGTTGCATGAATTCTAAAAAGCTCCTAAGCGTACCGTCATTCGTCATTTGGTCAGTGTTGTTATTTACAGGAGGATTATCGCCATCCTATTTCACATTGTCCTGATTATTGATCTGTGGAGACTCAACGGTCTCCTGTGCTCCATAGCTATTCTCAACATTCTCGGATGTCATTTTCAAACACTGCCACAAAACAAGGGTTAATTGACATGCAACATATTATCCCTATACTCTGACCGACCAATTAAATACCAAATAAACTTAGCTAGGTCATACTAGCGAAGGAATTCCCCGTCTCTCCCCTCCTAGTTCTAGTCTCACATCTTAGCCATGGATCATATCCCTAAGCTTTGATACAAACTGTGACGCCCCCAAAATAGGTATACATCACCTATTCTGAGTCGCCAAATACATGGTACAGAATACAAATACAATATTATATATACAACATGAGCTGTGAGTTTAAATACAAATATTGTCATCTAGACAATATCCACACTCAATGGAGTCCTTATTACATTTATTATCACACTATTTCACAGAATAGTGGGGACTACTAATGCACCATCTAGGACCATCACTCTGTTCCCCGACTAGTTCCAGCTACGTTCTCATTTCCTGCAGAGAACAGTAAAAGAAAGGGTGAGCTCAACTAGCCCAGTAAGAAATATTATGACTAAGATAATGTAGAATAAATTATCAATAGCCTTCAACAGTATAACAACTGATAGAATATAATAGACAACAAAGTTTAGATCAAAAACTGCAGCGGAATAAGCAATCCATTAGAAGAGTCAAGTAGAGAATAAAATCTACTATCTTCTATGATTTAAAAGGTTTTTCATGACTTTTATCGCTGGGACTCAGCTAAAAAAATAATCCACATCATCGAATCATCCCTGCACTACAGGCCAATGATATTCTTTAGTATCATGACCATAAATTATCCATGCACTACGGGCCAAAGATAATCGTGTTTTCATCAACGGTCCTGATCATGCCATAAAACTATTCATCTTTGCACTACGGCTAAAGAGAATCCATAGCCATAATCATACCAAAAACTGTCCATCAATGCACTACGGTCCAATGAGGACTTTTTCCACATCATTTGTAACATTACGGTCATGATTATACCGAATAATCCCTGGTCATGATCATACCAAGTCCATCTATGCACTACAGGCCATATATGACTTTCAACATTTTATAAACATGAGGATGATGACAATGATATAAGAATTCAATAAAACAAGTTCAAGAATTAATTTGTCTAGGAATCAATAACGTCCAAATTTCAACATGATATTTCTTTGTGGAGTAAAATTCAAGATTGCTCAGAAGAATATTTACATGAAAAAATACTGGATGAAGCACAAATATTAAGGATATTCCATAAATTTCATGGATTATAGAAGTCAAAACTTTAACCAACTGAGTATAATAAAGAATGGAATAACAAAAGAAATCACCAGGCATGCGATAGAATCAAGACAGATGAGTTATTCCAATAGAATAATAAATAACGGAATCAGTCCGGCGTAAAATGCACATCTTGGATATTCCAATGAGAATAATAAAGGCGGAACCAGTCATGCAGAGAAACGCATGAACATGATATTCCAACAGAATTAATAAAGTCGGAACCAGGTCCGGCGTAGAATGCACAAACAGGATATTCCAACAGAATAATAAAGAATGGAATAATAGAAGAATTTCACCAAGTATGCGGTACTTTGCATAAATTGGTTATTCCAACATAATAACAAAGAATGGAATAACAGAAGTTCTCTTCATGAATATGAAAGAAAGAATCAATATCCCCTACCTTAGAAAAATTAAAACTGGATACTGGAGTAGAAAGGTAGCAGACTTCTATTCTTCTTTCTCTCTAAAATTTCTCTCTATAATAATTGCTCTAAAGCTTTTGTGAAATGGTGAGAAATGAAGGAAGGATGAGCTTCTATTTATAGGAAAATATAGTTTCGATAATTGCACATTTTGGGGCTCAAAAAATTACAGTATAATACCTTCCTCTTTTTCTTCATTTTTAATTTAGTCGTGTAAGTATTATCAAACTTGCACCACCTCCCCTAATAGTAAATAATGTGAATCAATAGTACAATCATGTGAATAAATAGTATAATCATGTGAAAAAAATTAATTACAGTACAATACCTTCAACTATACCTCCATTTTTAACTTAGTAATGCAAGTATTATTAATCTTGTACAAACTCCCCTAATAGTAAATAATGTAAATCAATAATACCCACATGTGAACAAATAGTTATATAAGCATGTGAATTAGTAGCAATTAATTGCTCATTTATCCGATAAATTACCCGATTTATCAATATAACCCCCAGACATCAATTATCATCGAAATAAATATCGTTTTCCACTAACACTAATAATCCCAACACAATGGAACTATCAATTTCATCTTTAATCAACACAACTTATTCATCATTAATATTATAACTCACAATATTTAACAACCAGATCGTTCCCAGGAAAGAGGGGGCTTTCCGATAAGAATTTCTCCTTATTGGCGCGCAATTAGATGACCAAACCTCTCCTTGACAGAACTTCTAGACATTGTCAATATTGTAAATAATAATATGAATAACTATGTCGTCTCAGTTATTGATTTAATAATAATAACTATTATGCAGATGATACTGTAACAATAATTGAATCAATAATATGAGAGATATGATGCAGCAATTACTGTAGCAATAATTGAGTATAACTGAGTGACTTCTCACGTAAGCATCAATAATCAATATCGTGTGCTACTATGCAACCACGCGTATTACTGTACTTTTACTACCAGATAGTTCAACAGTTTAACGATAACCCTTTCGTCGTTATTTTCATAAAGTATTTTTGTCGTTTTCAATCCGACAGTCATTCCATTGTGGGGTCCACCAATGATTGTCTTTGTCAATCTCGGATATTCCAAAACAAAAAGAATATTCCCCGACCAATCGAATATTATATAACAACTTGCATACTTTGTAAAATTTATAAATACTACCCACAACTATAACACTATCTCAAATCCATACTATAATATTAAAAAAATTATTTCGAGCAAATTAAATATTTATTCATAAAATCTGGGGTCTCATAGTAACCATAATAGACAACTTGGATAAAAAGAAGAAAATTTTATTTTTTGGTGAATAGTGCCGTATTCGTGAATAGTGTCGTATACGTGAATAGTGCCGTATACGTGAATAGTAACCCCGACACAAAAAGTTCTAAATTTGATGAAAAGTTCATACCAATATTTCGGCATAATGATATTTGAAGAAAATATCGTTTTAAGAAGAAAATAACACCCCTTACATTACAAAGACAAGATGCTTACGATTTGGAATCTTTGGATATAATCTTGAATGAACTTGCTTTCGTATAACAACACTCAAAGTACTAAAATACTCACAAAATACGCTCAATATTATAGAGAGAGAAAGAGAGAAAACTTATGAATTCTGGTGTGATTTTCAATTCTAACTAAGCACTCTATTTATAGGAAAATGCTTAGAACGCCATACAAGACTAACCTGCTACCTGATGGATTTACCTGTTACTATTGCCACCCACCACATTTGAAATTCAATTAAGCACATTTCTCACCAACCAATTCTAGAATTTTCCAAAATGATTTATAATTTAAACAATAATCAGATACTTTAATAATTCATAGAAAATAGCCCGCTTATCAGAAAAATACTTATTTTATGTACATTCCACACGAAATCGAATTCTCTACAACTTTACAGAAGAAAGTTTTTCCCAATTCCAGACAGAAAATATCCAAAATCCATAAACGGATGATTTTTAAATACTTCCAATCCGACAAAATACTGATAAAACACCTCAGCATTAATTCCTTCAATAATAACCACATAAATAAATCCATCATTTATATTCGTATCAAATAAATATTTTTTTATCATATAAATCAATAATTAATTATTCACAAATAATATTACGAGAATCATTTTTATGACAACCAGTTGTTTCCGGGAAGAGGGGCTTTCAGATAAGGATTTCTCCTTCTTGGGCGCCGCAATTAGGTGACCAAACCTCTCCTCGATGTAACTTTCTAGACATTGCCAATAATGTTATCTAATAATGTTATTCAAATAATATGAATTATTGATCTGATAATGGGAAATACAGTGCAGTAACAATTATTGAACAACAATAATATAAACTATCAACGTAGCATTTATTGAATCAATAAAATAAAATATTGAACAGTAATTACTATGACAAATATTGCGTAGTGCCTTCTTACGTAAGGATCAATAATTCAACAATACTGTGCAATACCGTGTGCTACTGTGCAACCATGCGTATTACTATATCTTAACCACCGGGTATTCCAACAATCTTAACGGTAACAACTATGCCGTTATTTATAAAAACTCAAACTTTGTCATTTTCTTCATTCGACCGTTATCCGTTATGGGGCCCACGTACGAATATTCCCCGACAGAAAGAATATTCCACGACCAAACGAATATTCCCCGACAATTAAATATTTTATAACCACTTGCTTATTTTGCAAAATTTGCACATTTCACCCATAACTAAAGCACTATATCGAATTAACACCTTATTATTCACAATAATAATTAATGGAAATTTTATTTTATTCATTAAAAAGTTGGGGTCTTACAACCTCCCCTCCTTATGAAATTTTGTCCCCAAAATTGACGTACGTACCTGGTGTTTCAAAAAGGTGAGGATACCTCGCTTTCATTTTTGATTCCAACTCCCAGGTCATCTCTTCAATAGCATGGTTTCTCCACAAAACCTTAACCTGTGCTATAACCTTCGTGCGTAGGACATGCTCTTTCCTATCCAAGATCTTAACAGGTATCTCCTCATACGTTAAATCTTCGACTATCTCGTCTGGTTCTAACTCAATAATATGGTTTGGGTCTTTAACATATTTATGAAGCATATATATGTGAAAAACATTATGAACACGAGACATGCTTGGAGGTAATGCGAGTCTATAGGCCACATTTCCTATTCGGTCAAGAATGTCAAATGGACCAACAAATCTTGGATTGAGCTTTCCTCTCTTCCCAAATCTTGTAACTCCCTTCCTTGGTGCAACACGTAACAATACATGATCCCCAATATTAAATTCCACGTCCTTCCGATGAAGATCCGCATAACTCTTTTGTCGATCCTATGCCGTTTGTATACGTTGTCGAATCGTTTGGATCTTCTCTGTAGTCATTCTTACCAACTCTGGTCCCAACAATGTTGCTTCTCCCACCTCATCCCAAAGATCTCGGAGAGCAACACTTTAAATCCATCTACAACGCTCGAATGGAGCCATGCCTATACTTGCCTGATAACTGTTGTTGTATGAGAATTCCACTAATGGTAGGTACTTATCCCAACTTCCTTTGAAATCTAGGACACAGAGTCTTAATAGATCTTCAAGAGTTTGAATAGTCCTCTCTGATTGTCCGTTCGTTTGAGGATGGTATGCCGAACTGAATCATAAATCCGTGCCCATAGCTTTCTGCAAGCTAACCCAAAATCATGAAGTGAATCTTGGGTCACGATCCGAAACTATGGATACTGGCATGCCATGCAATCTCACAATCTCGTTCACGTACATACTAGCAAGACGTTCAATGGAATAAGTCTCCCGTATAGGCAAGAAATGGGCAGACTTGGTTAATCTATCAACAATAACCCAAATCGCATCTATGCCTTGAGAAACCTTGGGAAGACCCGTAAAAAAATCCATAGTAATGTCTTCCCACTTCCATTTCAGAATCTCAAGTGGTTGTAATGGACCCTTTGGCACTTGATGCTCCGCCTTTACACGTTGATAAGTTAAACATCTCGAGATAAACTCCGCGATCTCTCTTTTCATATTGCTCCACCAAAATGATGGATTGCAAACGGTGTGTTGTGTTCCTCCATCATGATTCTATGCTTCAATTCAGAATCGTTAGGAACACAAAGTCTGGAGTTTACTCGAAGTATTCCTTCTTCATCGATTTTTGCTTCTGGAATAACACCTTCTTGCACTTTCTTCTTTATACGCATCAGCTCCATGTCCGTAGCTTGAGCAACTTTAACTTTATCGATTAAAGTCGGTTCTAATCGTATGTTTAATATCATCACGTGGGTACTTGGAGCCTTTACCTCTATCTCCATCCTTTGCAAGTCGTACAAAATGGACCTTTGTGTTAACAACATTGCACTCGTACACGCATATGATCTTCTACTCAATGCGTCATCTACTACGTTTTCTTTTCCAAGATGATATTGGATGGTATGATCGTAATCTTTCAATAGCTCGAGCCAACGTCTTTGCCGCATGTTGAGTTCCTTTTGGGTGAAGAAATATTTGAGGCTTTTATGATCTGTATAGATCTCCATTTTGTCCCCATACAGGTAGTGTCTCCATATCTTCAACGCAAAAATGACTGCTGCCAACTCTAAATCATGAGTAGGATAATTCCTCTCATATTCTTTGAGTTGTCGCGAGGCATAGGCTATAACTTTCCCATGTTGCATGAGAACACATCCTAACCCTTTGCCTGAAGCGTCGCTGTAGATAACAAATCCATCCGAACCAGATGGTATCGTCAGAACAGGTGCCGAAATGAGTCTCCTCTTGAGTTCTTGAAAACTCTTCTCACAATCCTCGCTCCAACCGAATTTTGTATCTTTACGAGTCAACTGAGTTAATGGAGTAGCGATTCAAGAAAATCCTTCTACGAATCTCCGATAATAACCAACTAAGCCCAGAAAGCTACGTACTTCAGTCACCGACTTCGGTTGCTCCCAACTTTGTATGGCTTCAGTCTTCGCCGGGTCGACAGATACTCCACGTTTTGACACCACGTGCCTAAGGAATGCTACTTCCTTAAGCCAAAACTCTCATTTCTTCAGCTCGGCATATAGCTTATTTTCACGAAGCCTTTGCAGTACTAGCTTCAAATGGCGCTCATGATCTTCATGACTTTTGGAATAGATGAGGATGTCATCAATAAAGACAACAACGAACTGATCCAAATATTCCTTGAACACATAGTTCATCATATCCATGAAAGCAGCAAGATCATTAGTCAATCCAAAAGACATGACTAAAAATTCGTAATACCCGTACTGAGTTTTGAAGGCAGTCTTTGGAATACCCTCAGTTTTAATCTTCAGCTGATGATATCCAAAATGAGGATCGATCTTTGAAAAGAATTGCGCTCCTTGCAACTAGTCGAACAAGTTATCTATGCGAGGTAGCGGATACCTATTCTTAATAGTGACATGGTTCAATTATCGGTAGTCAATACAAAGTCGCATACTCCCGTCTTTCTTCTTTATAAATAACACTGGAGCACCCCAAGGAGATGTACTAGGACAAATGAAACCGATGTCCAAGAACTCCTGTAGTTAGAACTTTAACTCTTGAAGTTCAATAGGAGCCATTCGATATGGGGTTTTAGAAATGGGTTTTGTACTCGGTTCAAGGTCAATAAAGAATTTAACATCACGTTCTGGGGGTAGACCGGGAAGTTCTTTAGGAAATACGTTAGGAAATTCACTAAAATAGAAATAATATTCAAATCTGACGTGTTTTTGTTCAAGTCCGTGACATGGGCTAAGAAAGCTTGACATCTGTTTTCAATAAACGAATAGCTTTATGTCTTGATATCACAGTGATTGACTTTAATGGTTTGGTTATTTGAATTCGCATAATAGGTTGATTAGGAATATGAAAGCAAACAACCTTACGAAAATAATCAATTTTAGCATGATGCGTGGTTAACCAATCAATCCCTAAAATCACATCAAATGCAAAAATTTTCAACGAAATAAGGTCGGCAGGTAATGTGATGGTACCGACTTGAATCTAGCAAGATTTATAAACAGTAGATGTAATGAAAGTTTCTCCTAACGGAGTCTCAACAGAGAAGTCAAGGTCTAATTTCTCCGGAGTCAAGTTTAAACGTTGAGCACAAGTAGGAGAGATAAAAGAATGGGTAGAACCGGTATCTAATAAGGTATAAACTTTGCAAGAGTTTATGATTATCTTACCCGTGATCACTTCGTTTGGGTTCCTCGCGTTTGGGGCAGTCATGACGAACGCCCTCCCAGGAACCACCGTCTTTTACTTGTCCGGAACAGCCTTCGGAGTCACCATTCCCGTTGGACTTGGTTTCGCAACTAGACAATCTCTAGCTATATGACCTTCCTTTCCACAGTTATAACACACCTTGGATTGTTGTGGGCAGTTTGGGCTGATGTGTCCCTCTTTCCCGCATTTGTAGCAAACGATCGGTGCTCGTTCTCCTCCCTTAAAAATGGTTGATGTTTGTGATGACGTCTTCACGTTATCATTGTTGTACCTCCTCCTCTTGAAATCTCCTCCCGACTCGCTCCTTCTATTATCACGACCACGATTACCACCAGAGTGGTTACCGCTTTTGTCTGAATGCTTTCCTTCCCCCTGGTTGTCATTGGTCCGATGACCGCTGCCACCGGTAGGACCCTGGTTGTGGTTCCTCGGTTGGATATACTCATTATCTCGCTCTAATAATTGAGCCCTATTTACAACATCTGAATATAAAGAAAATTTATGAGATATAAGATATTTCCGAATCTCAGGCTTTAGACCTCTCAGAAACATCCTCGTCATTCGTTCCTCATTTTTGACCAAATGAGGTGCAAACCTGGATAACTCTGCATACTTCACCTCGTACTGGGACACCGTCATGTTGTTTTGTTCCAGTCTAATAAACTCCACCTCTTTCATATGATGAATACTTTCAGGAAAGTACTTGTCATTAAACAGTTTCTGAAACGTTTCCCAAGTAATGCTGAGTGCGGCAGGCTGGGTACGCTTCACAGACTTCCACCAGTAGTTTGGCTCACCGCGGAACATAAAGGTGGTGAATGGAACCTTCTGTTCCTCCGTGCATCCCAAGACATTGAATATCTTGGTAATTTGCTTGACCCACATTTCCGCCTTGATTGGATTCGGCTTTCCAATAAATTCTGGTGGTCCTAACTCCTTGAACTGCTTGGCTGTGACATGCCGTGTATTGCTATCATTTCCACCCGTATTTTGTGCACGAGTCTCGCTTGTCTGTTTTTTCATAAACTGCAAAAAGCTCCTAAACATCCCATCATTCATCATTTGTTCGGTAGTGTTGTTTATAGGAGGAATATTGCCTTCCTGTTGCACGTTCCCCTGGGTGGTGATTAACGGTGTCTCCACGGTCTCATTCACTCCATTATTAACGTTCTCAGCTGCCATTCTTAAATATTGCCATAAAACAAGGGTTAATTGTCATGCAATATATTATCACTATACTCTGACCGACCAAATAAATACCAAATAACTTAGGTAGGTCATTCTAGCGAAGAATTTCCCGTCTCTCCCCTCCTAGTTTTTGTCTCACATCTCAGCCAGAGATCATATCCCTAAGCTTTGATACCAATTGTGACGCCCCCAAAATAGGTATACATCACCCATTCTGAGTCACCAAATACATGGTACAGAAACAAATATAACTTCATTAAACTGTGAGTTTAAGTACAAATACTATCTAATAGACAGTATACAAACTCAAAAGTAGTCCTTATTACAATTATTACCACACTATTTTTCAAAATAGTGAGGACTACTAACACAACTAACTGGAAACATCACTCCACACCCCGACTAGTTCCCGCTATATTCTCTCCTCCTGAGAAGAAAAATGGAACAAAAGGGTGAGCTCAACTAGCCCAGTAAAGAATATTATGACTAAGATAATATACAACAAATTATCATTAGTCTTCAACAGGGAAAAATCTGATAAAATATAGTAGACAACAAGTTTTAGATCAACAACTGCAGCGGAAAACAACAATCCATTAGAAGAGTCAAGTAGAGAAAGAATTCTACTATCTTCTAAGATTTAAAAGTTCATCATCAATATTTTATCCTTGTAACATCAATCAATATACATCTTGAATTAAATATTCATCTTTGTACTACAGGCCAAAGATATTCATTTGTATCACTAGCTGGTCATGTTCATCTCAACACCTGTTCATCTTTGCACTACGGGCCAAAGATATTCATTAGGTAATCATTCATCTTTGCACTACAGGCCAAAGATATTCATCAGTTAATCATTCATCTTTGCACTACTGAAAGCCAAAGATATTCAAGAATATCATCATTTAGGGTGAGGATGATGAAAATATTTTAAAAGAAAGCGAATCCGGTGAGATAAAAGATCAAATATTAAGGATTCAGTATTACGGTTTATCCAAGTTCAATAATATTCGAAATAACCAATTTTGTAGCAGAATTCAAAAATAATGATCAAAACATGGATACAATCAAAAATAGTAACCATAATAGATAACTTGGACAAAAAGAAGAAAATTTTATTTTTTGGTGAATAGTCAGATTCGTGAAATGAATAGTCAGATATCGTGAATATTAACCCCGACACAAAAAGTTCTAAATTTGATAAAAAGTTCATACCAATATTTCGGTATAATGATATTGAAGAAAATATCATTTTTAGAAGAAAATAACACCCCTTACCTTACAAAGACAGTACTTCTGACTACAATACTAGATATAGTGTTGAATGAACTTGCACTGTATAACAACACTCAAAGTACTAAAATAATCACAAAATACGCTCAATATTATAGAGAGAGAAAGAGAGAAAACTTATGAATTCTGGTGTGATTTTCAATTCTAACTAAGCACCCTATTTATAGGAAAATGCTTAGAACGCCATAGAAGACTAGCCTGCTACCTGATGGCTTTACCTGTTACTATTGCCACCCACCACATTTGAAATTCAATTGAGCACATTTCTTACCAACCAATTCTAGAATTTTCCAAAATGTTTTATCATTTAAACAATAATCAGAAAATTTAATAATTCATAGAAAATAACCCGCTTATCAGAAAAATATGAATTTTATGTCTATTCCACACGAAATCAAATTCTCTACAACTTTGCAGAAGAAAGTTTTTCCAAATTCCAGACAGAAAATATCCGAAATCCACAAACGGATGATTTTTAAATACTTCCAATACGACAAAATACTGATAAAACACCTCAGCATTAATTCCTTCAATAATAACCACAAAAAAAAATTCATCATTTATATTCGCATCAAATAAATATTTTTTTATCATATAAATCAATAATTATTTATTCACAAATAATATTACAGAATCACATTTATGACAACCAGGCTGTTCCCAGGAAAGAGGGGGCTTTCCGGTAAGGATTTCTCCTTACTGGCGCGCAATTAGGTGACCAATCCAGTGAGATAAAAGATCATCATTTAGGACTGAGGATGATGAAAAACATTTTAAAGAAAACGAATCCAGTGAGATAAAAGATCAAATACTAAGGATTCGTACTACAGTTTATCCAAGTTCAAAAATATTTCGAAATAACCAATTTCGAAGCAGAATTCAAAAATAATGATGAAAACATGGATACAATCAAAGATAGTAACCATAATAGACAACTTGGACAAAAAGAAGAAAATTTCATTTTTCGGTGAATAGTGCCGTATTCGTGAATAATGCCATATACGTGAATAGTATCGTATACGTGAATAGTAACCCCGACACAAAAAGTTCCAAATTTGATAAAAAGTTCATACCAATATTTCGGCATAATGATATTGAAGAAAATATCATTTAAGAAGAAGATAATATCCCTTACCTCAAAATATCAGTACTTCTGATCGGAATATCGGTATAAGGCTGAAGGAAACTTGCACTGATGAACAGAAACTCACAAAGTATCTAAATACTCTTAAAATACAATCAATAATCTAGAGAGAGAAAGAGAGAAAACTTGTTTTTGGTGTGATTTTCAATTCCAACTTAGCCCTCTATTTATAGGAAAATGTTAGCACGCCGAAGAAGACTTAACCTGCAACCTGATGGCTTTACCTGCTACTATTCTTACCCACTACATTTTGAAATTCAATTGAGCACCAACCAAAAGTGGGGCCCACCAATTCTAAAATTTTCCACCAAAATAATTTATAACCTAATTTTTGAATCAGTCACCTCTTAAAATTCATAACAAATCATAAGCTCATTTTTAACAGTTCAAAATTTGTGGACATATAGTCAACTTATATATGTATAACATATCCAAAAATCAGGACGATCCAACGGTCGGATTAAAAATTATAACTCCCGCAATATATCTCAAAAAAACACTGGTTTGATTTTTTATACATCCAATCCGACAAAATACTGATAAAACACCTCAACATTAATTCCTTCATTTATAACCACATAAATAAATCCATCATTTATATCCACATCAAATAAATATTTCCTTATCATATGAATTAATAATTAATTATTCACAAATAATATTACAGAATCACATTTATGAAAACCAGGCTGTTCCCAGGAAAGAGAGGGCTTTCCAATAAGGATTTCTCTCTTCTTGGCGCCGCAATTAGGTGACCAAACCTCTCCTTGATGTGAACTTTCTAGACATTGCCAATAATGTTATCTAATAATATTATTCCAAATAATCAATTATCGATCGATAATGGAGATATCATGCGTTGACGATTATTGAAACAACAATAATATAAAATATCAATGCAAAGAATTATTGAATCAATAAAATAAAATATTGAAAGAATTCATCTTGTGACAATTATTGAGTAGTGTCTTCTTACGTAAGGATCAATATTCAACAACAATCACTGTAATACCTGGTGCATCTTTGGCAACAACGACAGACGTATTACTTTACTTTAACCACCGGGTATTCCAACAGTGTTAATGGTAACAACTACGCCGTTATTCAATTTTGTCGTTTTCTTCATTCGACCGTTATCCGTTATGGGGCCCACAATTGGCTGCGCCGTCGTATGAATATTCCCCGACAGAAAGAATATTCCACCGACAAAATGAATATTTTATAACCACTTGCTTATTTTGCAAAATTTGCATATTTCACCCATAACCAAAGCATTATATCGAATTAACAACTTATTATTCACAATAATAATTAAAGGAAATTTGATTTTATTCATTAAAAAGTTGGAGTCTTACATAAGCCCAAATTCTCAATTGACTACGAGTGATGCCTCGGTATATGTCTATCCTAAGAATGAATCATACATTCCATCACCATGTAGAACATACAAACACAAGCTATCAAGATCAAATCTAAACCCATACTTTGTCTTTTAATTTCATATGAGTTATCACAGTAATTGATGGTCAATCAACTAAGCAAATAAGCATAAATATTAATAAACAATCCCATATCAATCAATAAGGTTAACAACGAAGTATATCAGATTAAATTAATCAATAGAATCCATTGTAATCTCAAAATAGAGTTTAGCTCATCATAGAATCAAAATCCACAATCCACAATTGATTATACATGGAGAAATAAAGATAGAAGTAAAGAGAAGTTAGGGATTTGGGAATGCAAATCTGATATCTCTTGCTCCAATTCTGAATTTCCTATGCTCTTCCAATTGCTTCAATCATCAACTCTAATCTAATCTAGGTTTCTAATCTAATCTAAAAAGAAAAAGAAGAAAAGAACATATGTAATCTCCATTCATTCCCCAAGGGGTAGTATATGTCTAATATATATAAGCCCTAGTTGAACCCCCTTCTCAGTTACGCTTCAAATAAAATAAAGTCGCTAGACTTGATCGGCGTTACATGCGGCGCCAAGGCTCCCCTTAGTAATTCTTCATGGGCGAAAGCGACTTGCGATGTCAGTAATGTCCGTCTCCAAATGGGTGCTTTCATGCAAGTAGCGTATCCTCAAGCTTATTCTGCCGCGCGGCTTCTGCAACTTTGAATTCTGGTTCTGCTATTCATTCTTTTGTCCATCCATGCTTAACCTCTTGCTCCAATTTATCCTCATGCCATGCATCCAACAGCCTCATGCCATTTACATCACCAAATCATGCCATATCCTGCACTTTTACACCAAAGGAGTTTTAAGTAAATACAATGCAAAATAACATGAAATACAACTAAAAACACACTAAAATATACTTGAGATGGGCCTAGTTCGCGTGAATTAATATCCAATAAGTAGGTGTAAAACCCACTTATCAAATACCCCCAAACTTGAACTATTGCTTGCCTTTAAGCAATGCAACATAATGCAATCTACATACTATACAAGCTACACTACTATGACAATGAATCCCACATTCTCAGCCAAATATGAATTCCAATAAGATGTGCCTCAAAGAAATATCAAGATCCAAGAACAAAGCATCAACCTAAGCTTGTAACGACCCCAAAATCAATACAACTTAAATCTCAACTTCGGTCATTAACCATACATTAAATCTCTAATTTTACATCATTATTCGATATTAAAAACACTAAAATTGCGGAATAATTAAAACGTTTATACATTTCCTTCTTTCTTGCCCTGAATCACAACCTTTACATTACATCTCTTTGATTCAATCTTATATCATGAATCGTTACAACAAAGTGACTATACAAAGTCTTACATCATAACTAAATATCCATATACATTGGATAGCTCAACTTACAATTCAACATGTTACGTTCAAAATATGAGATACATTTCTCATAAAACATAAGTAATCTTCGTGAATATAGATCTCTATAACTCACTTAGCACATATCTTTACCTTAACATCTTGACCTGCAAAAGTGGTTATTTACAAGAGTGAGCTCGACAGCCCAACAAAGTTTAACAGTTTTCATGCATCACATAGCACATAATAACATGCTCGATATACATCTCATTAAAGTAACATGGCATACATGCTTTTAATTCACATAGCAAATATAAAGATTGAGTTCCTTACTCAATCATCATTACTTAGCCAAAATAATGCAGTCATATATCGACTTTAACATTTCATGATTTCAACATGTATAACATATCATGCAATTTAAAACAGTTCATCAAGTCCACGTAACAAATAGGAACCGAAAGACTTGCCTTGATCGTTGTTTACCAATAATAGTTTAACGACTTACGATTATCTCGCACTTCACGTGCCCTACACAATTATATAATCATACACATCAACTATTAGTCACATAACAACACATAGTAATTGTAATGTAAACTCTACTCCACATCTCATAATCTTTTCTATTAATTAGCAGACAATGTTCAATTAGATTGTGTTAACTTATGACTCACTATATTTCATATTCGCAGTTCATTCAAGTGCTTAAGTCTTGTAGGACTACTTATTAGTTTAATATTAAGTACATTCCATATCTTATAATATTCATTTCAATTGAATGAAAACACTTTTTAAGTTCATTAACACTTGGCACGACGTTTCGACGTTCATTCGTCACACGCCCGATTTACCTCTCTTGTGTATGCTTACTACGCTTCTATAACTTATCTAATACATTATTTATTAATGTTAAGCATCATTATATTTACTAACATACATGTTTTATAACTTAGGACATCATCTTTTATCGTCAGGAGCACTACACATGCATATGTGCATGCCCGACGCCCTCCGATTGCCCCTGAAAACACAACAGTCCTAAAGATGACCATTTTGACTACTGTTATAGACCTCAAATTGAAACACTTAAAGCATGAAAGTTGTAGGTCCATTCGTCCTCGTTCCAGATCATCTTTAATCACCTCAATCGGAGTTTGTATGAGAAAGTTATGACTATTTTACTACAGGTGGCCAAAATTGTCCGACTTAAACTTTTGTTCCGGCCATGGCCATGAGAACTAAGTTATTATCTGATGGTATACAAGGCGAGATTGGCGCTTGGCTGAATTTCAATTTTGGCGCTAACTTTCAGCGCTAGGTCGCCATTTTTGTACAAGGTGAATTTCAATTTTGTGTTACCAAACTTCTGTAACCCAACCACGAAGAACATAATATCTAAATTTTGGACTAATTACTACTACTAACATCTAAATTAAGACGTAAAACTTATAAGGATTACTCATTAACATTTACTTATTATACATATACCAATTTAGCACAACTTAACAACAATTTTAGAAAACTTAAATCATTGTACGCACTATTTTAAAAACCAAAACTCCATTATCGATGTTTGATAAACACAGTGAACACTGTTATACTACCAATTTGATTCCTTTGAACCATGTTCTACTTAATTTCTTACTCAATTACATATACAAGTTTCAATTTTTACAATTAGCATAATGACATACTAATTTTGTTATCTTAAAAAAATCATATCCGTGCATATAAGTTTATTGTAAAAGTAATTCCTTTTTGTAAATTAGCATACGAATTATTGCTTACATACAAACTCAAACATAATCAACATATATAATCATCATAATCAGTTGTATAACAAGATTTTCAAAAATTGAATCCACAGAGTTTGAAGCTTCATTATGAAAAACTCATAAATATATATTCATAAGATATAACAATTTTAGAGAAATACCTTTAATTAGCTTAAACAATCTTTGTTAAAACCACTGAAATTGCTTGGTAATCCTTAGGTTTTCTCTCAATCTCTCTCAATTCTCTTTCAGTTCTCTGCAGCTTTTTCTCAGGCCAAATGCCAATTCGTGTAAAACTAACCACACTTAAGCGTAAAACCAACTAAAAGCAAACGCACGTCTAAAACGTACGAAACTGCCATATACCTCATTACATGTCAGTTACACTATAATAAACGTATATCCATTATAAATATGTTTTATTTATTTAATTATTTTATTATTAATCAATCAAATTTAAAAAATCCAAAAGCCATAAGGCTCCGTTTGGTAAAACGCTTTAAAATTAAAGACTTAATATATTTAAGCCTTGTTTGGTAAAATAAATTAAAACTACTTTAATTTATTTTAATAACCACTTATAATATAATTATTTGTCACACTTCTAATTAATTAAGTTTTCATACTTAATTTAATTAATTCTAATAACAATTCATTGCATAATATAATAATTTATTTAATCATTATAAACTCTCTAACTTAATTATTAAATTAAATTAGATTACTATTTCAAAATAATTACTTTCCTTAACTCATTAATTATTTATTAAACAAATAAATAATCAAATCACATCAAATCAATTAAACAAATACTTATTCAACAATAAACACATCCATTAAATATTTATATAATTCAATAAATATTTAATTAAAAATTTGAATTGTTACATTATTCCCTCCTTATAAGGATTCTATCCTCAAAATCACAACTCAAACCACTCATTCATTACAATCTTCCCCACTTACAAAGATTCTATCCTCAGAATCGAAGACACAAATTAAACAAATAACTCAGAGTAATCTTTCATCATTTTATCTAAATATAGATTTATATTTCCTACTACATTCATTACCTTAACAAATTTTAGGTTTCATTTCATAACTTTCACTTGAATTCAATATATTCTGAGTATTATATATCTTTTAACCCATTCATTTCTTTTTCTAAGGATTGTTATCATAAAATCTCGGGATATTACATTCACCCTTTCTTCTAAGAATTTCGTCCTTGAAATTTTATTCATTTAATCTAACAAAAATAGATTTTACGTTAATACTTCATTCATTCCTTGGGTTTTATAACCACTTCCTTTCCACAAAGATCTTTCTACAATTATTAACTTTTCTATTAAAAGTTTCACG
The DNA here is from genome assembly GCA_020205615.1 of Panax quinquefolius. Taxonomy (NCBI): domain Eukaryota; kingdom Viridiplantae; phylum Streptophyta; class Magnoliopsida; order Apiales; family Araliaceae; genus Panax; species Panax quinquefolius. Next base: position 90,167,778 of record CM035162.1, read on the forward strand.
TTATTCTTTGATAACTCATCTACTTCTCACTTCAAAATCTCTTTTCTCACTTAATCAACACATTCATCATTCAGTGTCGTATTCTATGACTTACTTCTTTCTAAGGAATATTTTCCTTTTTCACTTCAATCTTGCAGAATAATAAGAATCTTCCACAATTGTTCACTAATTGGGAAGTAGTATGAATAACTCAGGAATTTAAAAGATTCCAAATCACGTTGAGGGGTCATAAGACCGTGAACTCTTCTCTAGGTTTAATAGTGCTTCACCCCCGGTACTTCACACTTTAAACCCTCTTTGGCAGAATGTTTATCAATCACAAAGACTGGAAACACCCTCCTTCCATCTTGCAAAATAACAAGAACCTTCCACAATTATTCAATAATTGGGAAGTAGTATGAATAACTCAGGAATTTAAAAGATTCCAAATCATACTGAGGGTCACAAGACCGTGAACTCTTCTCTAGGTTTAATAGTGCTTCACCCCCGGTTCTTCACACTTTAAACCCTCTTTGGCAGAATGTTTATCAATCACAAAGACTGGAAATACCCTCCACTCGTACACTAGGTGGCCAACCTATTGTACCATTACATTGGGCCGCAACGTAGTGTTTTGTAATGACTATATGCGTTACGCTAAGTACTTAGGGTGTTAAGCCCTTCGTACTATGTATTGTGCACAAACATTTCAGCGCAAAGTATAAACTAAGCGGAACCTCTAATAAAAGAGTTGTTCATCTCAGAATTTAGAGTGCAAGCATTCAACTGAGGGTCTAATGACCACGAACCTTGTCCACAATTATAAGTAATCTTTCAACTTTAACTTTTACAGTCATACGACTATAATGACTTCAAGGTACTCGGGGATCAATCCTTCCATACATGTATTGTGCGTGAAACATTTCAAAGAAAAAGTATAAAACTAGGTGCAACCCCTAAATAATAGGGTTGTTCATCTCAGCTTTTCAACATCTGAATCTGCACCAAAACAATTTGGTTTGGCATAACTTCTTAAGAAACTCTTGAATTTCATGAACATCTTTCAATATTTGTCTAGCTGAATCAAATAACATAGACCTCAACAACAATTCGGACATCAACCGAAATATACATATATACATACATACATACATATGTAATCTCATTTCTTAAAGAAATCTCAAAAATCATTTTATGACGTCATGATACCACACTTTATTTATAGTCCGTAGAGGATTCCGTCATTTGGTAATTTTATCATACTACATCATACCATAGTTGGTTGACGATCCTTAGATCACATCCAACACTAGGTAATACTGCATTGATGACTCCATCATTTTTATCATCTTTGTACCAGGTTACATGATGCATTAATGATATAAAATACATTTTGATATATTGCAAATCATTTTTGTCTCAGCCAAGCAATTAGCATATACATATCTGAATAACAAAGATTGTTGTTAAAACTCATTGGTTCCATCATTTGATCCAATATTTTTCAATAAAATAAAAGTGTAAACATCAGCACGAAGTCAATAAATTTTGAAAGTCTAGCATAACTAGTAGATTTAGAATACCTATGCTTCCACCATCAACTCCACTTTTTATAATGATCCATTGCTTAATAGGTCTATCTATTCCTATCATCCTCAATACTCTATTCACACTTAATTATACCCTGTTCGTCAAACTTACCACACTTTATGAGTTCAGGAACTTGCCACAATCATATGAGTTTAAGAACTTATCCTAGTCAGACCATAGGCATCCATTCGTCGAGGGGTTCAAAAACATACCATATAATTATGAGTCACGAACCTACCATAAGTATGTGTTTTAAGAACTCGCACTTAACCTTATAATATTCTCTTACTATACTCTACCTATCTGTTATACACATGAGAAAAGAATCACCTTCTCAAGAGGCATATAACAAATAGCGCGACACAAACATTCCAATGATTATCAATGTGATAAACTGAGTGCAAGCACAAAACCCTCGCCCCCATACAAAGGTTTGTAAAACTCAGCCACCACATGAGTCCTCAATTGAAATCCCACCTAACTCTATCTTGCTTATAACCTGCTCTTTGCTCGATACGAATTCCTCGTATCACATCATTTATAACTCCTCATGAGTTATCTCGTACTATTTCATAGTACACCTGTGACGCCCACAAAATAGGAATACATCACCTATTCTGAGTCGCCAAATACATGGTACAGAATACAAATACAACTTTAAATATACAACATGAGCTGTGAGTTTTAATACAAATATTATCTTCTAGACAGTATTCAAACTCAAAATAAGTCCTCAATGCATTTATTATCACACTATTTCATAGAATAGTGAGGACTACTAATGCTATCATCTGGACCGTCAGTCCGTTCCCTGACTAGTCCCTGCTACGTTCTTATTTCATGAAGAGAACAATGAATGCAAAAGGGTGAGCTCAACTAGCCCAGTAAGAAATATTATGACTAAGATAATGCAGAATAAATTATCATTAGCCTTCAACAATGTTAAACTGATAAAATATAACAAACATCAAGTTTAACTGCAGCGGAACAAGCAATTTATTAGAAGAGTCAAGTAGAGAATAAAATCTACTATCTTCTATGATTTAAAAGGTTTTTCATGACTTTTATCACTGAGACTCAGCTTAATAAATAATCCACATCATCCCTGCACTACGGCCAAGGATATTCATTAGTATCACAACCTTAAATTATCCATGCACTACAACCAAGGATATTCGTGTATTCATCAATGGTCATGATCATGACAACAACTGTCCATCAATGCACTACGGGGCAATGAGGACTTTTACCACATCATTTGTAACATTACGGTCATGATTATACCGAATAATCCCTGGTCATAACATACCTAGTACATCTATACACTACAGGCCACATATGACTTTCAACATAATATAAACATGAAGATGATGACAATGATATAAGAATTCAATAAAACAAGTTCAAGAATTAATTTGTCCAGGAACCTATAACGTCCAAATTGTCAACATGATACTTCCTTGTGGAGTAAAATTCAAGAATGCTCAGTAGAATATTTCCATGAAAAGATATAGAATGAAGCGCAAATATCAAGGATATTCCACTAATTTCATGGAGTACAGAAGTCAAAACTTTAACCAACTGAGTATAATAAAGAATGAAATAACAAAAGAAATCACAAGGCATGCGATAGATCGCAGATGCACAAGTTATTCCAATGAATAATAAAAGCGGAACTGTGTCATGCGTAAAGCTACGTATACATGATGTTCTAATGAATAATAAATAACGGAACCGGTTCATGCGCGTAAAATGCAGATGAGGATGTTCCAACGGAATAATAAAGAATGGAACCAGTCCCCAGTAAAATGCATGTGCATGTGATATTCCAATGTAATAATAAAGAATAGAATAACAGGAGAATTTCACCAAGTATAGGGTATCCCGCGTATACAAGTTATTCTAACAAAATAATAAAGAATGGAATAATAGAAGAATTTCACCAATAAGAAAGAAGGAATACCCCTAAAGAGTACAACAAATATTATCCATTACCGTAAAAGAAGAGTATTCCGACTAGTAGGGTGAAGATATTCTTGAAGAAAACTTACACTATGCTCAAAGCTTCTTAAAACTCTAAAGAAATATGCTCAAGATTTATAAAAGAAGAACTCTCTCTATAGTTTCTCTCTCTAGAGGTTCAGTGAATTCATAAGAAATAATGAAGGAATGAGCTTCTATTTATAGAAGAATGGACTGCATAGTAACTAATTCATGAATGATCTAGATTGATTTACTTTAAACGGACGGTCCGGATTGGTTTACAATAAAATTTAATATATTCTATTTATAATCCAATAAAACGAATAACTTTATAAAAGATTTTACTATGCAAACACTATGTAGGTACTATGCATAGACTATGCAAACACTATGCATAATAAAATATAATATATTTTAATTATTGTCTAATAAAACAGATAACTTTATAAAAGTATTATGTTTTATATAAAAAGATTTTACTATTAGTCTAATAAAACGAATAACTTTATAAAAGTATTCTGTTTTATATTAAAAGTTTTTCTGTTTTATTACATTAATAATACTAATGAAACAAGATTCATCATCATTATTATAGTTCACAATATTAATCGACCAGGTCGTTCCCAGGAAAGAGGGGGCTTTCCAATAAGGATTTCTCCCTATTGGCGCGCAATTAGGTGACCAAACCTCTCCTTGACAGAACTTCTAGACATCATTAATATTACAAATATTAATAACTTTGTCATCTCAATTATTTATTTAATAATATATAAAATATTGACAATAATTGAATCAAATAACGTGAGATACTATGTAGCAATTACTGTAACAATAATTGAACAAAACTGAGTGACTTCTCACGTAAGCATCAATAATCAATACCGTGTGCTACTGTGCAACTACGCGTATTACTTTACTTTTAACACCGAGTGTTTCAATAGTTAATAGTAAAACTTCCGCCGTTATTTTCTTAAAGTATTTTTGTCGTTTTTTCAATTCGACAATAATTCCGTTGTAGGGTCCACCAATGATTGTGCCGTTGTCCGAATATTCCTTGTTAAAACAAATATTCCCCGACCAATCGAATATTATATAACAACTTGCGTACTTTGCAAAATTTATAAATATTACCCACAACTATAACATTATATCAAATTAATTCTATAATATTCAAAAATGATATTTATAGAAATATCATCTTTATTTATAAAAATTGGGGTCTTACAACCTCCCCTTCTTATGAAATTTTGCCCTCGAAATTAGGGTACGTACCTGGTATGTTGAAGAGGTAAGGATACCTTGATTTCATTTTAGATTCTAACTCCCAGGTCATTTCCTCAACATCGTGGTTTCTCCAAAAAACTTTGACTTGAGGTATAACCTTGGAGCGTAAAATATGTTCCTTCTTATCCAAGATTTGAATAGGAACCTCTTCATACGTCAAACATTCCGCTATTTAATCCGGTTCTAACTCAATAATGTTGTTCGGGTCTTCCACATATTTACGTAACATGGATATGTAAAAAACGTTATGAACACGAAACATACTTGGCGGTAAAGTGAGTCTATAGGCCACAGTTCCTACTCGATTAACGATTAAAAATGGGCCAATGAATCAAGGATTGAGCTTTCCTCTCTTTCCAAATCTCGTAACTCCTTTCCATGGAGCAACACGTAGCAACACATGATCTCCTATATCGAATTCCACGTCCTTTCGATGAAGATCAACATAACTCTTTTGTCGATCTTGTAAGGTTTTTATACGTTGTCGAATCGTTTGACTCTTTTCCATAGTCATACATACCAACTCTGGTCCCAACAACGTTGCTTCACCCACCTCATCCCAGCATACTGGAGAACGACACTTTCTTCCATACAACACCTCAAATGGAGCCATGCCAATACTTGCTTGATAACTGTTGTTGTAGGAAAACTCCACCAATGGTAAGAACTTATCCCAACTTCCCTTAAAATCAAGGACACAGAGTCTTAATAGATCTTCAAGAGTTTTAATAGTCCTCTCCGACTGTCCATCCGTCTGAGGATGATATGCCGAGCTAAATCGTAAGTCTGTGCCCATAGCTTTTTGCAAACTAACCCAAAATCGTGAAGTGAATCTTGGGTCTCGATTAAAAACTATGGATACTGGCATACCATGAAGTCTTACTATCTCATTTATGTACATACGAGCAAGACGTTCAAGTGTATAAGTTTCTCGTATAGGTAAGAAGTGAGCAGACTTGGTCAATCTATCACCAATGACCCAAATTGCATCTATGCCTTGAGAAACCTTGGGAAGACCAGTAACGAAATCCATGGTAATGTGCTCCCACTTCCATTCTGGAATTTCAAGTGGTTGCAATGGACCTTTTGGTACTTGATGCTCCGCTTTAATTCGTTGACAAGTTAGACACCTTGAGATAAACAGCGCTATCTCTCTCTTCATATTGCTCCACCAAAATGTATAACGAAGATCATGATACATTTTGGTACTCCCAAGATGGATTGCAAACGGTGTGTTGTGCGCCTCCATCATGATTTTATACTTTAAATCAGGGTCGTTAGGAACACAAAGTCTGGAGGTGACTCGAAGTATTCCTTCTTCATCGATTCTTGCTTTCGGCATAGCACCTTCTTGCACTTTTTTCCTCATACGCATCAACTCCAGGTCTGTAGCTTGAGCAGCTTTAACTTTATTAATTAAAGTCGGTTCTACTCGTATATTCTCCATCATCACATGGGTCTCTGGAGTCTTTAACTCTATCTCCATCCTTTGCAAGTCACAAAAAATGGGCCTTTGCGTTGACAATATCACACTCTTACTTGAATATGATCTTCTACTCAATGCGTCAACTACCACGTTCGCTTTTCCAGGATGGTATTGGATGGTATGATCATAATATTTCAACAGTTCAAGCCAACGTCGTTGTCGCATGTTGAGTTCCTTTGGAGTGAAGAAATATTTGAGGCTTTTATGATCCGTAAAGATCTCCACTTTCTCCCCATACAAGTAATGCCTCCAAATTTTATATGTGAAGACAACAGCTGCCAACTCTAGATCATGTGTAGGATAATTCCTCTCATATTCTTTGAGTTGTCTTGAGGCATAGGCTATAACTTTTCTATGTTGCATGAGAACATATCCCAACCCTTTGCCCGAAGCATCAATATAGATGACAAATCCCTCCGAGCCAGATGGTATTGTCAGAACAGGTGCTGAAATGAGTCTCCTCTTGAGTTCTTGAAAACTCTTCTCATATTCTTTGCTCCAACCAAACTTTGTATTTTTAGAGTCAGCTGAGTTAATGGAGTAGCGATTCAAGAAAATCCTTCCACGAATCTCCGATAATAACCAGCTAAACCGAGAAAGCTACGTACTTCGGTCACTGATTTAGGTTTCTCCCAGCTTTGAATAGCTTCAATCTTTGCCGAGTCAACAGATATTCCATGATTTGATACTACGTGCGCAAGGAATGCTACTTCCTCAAGCCAGAACTCGCATTTCTTCAACTTGGCATAAAGCTTGTATTCACGAAGCTTTTGGAGTACCAGCCTCAAGTGTTGCTCATGATCTTCACGGATTTTGGAATAAATAAGGATGTCATCAATAAAGACAACCACAAAGTGATCCAAATATTCCTTGAATACTCGGTTCATCATATCCATGAAGGCAGCAGGAGCATTAGTCAATCCAAAGGACATGACTAGGAATTCATAATGCCCGTAACGAGTTCTGAAAGCCATCTTTGGAATGTCATCAGTTTTAATCTTCAATTGGTGATATCCGGAATGAAGATAAATCTTTGAAAAGAATTTGACTCCTTGCAACTGGTAAAACAGGTCATCAATACGTGGCAATGGGTACCTATTTTTGATGGTGACATGATTTAACTCCCGATAATCAATACAAAGTCGCATACTCCCATCTTTCTTCTTCACGAATAGAACAAGAGCACCCCAAGGAGAAGTACTAGGATGAATAAAGCCAATGTCTAACAATTCCTGCAGTTGGGTCTTTAACTCCTGAAGTTCAATAGGAGCCATTCGATATGGGGCTTTGGAAATGGGTTTTGTACCAGGTTCAAGGTCGATACAAAATTCAATTTCACGCTCTGGGGGTAGGCCAGGAAGTTCTTCAGGGAATACGTCAGGGAATTTATTAACAATAGAAATATCATTCAAAACTGACGTATTTTTATTTAGATCCGTGACATGAGCTAAGAAAGCTTGACATCCATTTTTCAATAAACAAATAGCTTTATGGCTTGAAATGACATTGATTGATTTCAATGGTTTAGTTGTTTGAATTCGCATAATAGGTTGATTAGGAATATGAAAGCTAACCACCTTACAAAAATAATCAATTTTAGCATGATGAGTAGTTAACCAATCAATCCCTAGAATCACATCAAATGCAAGTATTTTCAATGAAATAAGATCGACAGGTAATGTGACGGTACCGATTTAAACCAAACAAGACTTATAAACAGTGGATGTAATGAAAGTTTCTCCCAACGGAGTTTCCATTGATAAGTCAAAGTCTAATTTCTCTGGAGTCAAGTTTAATCATTGAGCGCAAATAGGAGAAATAAAAGAATGGGTAGAACCGGTATCAAATAAAGTATAGACTTCGCTAGAGTTATGATAAGCTTACCCGTGATGACCTCATTCGGGTTCCTTGCCTTCTGGGAGGTCACAACAAACGCTCTCCCTTGCACTACCGGCTTTGATTTTTTTGGGACGGCCTTTGGTGCCTCCATTCTAGCTGAACTTGTCTTCGGTGAACGACAAAATCTGGCTAAGTGACCTTCTCTTCCATAATTATAACATGCTTTGGACGACATCGCATAGTTTGGACTGATGTGTCCCTCCCCTCCGCATTTGAAGCATATGATAGGTGGTCGTTCCCCTTTCTTAACCACGGTTGATGGTAATGACGTCTTTCCATCATTGTTGAATCTCCTCTTCTTGAAATGTCCATTCTTATTGTTTTGGCCCTGATTACCACCGAAGAGGTTACCATTTCTAGCCTGTTGATTCCCTCCACGCTTGTTGTCACCGCTTCGATGACTGCTCTCATTGGTATTATCATTTTGTTTGCTGCTCTCTTTTGGTTCCGTTGACTCGTTATCGCGCTCCACTAACTGAGCCCTATTTACAACATCAGCATACAAACACAGTTTATGAGAAATAAGATGTTGACATATCTCTGGCTTCAAACCTCTTAAAAACATCCGCGTCATTCTCTCTTCATTATTCACCAAGTGGGACATAAACCGAGATAACTCGACAACTTAGCTTCGTACTGTGATACAGTCATATTATTCTGCTCCAACTTGATGAATTCCACCTCCTTCATGTGACGAATACTTTCGGGAAAGTACTTGTCATTGAACAGTTCTTGGAACTTCTCCCAAGACATCTTCAGTGTGGCAGGTTGAGTATGCTTTACCGATTCCCACCAAGTGGGACGCAAACCGAGACAACTCGGCAAACTTCGCTTCGTATTGCAACATGGTCATATTATTCTGCTCCAACGTGATGAACTCTACCTCTTTTATGTGACGAATACTTTCGGGAAAGTACTTGTCGATGAATAGTTCTTGGAACTTCTCCCAAGACATCTTCAGTGCGGCAGGTTGAGTACGCTTTACCGATTCCCACCAGTAATCTGCCTCTCCTCGCAACATAAAGGCGGCAAAGGGAACCTTTTGCTCATCGGAGCATCCCAAGACATCAAATATCTTGGTGATCTACTTTATCCATGCTTTCGCCTTAAGTGGTTTTGGCTCTCCAATAAACTCCGGTGGTCCCAGCTCCTTGAACTATTTATCGGTTACTGTTCGAGAATTTCCAGTGTTTCCAGCTACATTTTTAACAGAAGCCGCTCTCGCCTGCTGTTGCATGAATTGCATAAAGCCTCTGAACATTCCATCATTCATCATTTGGTCAGTGTTGTTGTTTGCATGAGGATTGTCGCCTTCCTGATGCACATTATCACGATTATTGATATGTGGTGAATCAAGCGGATGCTTTGTGCTCCATTGCTATTCTCAACATTCTCGGATGTCATTTTCAGATACTGCCACAAAACAAAGGTTAATTGACATGTAACATATTATCCTTATATTCTGACCGACCAATTAAATACCAAATAACTTAGGTAGGTCATACTAGTGAAGGAATTCCTCGTCTGTCCCCTCATAGTTCTAATCTCACATCTTAGCCAGGGATCATATCCCTATGCTTTGATACCAACTGTGATGCCCCCAAAATAGGTTTACATCACCTATTCTGAGTCGCCAAATACATGGTATAGAATACAAATACAACTTTAAATATACAACATGAGCTGTGAGTTTTAATACAAATATTGTCTTCTAGACAGTATTCAAACTCAAAATAAGTCCTCAATACATTTATTATCACACTATTTCATAGAATAGTGAGGACTACTAATGCTATCATCACGGGACCGTCATCGCAGTTCCCCGACTAGTCCCTGCTACGTTCTTATTTCATGAAGAGAACAATGAAAGCAAAAGGGTGAGCTCAACTAGCTCAGTAAGAAATATTATGACTAAGATAATGCAGAATAAATTATCATTAGCCTTCAACAGTGTTAAACTGATAAAATATAACAAACATCAAGTTTAAGCTGCATGAACAAGCAATCCATTAGAAGAGTCAAGTAGAGAATAAAATCTACTATCTTCTATGATTTAAAAGGTTTTTCATGACTTTTATCACTGAGACTCAGCTTAATAAATAATCCACATCATCCCTGCACTACGGCCAAGGATATTTATTTGTATCACAACCACAAATTATCTATGCACTACAGCCAAGGATATTCGTGTATTCATCAATGGTCATGATCATGCCAACAACTGTCCATCAATGCACTACGGGCCAATGAGGACTTTTACCACATCATTTGTAACATTACGGTCATGATTATACCGAATAATCCCTTGTCATAATCATACCAAGTCCATCTATGAACTACAGGTCACAGATGACTTTCAACATAATATAAACATAAGGATAATGAAAATGATATAAGAATTCAATAAAACAAGTTCAAGAATTAATTTGTCCAGGAACCAATAACGTCCAAATTGTCAACATGATACTTCTTTGTGGAGTAAAATTCAAGAATGCTCAGAAGAACATTTCCATGAAAAGATACTGAATGAAGCGCAAATATCAAGGATATTCCACTAATTTCATGGAGTACAGAAGTCAAAACTTTAACCAACTGAGTATAATAAAGAATGGAATAACAAAAGAAATCACCAGGCATGCGATAGACCGCACAGACAGGTTATTCCAATAGAATAATAAATAATGGAACCAGGTCATGCGTAAAGCACAGACAGGATGTTCCAACAGAATAATAAATAATGAAACCAAGTCATGCGTAAAGCACAGATAGGATGTTCCAACGGAATAATAAAGAATGGAACCAGGTCCGGCGTAAAACGCACAGACAAGATATTTCAACAGAATAATAAAGAATAGAATAACAGAAGAATTTCACCAAGTATAGGGTATCCCGCGTATACAGGTTATTCCAACAGAATAATAAAGAATGGAATAAAAGAAGAATTTCACCAATAAGAAAGAAGGAATACCCCTAACGAGTACAACAAATATTATCCCTTACCGTAAAAAAAGAGTATTCCGACTGGTAGGCGAAGATATTCTTGAAGAAAACTTACACTACGCTCAAAGCTTCTTAAAACTCTAAAGAAATATGCTCAAGATTTATAGAAGAAGAACTCTCTTTATAGTTTCTCTCTCTAGAGGTTCAGTGAATTCGTAAGAAATAATGAAGGTTCTATTTATAGAAGAATTGACTGCATAGTAACTAATTCATGAACGGTCCAGATTGATTTACTTTAAACGGTCGGTCCGGATGTGTTTAGAATAAAATATAATATATTCTATTTATAATCTAATAAAACGAATAACTTTATAAAAGATTTTACTATGCAAACACTATGTAGGTACTATGCATACACTATGCAAACACTATGCATAATAAAATATAATATATTCTAATTATTGCCTAATAAAACAGATAACTTTATAAAAGTATTATGTTTTATATAAAAGATTTTACTATTAGTCTAATAAAATGAATAACTTTATAAAAGTATTCTGTTTTATATAAAAAGCTTTTCTGTTTTATTACATTAATAATACTAATAAAACAAGATTCATCATCATTATTATAATTCACAATATTAATCGACCAGGTTGTTCCCAGAAAAGAGGGGGCTTTCCAATAAGGATTTCTCCCTATTGGCGCGCAATTAGGTGACCAAACCTCTCCTTTACAGAACTTCTAGACATCATTAATATTGCAAATATTAATAACTTTGTCATCTCAATTATTGATTTAATAATATATAAAATATTAATATTAATTGAATCAAATAATGTGAGATACTATGCATCAATTACTGTAACAATAATTGAACAAAACTGAGTGACTTCTCACGTAAGCATCAATAATCAATACCGTGTATTACTCTTTATGTGACTACTATCAGACATTGTACTTTTTAACACCAGGTGTTTCAATAGTTAATAGTAAAACTTCCGCCGTTATTTTCATAAAGTATTTTTGTCGTTTTCTCAATGCGACAATAATTTCGTTGTGGGGTCCACCAATGATTGTGCCGTTGTCCGAATATTCCCTGTTAAAATGAATATTCTCCGACCAATCGAATATTCTATAACAACTTGCGAACTTTGCAAAATTTATAAATATTACCCACAACTATAACATTATATCAAATTAATTCCATAATATTCAAAAATGATATTTATAGAGAATTCATCGTTATTTATAAAAGTTGGGGTCTTACAACACCATCTTCATAACATTAAGCTATAATCATTCAAACATTACAGACCATCTTTCTTTTATAACTTAAACAGATGACGTCGTGATCTTATTCTATAATCACCTCCCTTAAAATTCTTTCTTAACTCGTGATCGTTTTGTTTTACGATCCTCATTCTTTCCCTTATTCATCATTTATGACATTATTCGTTCTCTTGGCTATTGGAGTTAGGAAACTCCCATTTCTTATGTGAGACCCCAGATTTTATGAATAAATATTTAATTTGCTCGAAATAATTTTTTTAATATTATAGTATGGATTTGAGATAATGTTATAGTTGTGGGTAGTATTTATAAATTTTACAAAGTATGCAAGTTGTTATATAATATTCGATTGGTCGGAGAATATTCTTTTTGTCAGGGAATATCCGTACGACGGCACAATCATTGGTGGACCCCGTAACGGAATGATTGTCGGATTGAGAAAACGATAAAAATACTTTATGAAAATAACGACGAAAGGGTTATCATTAAACTGTTGAACTACCCGGTAGTAAAAGTACAGTAATACGCGTGGTTGCATAGTAGCACACGATATTAATTATTGATGCTTTCGTGAGAAGTCACTCAGTTATACTCAATTATTGCTACAGTAATTGCTGCATCATATCTCTCATATTATTGATTCAATTATTGTTACAGTTTCATCTGCATAATAGTTATTATTATTAAATCAATAACTGAGACTACATAGTTATTCATATTATTATTTACAATATTGACAATGTCTAGAAGTTCTGTCAAGGATAGGTTTGGTCATCTAATTGCGCCCCAATAAGGAGAAATCCTTATCGGAAAGCCCCTCTTCCTAGAACGATTCGATTGTTAAATATTGTGAGTTATAATATTAATGATGAATAAGTTGTGTTGATTAAAGATGAAATTGATAGTTCCATTGTGTTGGAATTATTAGTGTTAGTGGAAAACGATATCTATTTCGATGATAATTGATGTCTGGGGGTTATATTGATAAATCGGGTAATTTATCGGATAAATGAGCAATTAATTGCTACTAATTCACATGCTTATATAACTATTTGTTCACACGTGGGTACTATTGAATCACATTCATGCACTATGAGGGGAGTTGGTGCAAGATTGATAATACTTGCATGACTAAGTTAAAAATGGAGGTATAGTTGAAGGTACTATACTGTAATTAATTTTTTTCACATGATTATACTATTTATTCACATGATTGTACTATTGATTCACTTTATTTACTATTAGGAGAGGTGGTGCAAGTTTGATAATACTTGCAGGACTAAATTAAAAATGAAGAAAAAGAGGAAGGTATTATACTGTAATTTTTATAGCCCCAAAACGTGCAATTATCGAAACTATATTTTCCTATAAATAGAAGCTCATCCTTCCTTCATTTCTCACCATTTCACAAAAGCTTTAGAGCAATTATTATAGAGAGAAATTTTAGAGAGAAAGAAGAATAGAAGTCTGCTACCTTTCTACTCTAGTATGCAGTTTTAATTTTTCTAAGGTAGGGGATATTATTTCTTTCTTTCTACTTCATGAAGAGAACTTCTGTTATTCCATTCTTTGTTATTATGTTGGAATAACCGGTTTATACGAAGTACTGCATACTTGGTGAAATTCTTCTTTTATTTCATTTTTTATTATTTTGTTGGAATACCCTGTTTGTTTGTTTTACGCCGGACTTGATTCCGTCTTTATTATTCTGTTTGAATATCACGTTCATGCGTTCTCACGGACTGGTTCCGTCTTTATTATTCATTGGAATATCACGTCTCATGCGTTCTACGCTGCACTCGGACACAGTTTTATCTTTATTATTCTATTGGAATATCCCGTTCGTGAGTTTTCTGCCGGGACTCGATTACGTTATTTATTATTCATTGAATAACCCTGCGTGCGATCTATCGCATGCCTGGTGATTTCTTTTGTTATTCCATTCTTTATTATACTCAGTTGGTTAAAGTTTTGATTTCTATAATCCATGAAATTAGTGGAATATCCTTGATATTTGCGCTTCATCCAATATCTTTTTATGGAAATATTCTTCTGAGCATTCTTGAATTTTACTCCACAAAGAAATATCATGTTGAAATTTGGACGTTATTGGTTCCTAGACAAATTAATTCTTGAACTTGTTTTATTGAATTCTTATATCATTGTCATCATCCTCATGTTTATAAAATGTGGAAAGTCATTTGTGGCCTGTAGTGCATAGATGGACTTGGTATGATTATGACCAAGGATTATTCAGTATAATCATGACCCTAATGTTACAAATGATGTGGAAAAAGTCCTCATTGGCCCGTAGTGCATTGATGGACAGTTTTTGGTATGATTATGGCTATGGATTCTCTTTGGCTGTAGTGCAAAGATGAATTGTTTTATGGCATGATCAGGACCGTTGATGAAAACACAATTATCTTTGGCCCATTGTGCATGGATAATTTATGGTCGTGATACTAAAGAATATCCTTAGCCTGTAGTGCAGGGATGATTCGATGATGTGGATTATTTTTTTAGCTGAGTCCCAGCGATAAAAGTCATGAAAAACCTTTTAAATCATAGAAGATAGTAGATTTTATTCTCTACTTGACTCTTCTAATGGATTGCTTATTTCGCTGCAGTTTTTGATCTAAAACTTGTTGTCTATTATATTCTATCAGTTGTTATGCTGCTGAAGGCTATTGATAATTTATTCTGCATTATCTTAGTCATAATATTTCATTGGGCTAGTTGAGCTCACCTTTCTTTTTCTTTCTCTCTTGAAATGAGAACGTGGACAAGACAAGTCGGGGAACGGAGTGACGGTCCAGATGATAGCATTAGTAGTCCTCACTATTATGTTAAATAGTGTGACAATAAATGTATTGAGGACTTATTTTGAGTTTATATAATGTCTAGAAGACAATATTTGTATTAAAACTCACAGCTCATGTTGTATATTTAAGATTTTATTTGTATTCTGTACCATATATTTGGCGACTCGGAATAGGTGATGTATACTTATTTTGGGGGCGTCACAGTTGGTATGAGAGCTTAGGGATATGATCCCTGGCTAAGATGTGAGACTAGAACTAGGAGGGGAGAGACGGGGAATTCCTTCGCTAGTATGACCTAACTAAGTTTATTTGGTATTTAATTGGTCGGTCAGAGTATATGGATAATATGTTGCATGTCAATTAACCCTTGTTTTGTGGAAGTATTTGAAAATGACATCCGAGAATGTTGAGAATAGCAATGGAGCACAGGAGACCGTTGAGTCTCCACAGATCAATAATTAGGACAATGTGCAACAGGATGGCGACAATCCTCCTGTAAATAACAACACTGACCAAATGACGAATGATGGTACATTTAGAAGCTTTTTAGAATTCATGCAACACCAGACGAGAGAGACTCCTGTTCATAATGCAGGAGGAAACAATGGCAACCCACGGTTGGTCACCGCTAAGCAATTCAAGGAGCTGGGACCAATGGAGTTTTTGGGAAAGCCAGAACCACTTAAGGCAGAGACGTGGTTAAAGCAGATCACTGAGATATTTGATGTCTTGGGATGCTCCGAGGAGCAAAAGGTTCCCTTTGCCACCTTTATGTTACGTGAAGAGGCAGATCACTAGTGGGAATCTATAAAACGTACCCAGCTTGACGCACTCAAGATATCTTGGGAGAAGTTCCAAGAGTTGTTCAATGACAAGTACTTTCCTGAAAGCATTCGTCACATGAAGGAGGTGGAATTTATCAAGTTGGAGCAAAACAACATGACCATGTCGCAGTATGAAGCCAAGTTTGCCGAGTTGTCCCGATTTGCGTTCCACTTGGTTGATAATGAAGAAAGAATGACGCGAATATTTTTAAGAGGTTTGAAGCCAAAGATACGTCAATATCTTATTTCTTATAAACTGTGTTTGTATTCAGATGTTGTAAATAGGGCTCAGTTAGTGGAGCGCGATAACGAGTCAACTCAACCAAAAGAGAGCAGCCAGCAAAATGATAATACCGGTGATAACATTCATCAAAGCGGTGACAATAAGGATGGAGGGAATCAACATGGTAACCACTTCGGTGGTAATCATGGTCAAAACAATAAAAATGGACATTTCAAGAAGAGGAGATTCAACAATGATGGAAAGACGTCAGCACCAGCACCCGTTGTTAAGGAAGGAGAACGACCACCTATCATATGATTCAAATGCGGAGGGGAGGGACACATCAGTCCAAACTGAGCGATGCCATCCAAAGTATGTTATAATTATGGAAGAGAAGGTCACTTAGCCCGATTTTGTCATTCATCGAAGACAAGTTCAGCAAGGATGGAGGCACCAAAGGCCGTCCCAGAAAAGTCAAAGCTAGTAGTTTAGGAGAGAGCATTTTTTTTCGTGACAAGGAACCTGAATAAAATTATCACGGGTATGTTAGTCATAAACTCTTGTGAAGTCTATACCGTGTTAGATACCAGTTCTACTCACTCTTTTATTTCACCTAGTTGTATTCAATGTTTGAAGTTAACTCCGGAGAAGTTAGACTTTGATATATCTGTTTAAACTCAGTCAGGAGAAACCTTCGTTACCTCCACTACTTATAAATCTTGTTCAAATCAACACTTTCACGTTACCTGTCGATCTTGTCTCTTTGAAAATACTTGCCTTTGATGCGATTTTAGGAAACGATTGGTTAACTACTTATCATGCTTTTCATAAGGTTGTTAGGTTTCATACTCCTAACCAACTTGTTATGCGAATTCAAAGCAACCAAACCACTAAAGTCAATCATTGTCATATCAAGCCATAAGTAAAGAGCCCCGGTCCTTTCGTTGTTTACTTTGTTGTGTGGAATGCATTGAAGCCAGACTTTCTGTAGGCGATGTCGTGAATGACGATGGCAAGTTGATAGATATCAATGTGACATGTTATCCAAGTCTTGGATGAGAGTCACAATTTTGAATGATATTTCTATTGTTAATAAATTTCTTGACGTATTGTTAAAGACTTCCTGGTCTACCCCAGAGCGTGAAATCAAATTTTGTATTGACCCCAGTACAAAACCCATTTCTTAAACCCTCAAATATTTCTTCAACCAAAACGAACGTATAATGCGCTAAAGACGTTGACTCAAGCTGTTGAAGATTACGATCATACCATTCAATACCATCGTGGGAAAGCGAACGTGGAAGCTGACGCATTGAGTAGAAGATCATATGCATTTACGAGTGCGATGTTGTTAACACAAAGACCCATTTCGTACGACTTACAACTGATGAAGATAGAGTTAAAGACTCTAGCAACCCACGTGAAGATAATGAATATACGAGTAGAAATGACTTTAATCGATAAAGTTAAAGCCGCTCAAGCTGCATACTCTGAGCTGATGAATATGAAGAAGAAGGTTCAAGAGGGCGTTATTCTAGAAGCAAGAATCGACGAAGAGAGGAAATCTCAACCCTCGATTTAATTGGCCCAATTGAAATCCTCGATCGAGTAAGAACTGTGGCCTATAGACTCGTTTTACCACTAAATATGTCGCATGTTCATAACGTTTTTAACGTATCAATGTTACGTAAATATGTGGACGACCCGAACCACATTATTAATTTATAACCGAATGAGATAGCGGATGATTTAACGTTTGAGAGATACGTGTTAAAATCTTGGGTAAGAAGAATCGTATTCAACACTCAAAGGTTATACCTCAAGAGTTAGAATTTGAAATGAAGTCAAGGTATCCTCACCTGTTCAGCATACCAAGTACGTACGTAAATTTTGAGAGCGAAATTCCATAAGGAGGGGAGATTGTGAGACCCCAGATTTTATGAATAAATATTTAATTTGCTCGAAATAATTTTTTTATATTATAGTATGGATTTGAGATAATGTTATAGTTGTGGGTAGTATTTATAAATTTTGTAAAGTATGCAAGTTGTTATATAATATTCGATTGGTCGGGGAATATTCTTTTTATCAGGGAATATCCGTACGACGGCACAATCAATGGTGGACCCCGCAACGGAATCATTGTCGGATTGAGAAAACGACAAAAATACTTTATGAAAATAACGACGAAATGGTTATCGTTAAACTGTTGAACTACCCGGTAGTAAAAGTACAGTAATACACGTGGTTGCATAGTAGCACACTGTATTGATTATTGATGCTTACGTGAGAAGTCACTCAGTTATACTCAATTATTGCTATAGTAATTGCTGCATCATATCTCTCATATTATTGATTCAATTATTGTTACAGTATCATCTGCATAATAGTTATTATTATTAAATCAATAACTGAGACGACATAGTTATTCATATTATTATTTATAATATTGACAATGTCTAGACGTTTTGTCAAGGAGAGGTTTGGTCATCTAATTACGCGTCAATAAGGAGAAATCCTTATCGAAAAGCCCCCTCTTTCCTGGGAACGACCTGATTGTTAAATATTGTGAGTTATAATATTAATGATGAATAAGTTGTGTTGATTAAAGATAAAATTGATAGTTCCATTGTGTTGGGATTATTAGTGTTAGTGGAAAACGATATCTATTTCGATGATAATTGATGTCTGGGGGTTATATTGATAAATCGGGTAATTTATCGGATAAATGAGCAATTAATTACTACTAATTCACATGCTTATATAACTATTTGTTCACTCGTGGGTACTATTGAATCACATTCATGTACTATTAGGGGAGTTGGTGCAAGATTGATAATACTTGCATGACTATGTTAAAAATGGAGGTATAGTTGAAGGTACTATACTATAATTAATTTTTTTCACATGATTATACTATTTATTCACATGATTGTACTATTGATTCACATTATTTACTATTAGGGGAGGTGCTGCAAGTTTGATAATACTTGCAGGACTAAATTAAAAATGAAGAAAAAGAGGAAGGTATTATACTGTAATTTTTCGAGCCCCAAAACATGCAATTATCGAAACTATATTTTCCTATAAATAGAAGCTCATCCTTCCTTCATTTCTCACCATTTCACAAAAGCTTTAGAGCAATTATTATAGAGAGAAATTTTAGAGAGAAAGAAGAATAGAAGTCTGCTACATTTCTACTCCAGTATCCAGTTTTTCTAAAGTAACATAGCATACATGCTTTTAATTCACATAGAAAATATAAAGATTGAGTTCCTTACTCAATTATCATTACTTAGCCAAAACAATGCAGTCATATATCGACTTTAACATTTCATGATTTCAACATGTATAACATATCATGCAATTTAAAACAGTTCATCAAGTCCACGTAACAAATAGGAACCGAAAGACTTGCCTTGATCGTTGTTTACCAATAATAGTTTAACAGCTTACAGTTATCTACCCTTCACGTGCCCTACACAATTATATAATCATACACATCAACTATTACTCACATAACAACACATAATAATTGTAATGTAAACTCTACTCCACATCTCATAATCTTTTCTATTAATTAGCACACAATGTTCAATTAGATTGTGTTAACTTATGACTCACTATATTTCATATTCGCAGTTCATTCATGTAAGACCCCAACTTATTATTACTGAAATTTAATTTTCTCTATTTATTATTTTGAAATAGTAAGGGTTGATTTGATTAATGTGGATAGTTAGGGGTAAAATCATAAATATTTCAAAATAAGCAAGTGGTTATAAAATATTCATTGTTGTCGGGGAATATTAGATTTGGTCGTGGAATATTATTAAATCTTTGTCGGGGAATATTTTTAAATGCGACAGTATGACCCGTGTGGGCCCCATAAGCGGAAAGCGATTGGATGAAGAAAAGCGACAAATATGAGTTGTTTAAAAATAACAGGCGTAGTTATTCACAGATTAATCTTGTTAAAATACTAAATTGGTTAAAACACGAGATGCTTTGCAGTATTGCACCAATTATTGATTCTTACGTGAAGGCACTACTCGATAATGGTTACGATAATTCTTATTCGATTATTTTATTTTATTGATTGATAATAATTTTGCGTTGATATTTTATATTCTTTGTTGTTTGATAATTGTCAATACACGTATTTTTCATTATCGAAGCAATAATTCATATTATCTGAATAATATTATTAGATAACATTATTGGCGATGTCTAGAAAGTTACATCTAAGGAGAGGTTTGGTCACCTAATTGCGGCCGATGAAGGAGAAATCTTTATTGGAAAGCCCCTCTCTCTCCAGAGGCGCTGGTTGTCGATATTGTGATTCTATAATATTATTTGTGAATAATTAATTATTGATTCATATGATGAAGAAAATATTGATTTTATGTGGATATAGATGGAGAAAAATTTTAATGTGACAATTGTTGAAAATTGAAATTTTATCTTTTCTAATAAGATAATTCATTTAAATGTATTATTATATTTTAAATATATAATAATGGTGATATTTATACAACGAATGTGAGATATATGAGTATCTGAGGAGGAAGGGTATTTTTGTTGCAATAAATATTTAAAACATGTTAAAATTGTAAATTGGACCCCATTTATTGGTGAAATTTGATTATAGCACGTAAAATCGCTTCCGTTTGTGGATTTGGTCCATTTTACATTTGGAATTTGGGAAAACTTTCTTCGCAAAGTTGTAGAGAATTGAATTTCCTATAAAAATTCGTGAGATTCAATTTTCGGATAAAAGGTATATTTATTGTGAATTATTGAAGTTAGAAGCTCAAAATAATTGATTTTGGAAGTTTTAATTATTTAAATTAAGAAAAACGTTTTTAATGTTTTGTCACATGGTGGTGATGTCTTGGACCAAATTAGTGGGCGTAGGAAATTTGAAAAAATAATATTATTAATTTATTAAATTTTACTGCGTTGGTGTTCTAAGCATTTTCTATAAATAGGGTCTTAGGTAAGAATTGAAAATCACACGAAGCTGAAGTTTTCTCTCTCTATATTATCGTAGCGTATTCTTGTTAGTATTTTGAGTATACTTTGAGTATTTCTATATCTGGTGCAAGTCAGTCATGCCTATATCCAGGTGTTTTAATTTAGAAATCTTGATCTTTCGAGGTAAGGGATATTATTTTTTTTCGTAATGATATTATTTCTTCAATATCATTATCTTTGAAATATTGATCTGAAGTTTTATCAAATTTGGAACTTTTGGTGTAGATTCTTATTCACGTATCTGGCATTATTCACGTATCTGATCTTATTCACGAATCGATACTATTCATCGAAAAATGAAAATTTTCCTTTTCGTCCAAAATATATATTCTGGATACTAGCTTTGATTGTATCCATGTTTTAATCATTCTTGAATTTTACACCACCTGTGATTATTTTTGAGGTATTTTTGGGCGTGGATAAAACAAAGTACGAATCCTTAATCCTTAATCCTTGTCATTTTGTTTCCTTTGGATTCGTTTCTTTAAAAATATTTTCATCATCTTGATCTTAAATGATGATATTATGGAATATCTTTGGCTGTAGTGCAAAGATGGATGATTTCTGAAGAATATCTTTGGCTTTGTAGTGCAAAGGTGAGCAGTGTTTAGATGAACATGACCCGGTGATGAATATCTTTGGCACTGTAGTGCAAAGATGAATATGTGATTCGGATATATATTGATTGATGTTACTGGGGATAAAAGATGAGCGATGAACTTTTAAATTCATACATAGAAGATAGTAGTTTGCATTCTCTACTTAACTCTTCTAATGAATTATTATTTCATTGCGAATATTGATTTAAAATTTGTTGTCTATTGTATTCTATTAGATTTTTCCTGTTGAAGACTAACGGTAATTTGTTGTATAATATCTTAGTCATAATATTCTTTCTTGGGCTAGTTGAGCTCACCCTTTTCCTTTTTGTTCCATTTTTTTCTCGGGAGGCGAGAATATAGCGAGTGCAGTCGGGGTATGGAATGAAGGTTCTAGAGAGAGTTGTTTAGTAGTCCTCACCATTTTTGTAAAATAATGTATCGATAAATGTGATGAGGATTTATTTGAGTATAGATATTGTCAGAAGATAATATTTGTATTCAAACTCACAGTTTCTTGTTGTAATAATAAAGTTGTAGTTGTTTACGTACCATGTATTGACAACTCGAGAATGGGTGATGTATACCTATTTTGGGGGCGTCACGGTTGGTATCGAGCTTAGGGATATGATCTCTGGCGGAGATCGGGGAATAGAACTAAGAGGGAGAGGCGAGTAAATCCTTCGCTAGTGTGTCCTACCTAAGCTTATTTGTTAGTTGGTCGGTATATAAGGATATTATGTGATATATTGATTTCCTTAATTAACCCTTGTTTTATAGCGGTATTTGAGAATGTCATTGAGAATATTAACAATGGAAATGAGGCGTGTAGAGCGCTTTGTACTCACTCTGACGAAGAGAGCATTACAACAGTGGCAATGTTCCTCCTATGAACAACACCATTGAAGCGAGATGATGAACGGGGATGTTTAGAAGCTTTTTGCGAGTTAATGCAAAATCGAGACGAGGAGACTTCGTGTTCAAAATCTGAGGAGAAATGATAGCAATTCACGGGTTGTCACAACCAAGCGATTCAAAAGTTGGGACCACGAATTTAAAGGAAAGCGGATCCGATCATGGCGGAAACATGGGTCAAACAAATTACCAATATATTCGATGTCTTGGGATGCGGAGGAACAGAAGGTTCCATTCGCCACCTTTATGTTAAAGTGGCGGCGGACTCTTGGTGGGAATGCGTGAAGCGTACCCATCCGGTACTTTTCGGCATGTCTTGGGAGACATTTGAAATTATTTAATGACAAATACTTTCACGAAAGTGTTTCGTCATATGAAGGAAGTGGAGTTCATCAGATTAGAACAAAACAACATAGCGGTGTCTCGATGCGAGGCAAAGTTTGCGAGTTATCGGTTTGCACCTCATTTGGTGGAGAATGAGGAGCGTATATGACGCGGATGTTTCGAGAGGTTTGAAACCGGCATCGACAATATCTCATTTCTCATAAATTTTCTCTCTATTAGGATGTTGTTATGCGAGGCTCAATTGTTAGAAGCGAGATACTTGAGTATGTTCATTGAGGGACCATAACGAGGATCGTACCGGAGATAGCGGTCAGCAGAATAATGATAACCGGCGGAGAAAAAATAGAGCGGACAAAATGGTAACCACTCTGGTGGTAATCATAGCCATGAAAATAGAAGAAGCGAGTCGGAGGAGATTTTAAAAGAGGAGATTTAACAACGACCATGTGAAGATGGCGGTCCGGAAGCAAAGCGGTTCTAAGGAGGAGAAACGACCACCGGTCATATCTACAAATGCGGGAAAAGAGGACATATCGGTCCAAAGCGCCCACAACAGTTCAAGGTATGCTATAGTTGTGGAAAGGAAGGACATATCGCTTCGAGATTGCGATAATGAAACCTAGTTCAGTGAGGGACGGTGACTCAAAAAACATCCCGAGAAAAGTCAAAGTCAAGCGATTAGGAAGGCGTTTGTTGTGGTGGTCAAAATGTGAGGAACCCAAACGAGGTGATCACGGGTAAGCTATTTATAAATTCTTGCAAAGTTTATACCTTACTTGATCTGGGTGCTACCCATTCATTTATCTCTCTGCATGTGCTCAGCGTTTAAACTTGACTCAGGAGAAATTAGACTTTGACCTATCTGTGGAAACTCCGTTAGGAGAAACTTTCACCACATCCACTCATTTATAAATCTTGTTTGATTCAAGTTGGCACCATCACCTTACCTATTGACCTTATCTCTTTAAAGATACTTGCTTTTGATGTGATTTTAGGGATTGATTGGTTAACTACTCATCATGCCAAAATTGATTGTTTTCGTAAGGTTGTTAGTTTTCATATTCCTAATCAACTTTGTTATGCGAATTCAAGAAACTAAACCATTAAAATCAATCAATTTGTCATATCTAATCATAAAGCTATTCGTTTATTGAAAAGCGGATGTCAAGCTTTCTTAGCCCATGTTATGGATTTGAATAAAGACATGTCAAATTTGAATAATATTCTGTTGTTATTGACTTTCTGGCGTATTTCAGAAGAACTTCCGGTCTACCCCAGAGCGTGAAGTTGAATTCTTTATTGATCTTGAACACGGTACAAAGCCCATTTTTAAAACCCCATATCGAATGGCTCTATTGAACTTGGAGTTAAAGGTCCAACTACGAGGAATTGTTGGACATCGGTTTCATTCGTCTAGTACATCTCCTTGGGGTGCTCTGTTTTATTAAGTAAAGAAGAAAGGCGGGAGTATGCGACTTTTTATTGACTATCGAGAATTGAATCATGTCACCATCAAGAATAGGTATCCTCTACCTCGTATTGATGACTTGTTTGACCCGATTGCGAGGGCACAATTCTTTTCAAAAATTGATCTTCGATTACGGATATCATCGGTGAAGATTAGGCGAGGATATTCCAAAGCGCCTTGAGAACTTCGGTATGGGCATTATGAATTCTTAGTCGTGTCTTTCGGACTAACTAATGCTCCTATGGCTTTCATGGATATGATGAACCGAGTATTCAAGGAATATTTGGATCGATTCGTTGTTGTTTTTATTGATGACATCCTCATATATTCCAAAAGTCGTGAAGATCATGAGCACCATTTGAAATTTGGTACTCAAAGGCCGTGAAAACAAACTATATGCCAAATTGAAGAAATGCGAGTTACGGCTTGAGGAAGTAGCATTCCTTGGGCATAATGGTGTCGAAACATAGTATATCAAGTGGACGGCGAAGATTGAAGCAATACAAAGTTAGAAGCAGCAAAAGTCGGTGGCCGAAATCACGTAGCTTTTGGGCTTATTTGGTTATTATCGGAGATTCGTGGAAGGTTTTCTCGAATCGCTACTCCATTAACTTTCATTAACTTCGAAAGGATACAAAATTTGTTTGGAGGCGAAGAATGCGAGAAGAGTTTCCAAGAGCTTAAGAGGAGACTTATTTTATTTTGTTCTAACAATACCATCTGGTTCGGATGGATTTGTTATCTCTGATGATGCTTGAGCAAAGGTTAGGATGTGTTCTCATGCTGGCGTGGGAAAGTCATAGCCTATGCCTCGCGACAACTTAAAGAGTATGAGAGGAATTATCCTACTCATGATCTAGAGTTAGCGGTGATCGTTTATTGCTTAAAGATATGGAGGCACTATCTATATGGGGAGAAAGTGGAGATATATTCGGACCATAAAAGCCTTAAATATTTCTTCACTCAAAAAAAGAACTCAACATGCGGCAATGACGTTGGCTCGAGCTATTGAAAGACTACGACCACACTATTCAATACCATCACGGAAAAGCGAGCGTGGTAGGCGGCGCATTGAGTAGAAGATCATATGCGGGAATGAGTGCGATGATGTCAAGTATCGCGTAGAGCCAACTTTAATAGAAAAAGTTAAGGTTGCTCAAGCCACCAGGCCAGGGTGATCGTATGAAGAAGAGAAAGTACAAGAAGGAGCTATTCCTAAGCGAGAATTGATGAAGAAGGAATACTTGAGTCCACTCTAGACTTTGTGTCCCTAACGACTCGATTTGAAGTACAAGATTATGATGGAGGCACACTGATACACCATTTGCAATCCATCTGGAAGTACTAAAATGTATTGTGATCTTCGACATACATTTTGGTGGAACAATATGAAGAGAGAGATTGCAAAGTTTATCTCGATGTGTTTAACTTGTCAACGTGTAAAGGCGGAGCATCTAGTACCTAAGGGTCCGTTGCAACCACTTGAGATTCCAAAATGGAAGTGGGAACACATTACCATGGATTTCGTTACGGGTCTTCCAACGGTTTCTCAAGGCATCAATGCTATTTGGGTTATTGTTGATAGATTAACCAAGTCTGCTCATTTCTTGCCGATACGGGAGACTTATTCCCTTGAACGTCTTGCTAGTATATGCGTGAATGAGATTGTGAGGTTGCATGGCATGCCGGTATCCATAGTTTTGGATCGTGACCCAAGATTCACTTCAAGATTTTGGGTTAGCTTGCAAAAAGCTATGGGCGCAGTTTGCGATTTAGTTGACATACCATCCTCAAGCAGACGAATGACAATCGAAAAGGACTATTCAAACTCTTGAAGATTTATTAAGACTACGTGTCCTAAACTTCAAGGCGGTTAGGATAAGTATTTACCATTGGTGGAATTCTCCTACAACAAGCGATTATCGAGGCAAGTATAGGTGTGGCTCCATTTGAAGCATTATATGGACGAAAGTGTCGCTCTCCGGTATGTTGGGACGAGGTGGGTGAAGCAACATTGTTGGGACCCAGAGTTAATACGTATGACTACTAGAAAAGATCCAAATGATTCAACAACGTATACAAGCGGCACAAGATCGACAAAAGAGTTATGCGGATCTTCATCGAAAGGAAGTGGAATTTAGTATAGGGGATCATGTATTGTTGCGAGTTGCTCCATGGAAGGAGTTACAAGATTTGGGAAGAGAGGAAAGCTCGATCCACGATTTATTGGTCCATTTCAAATTCTTGACCGAATAGGAAATGTAGCCTATAGACTCGCGTTACCTCAAGAGTATGTCTCGTGTTCATAATGTGTTTCATATCTCGTACTTGCCGTAAATATGTGAAAGACCGAACCACGTTATAGAGTTAGAAGCCCAGGACGAGATAGTAGAAGACTTAACGTATGAGGAGGTACTGTCAAGATCTTGGATAGGAAGGAGCATGTCCCTACGCATGAAAAGGTCATACCACAAGTTAAAGTTTTGTGGAGGAATCATGCTTTATAGAGGAAATGACACAGGAATTGGAAGCGGAAATGAAAGCGAGGTATCCTCACCTTTTGAAACACCAGTGCGTCGTCGATTTGAGGACGAAATTTCATAAGGAGGGAGGTTGTAAGACCCCAACTTATTATTAATGAAATTTAATTTTCTCTATTTATTATTTTGAAATAGTAAGGGTTGATTTGATTAATGTGGATAGTTAGGGGTAAAATATAAATATTTCAAAATAAGCAAGTGGTTATAAAATATTCATTGTTGTCGGGGAATATTAGATTTGGTCGTGGAATATTATCTTAAATCGTAGGGAATATTAAATGCGATGACGGTGATGACATATGTGTGGGCCCCATGCTTGAAGCGATTGGATGAAGAAAAAGACAAATATGAGTTGTTTAAAAATAACAGGCGTAGTTATTACAGATTATCTTTGTTAAAATACTCGGTGGTTAAAACACGGTAGCTTTACGGTATTGCACCAATTATTGATTCTTACGTAAGAAGGCACTACTCGATAATGGTTACGGTAATTCTTATTCGGTATTTTATTTTATTGATTCGATAATTCTTTGCGTTGATATTTTATATTCTTTGTTGTTTGATAATTGTCATTACACAAGTATTTTTCATTATCGAAGCAATAATTCATATTATCTGAATAATATTATTAGATAACATTATTGGCGATGTCTAGAAAGTTACTCTAAGGAGAGGTTTGGTCACCTAATTGCGGCGCGATGAGGAGAAATCTTTATTGGAAAGCCCCTCTTTCACAGGAGGCGCTTGGTTGTCGATATTGTGTTTACGTAATATTATTTGTGAATAATTAATTATTGATTCATATGATGAAGAAAATATTGATTTTATGTGGATATAGATGGAGAAAAATTTTAATGTGACAATTGTTGAAAATTGAAATTTTATCTTTTTCTAATAAGATAATTCATTTAAATGTATTATTATATTTTAAATATATAATAATGGTGATATTTTTACAACGAATGTGAGATATATGAGTATCTGAGGAGGAAGGGTATTTTGTTGCAATAAATGTTTAAAACATGTTAAACATGTAAATTGGACCCCATTTATTGGTGAAATTTGATTATAGCTTGTAAAATCGCCGTTTGTGGATTTGGTCAATTTACATTTGGAATTTGGAAAAACTTTCTTACGCAAAGTTGTAGAGAATTGAATTTCCTATAAAAATCGCGAGATTGAATTTTCGGATAAAAGGGATATTTATTGTGAATTATTGAAGTTAGAAGCTCAAAATAATTGATTTTTGGAAGTTTTAATTATTTAAATTAAGAAAAACGTTTTTAATGTTTTGTCACATGGTGGTGATGTCTTGGACCAAATTAGTGGGCGTAGGAAATTTGAAAAAATAATATTATTAATTTATTAAATTTTACTGCGTTGGTGTTCTAAGCATTTTTCTATAAATAGGGTCTTGGGTTAGAATTGAAAATCACACGTAAAGCTGAAGTTTTCTCTCTCTATATTATCGGCGTATTCTTGTGAGTATTTTGAGTATACTTTGAGTATTGCTATACGGTGCAAGTCAAGTCATAGCTTTATTTCGGTGTTTAAATTTAGAAATCTTGATCTTTCGAGGTAAGGGATATTATTTTTTTTCGTAATGATATTATTTCTTCAATATCATTATGTTGAAATATTGATCTGAAGTTTTATCAAATTTGGAACTTTTGGTGTCGAGATTACTATTCACGTATCTGGACTTTATTCACGATATCTGGTACTATTCACGAATCGACACTATTATTCGAAAAATGAAAATTTTTCTTTTTCGTCCAAAATATCTATACGGATACTAGCTTTGATTGTATCCATGTTTTGATCATTCTTGAATTTTACACCTTTGTTATTATTTTTGAGGTATTTTTGGGCGTGGATAAAACAAAGTACGAATCCTTAATCCTTAATCCTTGTCATTTTGTTTCCTTTGGATTCGTTTCTTTAAAAATATTTTCATCATCTTGGTCTTAAATGATGATATTATGGAATATCTTTGGCACGTAGTGCAAAGATGAATGATTTTGAAGAATATCTTTGGCACGTAGTGCAAAGATGAGCAGTGTTTAGATGAACATGACCGGTGATGAATATCTTTTTGGCTGTAGTGCAAAGATGAATATGTGATTCGGATATATATTGATTGATGTTTACGGGGATAAAAGATGAGCGATGAACTTTTAAATTCATACATAGAAGATAGTAGTTTGCATTCTCTACTTAACTCTTCTAATGAATTATTATTTTCATGCGAATATTGATTTAAAATTTGTTGTCTATTGTATTCTATTAGATTTTTCCTGTTGAAGACTAACGGTAATTTGTTGTATAATATCTTAGTCATAATATTCTTTCTTGGGCTAGTTGAGCTCACCCTTTTTCTTTTTGTTCCATTTTTTTTCTCGGGGAGGCGAGAATATAAGCGAGTGCAAGTCGGGGGTATGGAATGAAGGTTCTAGAGAGAGTTGTTTAGTAGTCCTCACCATTTTTGTAAAATAATGTATCAATAAATGTGATGAGGATTTATTTGAGTATAGATATTGTCTAGAAGATAATATTTGTATTCAAACTCACAGTTTTACTGTTGTAATAATAAAGTTGTAGTTGTTTCTGTACCATGTATTGACAACTCAGAATGGGTGATGTATACCTATTTTGGGGGAGTCACAATTCAAGTGCTCAAGTCTTGCTAGGACTACTTATTGGTTTTATATTAAGTCCATTCCATATCTTATAATATTCATTTCAATTGAATGAAAACACTTTTTAAGTTCATTAACACTTGCACGGCATTTCGACGTTCATTAAATCCACATAGATTTACCTCTCTTGTGTATGCTTACTATGCTTCTATAACTTATCTAATACATTATTTATTAATGTTAAGCATCATTATATTTACTAACATACATGTTTTATAACTTAGGACATCATCTTTTATCGTCAGGAGCACTACACATGCATGCATATGCATGCACGCCCGACGCTCCTCAGGATTAACCCTCGAAAACACAGCATGTCCTAAAGATGACCATTTTGACTACTGTTATAGACCTCAAATTGAAACACTTAAAGCATGAAAGTTGTAGGTCTATTCGTCCTCGTTCCGGATCATCTTGAATCACCTCAATCGGAATTCGTATGAGAAAGTTATGGCCATTTTATTACAGGAGGCCAAAGCGTCCAGGACTCGGACTTTTGTTCGGCGTCATGACACGAGAACTAAGTCATCTGAAGGGCGCCATGATGCGAGATTGGCTTTGGGCGCTAACTTCTTGCGCTAGGGTGCCATTTTTTTGGTATTTGGGCCAATTTTATTGACTGGACGTCGAAACTTGTAGAACCCAACCACGAAGAACAGAATAACTAAATTCTGGACTAATTACTACTACTAACATCTAAATTAAGACGTAAAACTTTTAAGGATTACTCATAAACATTTACTTATCATACATATACCAATTTAGCATAACTTAACAACAATTTTAGAAAACTTAAATCATTGTACGCACTGTTTTAAAAACCAAAACTCCATTATCGATGTTTGATAAACACAGTGAACACTGTTATACTACTAATTTGATTCCTTTGAACCATATTCTGCTTAATTTCTAACTCAATTACATATACAAGTTTCAATTTTTACATTTAGCATAATCACATACAAATTTTGTTATCTTTAAAAAAATCATATATGTGCATATAAGTTTACTGTAAAAATAATTGCTTTCTGTAAATTAGCATACGAATTATTGCTTACATACAAACTCAAACATAATCAACATATATAATCATCATAATCAGTTATATAACAAGATTTTCAAAAATTGAATCCATAGAGTTTGAAGCTTCATTCTGTAAAACTCATAAATATATATTCATAAGATATAACAATTTTAGAGAAATACCTTTAATTAGCTTGAACAATCTTTGTTAAAACAACTGAAATTGCTTGGTAATCCTTAGGTTTTCTCTCAATCTCTCTCAATTCTCTTTTAGTTCTCTGCAGCTTTTTCTTAGGCCAAATGCCAATTCACGTAAAACTAACCACACTTAAGCGTAAAACCAACTAAAAGCAAACACACGTCTAAAACGTACAAAACTGCTATATACCTCATTACATGTTAGTTACACTATAATAAACGTATATCCATTATAAATATGTTTTATTTATTTAATTATTTTAATATTAATCAATCAAATTTAAAAAATCCAAAAGCCATAAGGCTCCGTTTGGTAAAACGCTTTAAAATTAAAGACTTAATATATTTAAGCCTTGTTTGGCAAAATAAATTAAAACTACTTTAATTTATTTTAATAACCACTTATAATATAGTTATTTGTCACACTTCTAATTAATTAAGTTTTCATACTTAATTTAATTAATTCTAATAACAATTCATTGCATAATATAATAATTTATTTAATCATTATAAACTCTCTAACTTAATTATTAAATTAAATTAGATTACTATTTCAAAATAATTACTTTCCTTAATTCATTAATTATTTATTAAACAAATAAATAATCAAATCACATCAAATCAATTAAACAAATACTTATTCAACAATAAACACATCCATTAAATATTTATATAATTCAATAAATATTTAATTTAAAATTTGAATTGTTACATTATTCTCTCCTTATAAGGATTCTATCCTCAAAATCACAACTCAAACCACTCATTCATTACAATCTTCCCCACTTACAAAGATTCTATCCTCAGAATCGAAGACACAAATTAAACAAATAACTCAGAGTAATCTTTCATCATTTTATCTAAATATAGATTTATATTTCCTACTACATTCATTACCTTAACAAATTTTAGGTTTCATTTCATAACTTTTACTTGAACTCAATATATTCTGAGTATTATATATCTTTTAAACCATTCATTTCTTTTTCTAAGGATCGTTATCATAAACACTCGGGATATTACATTCACCATTTCTTCTAAGAATTTCGTCCTCAAAATTTTATTCATTTAATCTAATAAAAATAGATTTTACGTTAATAATTCATTCATTCCTTGGGTTTTATAACCACTTCCTTTCCACAAAGATCTTTCTACAATTATTTACTTTTCTATTAAAAGTTTCACGTTATTCTTTGATAATTCATCTACTTCTCACTTCAAAATCTCTTTTCTCACTTAATCAACACATTCATCATTCAGTATCGTATTCTACGACTTACTTCTTTCTAAGGAATATTTTCCTTTTTCAATTCCATCTTGCAGAATAACAAGAATCTTCCATAATTGTTCAATAATTGGGAAGTAGTATGAATAACTCAAGAATTTAAAAGATTCCAAATCACGTTGAGGGGTCATAAGACCGTGAACTCTTCTCTAGGTTTAATTGTGCTTCACCCCTGGTTCTTCACACTTTAAACCCTCTTTGGCAGAATGTTTATCAATCACAAAGACTGGAAACACCTTCCTTCCATCTTGCAAAATAACAAGAACCTTCCACAATTGTTCAATAATTGGGAAATAGTATGAATAACTCAGGAATTTAAAAGATTCCAAATCATGCTGAGGGTCACAAGACCGTGAACTCTTCTCTAGATTTAATAGAGCTTCACCCCCGGTTCTTCACACTTTAAACCCTCTTTGGCAGAATATTTATCAATCACAAAGACTGGAAACACCCTCCACTCGTACACTAGGTGGCCAACCTATTGTACCACTACGTTGGGCCGCAACGTAGTGTTTTGTAATGACAATATACGTTACGCTCAGTACTTAGGGTGTTAAGCCCTTCGTACTATGTATTATGCACAAACATTTCAGCGCAAAGTGTGAGACCCCAGATTTTATGAATAAATATTTAATCTGCTTGAAATAATTTTTTTAATATTATAGTATGGATTTGGGATAATGTTATAGTTGTGGGTAGTATTTATAAATTTTGCAAAGTATGCAAGTTGTTATATAATATTCGATTGGTCGGGGAATATTCTTTTTGTCGGGGAATATCCGTACGACGGCACCATCATTAGTGGACCACGCAACGGAATGATTGTCGGATTGAGAAAACGACAAAAATAATTTATGAAAATAACGACGAAAGGGTTATCGTTAACCGTTGAACTACAGTAGTAAAAAGTACGATGAATGGCGTGGTTGCATAGTAGCACACGTGTATTGATTATTGATGCTTACGTGAGAAGTCACTCATTTATACTCAATTATTGCTATAGTAATTGTTGCATCATATCTCTCATATTATTGATTCAATTATTGTTACAGTATCATCTGCATAATAGTTATTATTATTAAATCAATAACTGAGACGACATAGTTATTCATATTATTATTTATAATATTGACAATGTACAGGCGTTTTGTCGAGGAGAGGTTTGGTCATCTAATTTGCGCGCCGATAAGGAGAAATCCTTATCGAAAAGCCCCCCTCTTTCTAGGAGCGACACTGATTGTTAAATATTGTGAGTTATAATATTAATGATGAATAAGTTGTGTTGATTAAAGATGAAATTGATAGTTCCATTGTGTTGGGATTATTAGTGTTAGTGGAAAACGATATCTATTTCGATGATAATTGATGTCTGGGGGTTATATTGATAAATCGGGTAATTTATTGGATAAATGAGCAATTAATTACTACTAATTCACATGCTTATATAACTATTTGTTCACTCGTGGGTACTATTGAATCACATTCATGTACTATTAGGGGAGTTGGTGCAAGATTGATAATACTTGCATGACTATGTTAAAAATGGAGGTATAGTTGAAGGTACTATACTATAATTAATTTTTTTCACATGATTATACTATTTATTCACATGATTGTACTATTGATTCACATTATTTACTATTAGGGGAGGTGGTGCAAGTTTGATAATACTTGCAGGACTAAATTA
Organism: Panax quinquefolius; assembly: GCA_020205615.1. Classification (NCBI taxonomy): domain Eukaryota; kingdom Viridiplantae; phylum Streptophyta; class Magnoliopsida; order Apiales; family Araliaceae; genus Panax; species Panax quinquefolius. The sequence goes on from CM035162.1 coordinate 90,201,900, forward strand.
AAAATGAAGAAAAAGAGGAAGGTATTATACTGTAATTTTTCGAGCCCCAAAACATGCAATTATCGAAACTATATTTTCCTATAAATAGAAGCTCATCCTTCCTTCATTTCTCACCATTTCACAAAAGCTTTAGAGCAATTATTATAGAGAGAAATTTTAGAGAGAAAGAAGAATAGAAGTCTGCTACCTTTCTACTCCAATATCCAGTTTTAATTTTTCTAAGGTAGGGGATACTATTTCTTTCCTTCATCTTCATGAAGAGAACTTTTGTTATTCTATTCTTTGTTATTATGTTGGAATAACCGGTTTATGCGAAGTACCGCATACTTGGTGAAATTCTTCTATTATTCCATTCTTTATTATTCTATTGGAATATCCTATCTGTGTGGTCTATCGCATGCCTGGTGATTTCTTTTGTTATTCCATTCTTTATTATACTCAGTTGGTTAAAGTTTTGACTTCTATACTCCATGAAATTAGTGGAATATCCTTGATATTTGTGCTTCATCCAGTATCTTTTCATGGAAATATTCTTCTTAGTATTCTTGAATTTTATTCCACAAAGAAGTATCATGTTGACAATTTGGACGTTATTGGTTCCTGGATAAATTAATTCTTGAACTTGTTTTATTGAATTCTTATATCATTGTCATCATCCTCATGTTTATATTGTGTTGAAAGTCATCTGTGGCCTGTAGTGCATAGATGGACTTAGTATGATTATGACCAGGGATTATTCAGTATAATCATGAACGTAATGTTACAAATGATGTGGAAAAAGTACTCATTGGCCCGTAGTGCATTGATGGACAGTTTTTGGTATGATTATGGCTATAGTTTCTCTTTGGTCGTAGTGCAAAGATGAATTATTTTATGGCATGATCAGGACCGTTGATGAAAACACGATTATCTTTGGCCCGTAGTGCATGGATAATTTGTGGTCGTGATACTAAAGAATATCCTTGGCCTGTAGTGCAGGGATGATTCGATGATGTGGATTATTTTTTTACCCGAGTTCCAGCGATAAAAGTCATGAAAAACCTTTTAAATCATAGAAGATAGTAGATTTTATTCTCTACTTGACTCTTCTAATGGATTGTTTATTCCGCTGCAGTTTTTGATCTAAAACTTGTTGTCTATTATATTCTATCAGTTGTTATACTGTTGAAGGCTATTGATAATTTATTCTGCATTATCTTAGTCATAATATTTCTTACTGGGCTAGTTGAGCTCACCCTTTCTTTTACTGTTCTCTTCAAGAAATGAGAACGTAGCCGGGACTAGTCGGGGAACAAAGTGACGGTCCAGATGATAGCATTAGTAGTCCTCACTATTCTGTTAAATAGTGTGACAATAAATGTATTGAGGACTTATTTTGAGTTTGTATAATGTCTAGAAGACAATATTTGTATTAAAACTCACAGCTCATTTTGTATATTTAAGATTTTATACCATAGTGGGCTGACAATCCTTATATCACATCCAACACTAGGTAATACTGCATTGATGACTCCATCATTTTTATCATCTTTGCACCAGGTTACATGATGCATTAATGATATAAAATACATTTTGATATATTGCAAATCATTTTTGTCTAGCCGAAGCAATTAGCATAGACATACGAATAACAGTATTGTTGTTAAAACTCATTGGTTCCATCATTTGATCCAATATTTTTCAATAAAATAAAAGTGTAAATATCAGCACGAAGTCAATAAATTTTGAATGTCTAGCATAGCTAGTAGATTTAGAATACCTATGCTTCCACCATCAACTCCACTTTCTATAATGATCCATTGCTTAATAGGTCTATCTATTCCTATCATCTTCAATACTCCATTCACACTTAATTATACCCAGTTCGTCTAACTTACCACACTTTATGAGTTCAGGAACTTGCCACAATCATATGAGTTTAAGAACTTATCCTAGTCAGATCATAGGCGTCCATTCGTTGAGGGTTTAAAAAACATACCATATAGTTATGAGTCACGAACCTACCATAAGTATGTGTTTTAAGAACTCACACTTAACCTTATAATATTCTCTAACTATACCCTATTTATCTGTTATACACATGAGAAAAGAATCACCTTCTCAACAGGCATATAACAAATAACGCGACACATACATTCCAATGATTATCAATGTGATAAACTGAGTGCAAGCACAAAACCCTCACCCATACAAAGGTTTGTACAACTCAGCCACCACATGAGTCCTCAATTGAAATCCCACATAACTCTATCTTGCTTATAACTTGCTCTTTGCTCGATACGAATTCCTCGTATCACATCATCTATAACTCCTCATGAGTTATCTGGTACTATTTCATAGTACACCAGTGACGCCCCCAAAATAGGTATACATCACCTAGTCTGAGTCGCCAAATACATGGTACAGAATACAAATACAACTTTAAATATACAACATTAGCTATGAGTTTTAATAAAAATATTGTCTTCTAGACAGTATTCAAACTCAAAATAAGTCCTCAATATAGTTATTTGTCACACTTCTAATTAATTAAGTTTTCATACTTAATTTAATTAATTCTAATAACAATTCATTGCATAATATAATAATTTATTTAATCATTATAAACTCTCTAACTTAATTATTAAATTAAATTAGATTACTATTTCAAAATAATTACTTTCTTTAACTCATTAATTATTTATTAAACAAATAAATAATCAAATCACATCAAATCATTTAAACAAATACTTATTCAACGATAAACGCATCCATTAAATATTTATATAATTCAATAAATATTTAAATATTTAATTAAAAATCTAAATTGTTACAAAGCTAAAGGCATAATGACATACAATCAGATAATCCTAACATGCTATAAAGATGTTGTGTGTGTGTGTGATGTGTTCACAGATCAGCTTGACAAAGATGAAGATACCACATGCTAAACTTCTTAAGATGAAAGATTGAAGTTTAAATCCAGAACTGCATATACTAATGAGACATCAACTATTCCAGCACATCACTACAAATTAAGGTTCAACAATGGGTTTGTTCTACATTATTTTTACTCACAAGGGAGATTCGTGCTTTCCCGTGGTGTCTATTGATTTCTTTTTCCTTCTTTTTTTTAGATATATATATATATATATATATATATATATATATATATATATAGCGAGTGCGTTTTACGCTCCATTTCACTTTCCATTTTCATTTAAACGAGTGCGTTTTATGCTCCATCTCGTCCTAATAGCAAGCATATCCATGTGTTCCCAAAGTTTGAGTATCTATGTCTTCATAGTCATTACTCACTTCCTACACAATTCTATCATTAAAAACAACATTTTCCTCTCAGCAGACAAGCATGCTAATCTTAACCAATAAGCAAATGGAAACATTGTCGTGCTACCCGGTAACATCTAAACAACAGGCATAGATGACATCATGTATGATATTATAATTAAGTTTAAGTTATCAACAGAGTTCAAAAATATATCACATTTCTATTTCATCATTTGCCAAATTAGAATTCAACTAACTAAAAGCTTAAGATTATGCAATGTTATGCAACTAAACACATACTAAGTAAACAAGACAAAAGAAAACTAAAAACAAAAAATTTCATGTAAAATTTAACTACAAATATACTAAAATACCCCTACTATGCAACTACTACTCACTACAACCCAATACCCCCAAACTTAAAATAAACAACGCCCTCATTGTAATTAAAAGTTAAAGAATACTCCCTTAAGTGGCGATGTCATCTCCATTCGCCTCCTCATTATCCGATGGTATATCAGGTGATGGCTAAGTTTGAGATATTCTATAGTTAGAAACTGAGTGTGGGCTTCTAACTGTCCGGATGCTTGAGTCAGAAATTCTAAAAATTTAGCAATTTTTTTCTGTGAGTGAGCTATGGCGTGGCCGCGCAGTGTTTCGCTTGTAGTTGGGCGCGGCCACATGACCCTGTACTCTGGCAGCTTCAGTTTGGTTTGACTTCTATTTGATCCTGAATGCTTATAGCAATTGGATTAAACCTGAGAGGAGAAACAATAAAACTATTATTAAGATTTACAACTATCTAACATCTACTAAATATGGAAATGTAAATAAGAATTAAACAAGGAGGGAGAAAGATTGGATGGGGTGCCTCCCATCTAGCACTCGGTTTATAGTCCGTTAGCTGGACTCTTTTCTTGAAACCACTATCCAATTCCTCTACGATAAGTTAGGAACCCTCCATCCGTTAGAACCGCTATGTTCTTGTGTAGGTTCCCATCATGAGAGTCTTCGGATTGAAGCCACCTAGCATATTTCCTATACATGATGTCCCCAGTATTACATAGCCAGGTGCTCCTTCCGTTGTATCTGTGAATAGATTTTTGCATTTAGGCATGACAGATACAACAAGATTTTCTTCTTCTATTATCTCTTCCTTAGCCCACCATGGTTTGTGAGAGGCCTCATAATCGCATAAATTCTTACTTTGGATGTGACTACCAAGGGGACATGGGTGTGCAAAGTTCACTGAATTTTTTAACTATAATTGAAAAGTCACTTGGGGTATTATACAAGTTAGCTCATGTTCTTCATTTTCGATACCCCTAGTTGTCTGTTCAATGTCCAATCCTTTCAGTTCATTCAGTGACATGCACACTTCTGGCTCTCCATCAGTTTCATCATCAATGTCATAGCACCAATTATTTGGAGGGCGATTGTTCAAGGCTTCAAAAATTTGATCCATCTGATTCTGAAGATTTTGAATTGACCTCTCTTGCTCAATCATCTTCTCCTCAGTTGATGCTACAAATTTGAACCACAAATCCTCCAATCTTTAATTGTCTTGTCCAGTTTCGAAATCCATGTATTGAGGACCATTCATTGAGGAGTTAATGAGTTGATCCATCTGTCTGTTAAGATTTTGGCTTGCTAACTCCTGACTCATCATCATCTCTTCATGGTCTGCTATGCTTTTTGACATGAATTCCTTCAACCTTGAATTTGCTTTTTGATGCATTGGAGGTGGATTTGAGAAATCTGATGGATATGTTGGACTTGAGATGCAGTATTGGTCTTGATAGTTATAACCCCATTCATAATCTAGGTGATATCCCCAACCTTGATGATCATTGGGATAAACATTGGTGTTGAGGTAATCACCCCAAAACTGTACTTGTCCAATTCTGATGTCGCACTGATAACTCGGATGCTCGCCAGCACAATATTCACATGTAATTGCTATCTCTCGAGTATGTTGAGCTGCAAGAACATCCAACCTCTTTGAAAGTGTTGCAGTTTGTGCTGATAATGTAGAAAATACATTGAGTCCCTCAGTGCTTATGTCCCTTGGTTGAGTCATATTTGCATAAGGCCATTGATAAGCAAAGTCGTCCATGGTACCTGAAAAGAGAGAAATATAAGAAGATAATTAAAACAAAATAATAATAAAAAAATGTTTAAATTAAGACCAATTTGATTGAAATTAATGTTGGAAAAGATTTATTAAGCTAATTCCCTAGCAATGGCGCCAAAAACTTATTGGGTAAAATCTAGTTACGCACAACACGCATGTATACGTGGTCAACAAGTAATAAAGAGTAAGTAAAGTATCATTCCCACGGAGAATTAATTAATAAAATTCACCAAGCATTAACCCATAACCATTTCAATCTTATTTAAACGAATGATTTAAATATTTATATTAAAACTATGAAATTAAATAATATTAACTATCCCTAGAATAAGATTAGATAATAAAGATCTGAGATCACAATTTCATCTATTGACTCATTTAAATCCACACACTCCCTATTAAGCCAAATTACTTGGACTAGATTGCTAGTCGAGAACACGAAAGTGAGACATGGACATCTCTTGATATACCATACACATATCACATATAATCCACAACTGATAGAATACACATGAACACCCACATTACCTAAATCACTATATGTCTATGTGATTTACAAAGAATTAGGGTTTAAGCCCAAATTCTCAATTAACTATGAGTGATGCCTCGGTATATGTCTATCCTAAGCACGAATCATACATTCCATCACTATGTAGAACATACAAACACAAGCTATCAAGATCAAATCTAAACCCATACTTTGTCTTTCAATTTCATATGAGTTATCACAGTAATTGATGGCCAATCAACTAAGCAAATAAGCATAAATATTAATAAACAATCCCATATCAATCAATAAGGTTAACAACGAAGTATATCAGATTAAACTAATTAATAGAAACCATTGTGATCTCAAAATAGAGTTTAGCTCATCATAGAATCAAAATCCACAATCCACAATTGATTATACATGGAGAAATAAAGATAGAAGTAAAGAGAAGTTAGGGATTTGGGAATGCAAATCTGATATAACTTGCTCCAATTCTGAATTCATATGCTCTTCCAATTGCTTCAATCTTCAACTCTAATCTAATCTAGGGTTCTAATCTAATCTTAAAAGAAAAAGAAGAAAAGAACATATGTAATCTCCATTCATCCCCCAAGGGGTGGTATATGTCTAATATATATAAGCCCTAGTTGAACCCCCTTCTCAGTTATGCTTCAAATAAAATAAAGTCAGCAGCTTCAGTCAACGTCACGCACGGGCGCGCGCTTCCCCTTAGTTATTCTCGCGCGGACTCGCGACTTGCGAGCAGGTAATATGTGTCGTCGGCCAGTGCTTTTCAGCAAGTATGCGATCCTTAAGCTTATTACATTGCTTGCACGCATGACTTTTGCAACATTGAATTCTGGTTCTGCTGTTCATTCTTTTGTCCATCCATGCTTAGCCTCCTACTCCAATTAATCCTCATGACATGCATCCAACAGCCTCATGCCATTTACATCGCCAAATCATGCCATATCCTGCACTTTTACACCAAAGGAGTTTTAAGTAAATGCAATGCAAAATAACATGAAATACAACTAAAAACACACTAAAATATACTTGAGATGGGCTTAGTTCGCGAGAATTAATATCCAATAAGTAGGTGTAAAACCCACTTATCAAGTCCTTCCCTGTAAAGAATTAGAAATCCTCATTAGGTATAATTCCTTAATTTAATCAAATATATTTCCCTTAAGGAAAGGAAGTCGGTTTAAAACCTAACACTTTCGTTAGGAATTAGAAACCAAATATAATTAGGAATCTTTGATTCCTTAGAATTCTTAACTGCCTAATTGGATTCCTACATGGGTTAAAATAACTCCATGTGGACCTTGGCTAACATATAACCCAAGTCCAAATAATCACGCCCCAACATTAAGGGCTTTGAATTCAGTGAACTCTTTTCTTTGACATAAGGAAGCCAATCATCCTCTTTTTTTCTTTATGCATTTTGTGGACCTAGGTGATCATAATGTTGGTGGTCTTCTTCAAGTCTTCATTTTCTTCTTGAGTTATTGCGCTTTGGGTAAAAAGGGCTTTGTAGCGCTTGTAACGCCCTTAATTCTGGTCTATCTTCACACCCGGATTCCGTGCATCACGAGTACATCATCTTCCAAACATACATCATTATATAATGAAATATAACAACATACATTCTATAATCCTAGGTTCTAAAACCTTATAACCTCTTTCATTACAAATAATGATAAATACATTATTCATTCCATCTTACAAGAGTGACTTTTATCCGCCACGAAGGATACATAATAGTTCATTAAGCTAATCTATAGTTCAACTAAACTATTCTATATTACAAGTCTTCATTTGTTCTTCACGCTCATTCACATACTGAATGGCACTTCATCTGGATACCGGTCAACTTGATCTTTACGGGATCCTTAAGTTCTTTCTAACATCATTCATTGTAAATGTTTTCATTTAAAGCAAGTGTGATCATTTAATTACCCAACAAGTCATAACAGTTGAATAAATAACTTCAAGAATTCAAACATTCTTTAAAACTTCAATAACCGAACAAAGGTTATGAAGCAGCTTGAATAATAGGAATAGACTTTGATTCCTATTATTTTAAAACATTAGTCACATCATTTTGAAATACTTTCATTCTTCTACTTTTTTTTTCATACACATCCTGTCTGGCTAGAATCATTAGCTCAGACTTAAAATAGCAGTTCATGTATAAACAGAACATACTTTGTATTGAACAGTTCAATCAAAGAACAGTTCATCTTAAAGAAACACTAAAGTGTTCAAATTATGGCACAAAGCCTCATACATACTACCACCTTGCACATATATTGCACATATGCACATAGACAAGACTTCTCAAGTTCAACATCTAAGAAGTTTAAGAAACTAGCATTCATGTAATATGATAAAAGTTAGGAAACTTTCCTTATGCACAGCTACAACTTATGATGAACTGCTCATTCCAATCCCTATATAACACATAAGAAAAAAACACATACACCAATTAGTTATACGCTTGACTTACGCATTAGTTTAAACTTAACTTTACTTCTTAGGGTTCGCGTTCTTGCAATCAAAGTTTGTGCGACCTACTTTATTTACCGGTTTACGACTTCATGACAAACGGAGATGTCTTACTCATACATCCATCATCTTTGATGATTTAGATTCTTATCTTCTTCTTATAACTCTTCTAGGACTTAGTACACAGCTCGGCTCTGCTAGTAGTCCATATGGTACTCTGAGTGGTTTCCCACAAACAACCAACAAACAAGTTCCCGTCTCGTCTACACTGTCTTTCACAGTGAGTTAGATCAGTTTCTAGTTTCGTATATACCTCCGCTCTCTGAAGGAATTGTTTAGCCCAGCTCCCATATGTCAACCATCAAAGCTTACGATTGTACCACAACCTAACTTTATCTTAACTTATTCGAACCATTAAACTATAATGCTTGTTAAGTCAATTTCTTATTCCTTATGACTTTCTGGCAACTAAATGCCATACCTCAGGATATTCATTCCTTATTGTCTAAGTTATACAGTCTTTTGTATACTTAGAACAATCATTTAACATTAATTCTACGCATTCTTAGCATTGAACATTTACATTACCTTACTCATATCTTATAACGTCCGGTTCATTCGACTCGGAACGTTATTCAAGTTAAAATCATTAACTCGGCTTCTTTACGTTAAACATCATTGTTATAAATTCAATTTCTTCATTCTTTATCACCTTACAGTCAAACCATACACGGAGTATAGGCTCTGCTCGTTTAATATTCGCATACACTCAACCCTCACGTCGGCAAAAGTGTTTAACGCTTACTTTTCTTCTATCCTTCTATATTTTACTCACACTCGAACTTTTGTTAATCTCATTACCATTCATTACGGCTTTCATTTGTTCTCCATTACATGAACCCCACGTTCATTATCCTTTAATGTCGAAGCCATACCGTTCGTTGTATGCTAAGACCGATTGTTCATCGCAACTACGTTACGTTTACGTTCATTACATTCTTTGTCTTTTAATCCCATTCAATCATTTCGTTTAACCTTTACTAAAGGTTTAAATCAGTTATTTAAATGTTACGTTACGTGAACTTTATGTTCATTATATTTCCCCTAGGATTTGAGTAATAAAAAGCTCAACACTGGGCCTTTTCACCGCTGCCGTGACTGTATGGCCATGGAAGTCCTTCTCTTCTTTATCGTATTTGGCGTACGTGCCTATGTCACCTTCTCCCTCAGTCTGGCGTTGCGGCGCCAAACTCCTCACTATCTCTCGCCCTGTAGCGCCACTCTACAATGGTTGGATGCTCGGGTTGGCACTGCGGCGCCGCCTCCCAAAGCTTACCTAGTGCTGCAGCGCCAAGCATAAATCCTAGAAAATTTTTCTAAGTCTTGAATCAAGTTTGAGACGCTTACTTTGCAATCACATAACTTATTCGGTATAACTTGTAACAAGGTCGTTCCAAAGTCATTCTCTTCCTTATCTTACGTACTTCAACTTCCCTTGAACAAAAATAAATTCTAAATCCGTTAACATGTCATTCAATTGGCTTAATCTTCATTATTTGTCCCTTTTACGTTATTAACGTTCTTCGTTCGTTCGTCCGTAATTCAGTCATTCGAACTCGGAACTTATTTATTCTTGAGTCCATGACTCACGTTTTCTACGTTCTCTTACATTCTTATGAAACCCTACATATTCGGGTTCATTTATATACTTTTTACTTCTCGTTCGCCTTTTACAAAATTTTACCATAACTTTGTTATAGCTAAGTTCAATCCATTCTTCATGAACGTTTCTACCATTCCTAAACAAGCAATAAGTAAATAACTTATACACGATGGTTTTAAACTTGTCCATCAACAACAATTATACTATGGTGGTTTTAAATTTGTCCATCAACAATGTTCTTCGTTTTCTTCACCTTTTTCATTCTTCATTTTAATCGATATTTTGATTACGATTTCACTTTTCCTTGGAATTTGATGTTATAGAACACCATCCCTTACTAATTTCACCGAATTGTTCATATGATTCATTCGGATCATCCAAATTCATTACGAATATTATACTTCCTTAAGAAATTTATAAACTAAACTTCTAATTAATTCTTATTTCTTCGTTTTCTCATGATTTCAACCATATGAAATTTCTTAACATCATTTACTACTTATTCTCATTAAGATATGTTTTTAACATAGACACTTAAAGAAAATTTAATTTAGAAGTTATGTTTTTAATACCTTTCTTCTTTATTCTTCTTCCTTTAGACAAAACCGGTGATTCCCTAGCTTTTCTATTTCTCGATCTTCTCTGATCTGAGCCTTCATGTTCTTTCTCTTCTTTATTCTTCTTCTCCAAGCTCTCTCTCTCTCTCTCTCTCTCTCTCAAAGTGTTGGTTGATTTCAAAGAAATAAACTAACACTTCTCTTTTATATATTTTCAAAGTAAGGGACAAAATAGTCATTTTGCCCCCAAGGTTACTATTCATAACTCTTTACTCCACCTCCTTACTATTCAAGAAGCTTCCCTTGGAAGCTTCGTGCTTACGTCTTACGGAATTCGTCCGACAGTTTGAAAAACTGCCATTCTCGGAATCAAAATATTTTTGGATATTTCGTCTTTCCTCTACAGTCTAACATACGCATTCTTCGAAATTCTGAAAAATTGGAAAACACTTTTTGACGTTAAGCATCTTCCTTCATGTTTTCCCCTAACATAGCTAAATAGATGAAAAGTACATAACAATACTTTTCGTCATTTTTATTTCATCCGATTTTTGCACGTTTTTTGAGAAAACCTTTTATCGACTTACTTAACTTCTCACGATATATTATCGTCAAATCTTTCGACGAAATGTCATTTCGACATACTGAACTCTCGAAAAGGCTTAGGTTATTCAAACTCTAACCCTTAGGTTTCGTCAGTTGAATTGTGCCTATATCGTCTTTTTCCTCGGAAATATTTTTATTTCCGATTTTTTTTTATTTTCGTCTTGAAAATTCTTATTCATTTATTCTAGCTCGTAGCCAGAATCCTACTGTATTATAATCATCCTAGGTTATCGAATGATTAATAAATAGATAACACATAATAGTATTAATAAGATTCATTTTATTAATAACTAATTCTTTAAACTTAAATTTCTGGACAATCTGATTTTTCGAGTTGTCACATCCTTCCCCCCTTATAAAAATTTTGTCATCGGAATTTCTTAAATCCACACCTATACACGGGTCCTCACATTCACTCCATCTTCACAGAATTCCGTCCTCGAAATTTTAGCTTACTGTTCTTTTCAACTTCTCTTCAAAGAAGTTCTAATCTTTCAAACATTCCCTTACCTTCATAATGTATCAAGAATTATGAAGTAGAATGAATAACTAGGAATATAAGAATTCCTTTATAACATTTCATACTTTTATTGAGGGGTCAAATTGACCATGATCTCTTACTAGGTTTAACAGTATTTCACCGTAAACCCTTCTATCACGGTCAGTTTACAATCACAATGAAGGTAAACTACCTCTTCTATACGTAGGTGATCAACCCATCGTATAATCCCGTTTCGAGGTATGTTCACCTCAGACTTAATCATTAGATTCCGCACCAAAACAATTTGGCTTGGCATAACATCTTCAAAGAAAGCTCGATTTTCTTTTAAACATGACATATCATTTGTCTTAGCCAAATCAAATAGCTTAGACCATAAAAATAAATTGAACATCAACTTGAAACATTCGTCTAGTCAAATAAATTGACATCGACTACTTCTTTAAATTCTTTCACAATACATCAAAATGTTTTATGACGTCATAATACCGTACTTTTCACAGTAAGTTGAGGACTTCGTTAGTTTATGACTTCGTCATTATACATCATACCATAACGGGATGTTAATCATTAGATCACATCCAACACCAGGTTAAATTGCATTAATAACTCCATCCTTTTACCATCTTTGCATCAAATGCCTTGATGATATAAAATTCATTTTGATATTTCAAATCAACTTCTATCTGGCTGAAACAATTAGCATAAACATATAAAGAATAGTTCTTTTTAAAATCCATTGGTTCCAAGAGTTGAACCAATTCTTTTCTTTTCAAAATTTACATATCAGCACGATTTCAATAAGCTTCGAAATCTAGCATAGCTAGATGACTTAGAATATCATATTTCTCCATCTTCATTTATTGTCTTACTTGCGACAATACTTAATCTTCTCTAGCACCTTCAATGCTAAGTCTACTGGAAATACTCATTTTCAGTCTAAACCTTCTTATACCTTAGTATAGTCCATCGACTTACCAAACTTTATGTGTTTAGGAACTTTTCGCAACCATGTGTTTAAGAACTTATCTTCGTAATATGTAATCCAAGACCAAATCAAGGACTATCCATATTCTTAGGGCTCAGAACAAAGCATAAAACTATGAGTCACAAACTTTTCATAAGTATGAGTTTCAAGAACTCGCACCTATCTTAACATTCTCTACCTATCAAATCTATACATGACAAAAGATTCACCTTCTCGTCATATACATATTGATAGCGCGACATACTATTCCAATAATTATCACTGTAATAGGCTAAGCAGTTGTTACACCAAAGCACAAACCTCTTCCCATAACAAAGGTTTATACAACTCAGCTATCACATGAGTCTTCAATTGAAATCTTAGAACTTCTAACTTTCTCTTTACTTAATACAATTTTTCTTTAATTCGTATGCTAACCTTTACAACTTAATCTGAGTTATTCTTCCCGTACTACTTCGTAGTACCATACATTTATAACATTAGCTATAAATCATCCATCGTTTACCAGAACAACTGTTATTACGATTCAACATGATCACATGGTGATCTTCTTCCTTAATCGTTTAACTCAACGATTTTCTTATCCTTCTCTCTACAATTATAGTCTTAGGTACTTATACCTAAGGTTTATAACCTATGAGCTCTGATACTAACCTGTAACACCCCAATATCTGGTCTATCTTCACACCCGAATTCTGTGCATCACGAGTACATCATCTTCCAAACATACATCATTATATAATAAAATATAAAAACATACATTCTCAAATCCCAGGTTCTAAAGCCTTATAACCTATTTCCTTACAAATAATGATAAATACATTATTCATTCCATCTTACAAGAGTGACTTTTATCTGCCACCAAGGATATATAACAGTTCATTAAGCTAATCTATAGTTCAATTAAACTATTCTACATTACAAGTCTTCGTTTTCTCTTCACGTTCATTCACATACTGAATGACACTTCATCTGGATACCGGTTAGCTTGATCTTTACGAGATCCTTAAGTTTTTTCTAACATCATTCGCTGAAAATGTTTTTCATTTAAAGAAAGTGTGAGCATTCAATTGCCCAGCAAGTCATAGCAGTTGAATAAACAACTTCAAGAATTTAAACATTCTTTAAAACTTCAATAACCAAACAAAGGTTATGAAGCAGCTTGAATAATAAGAATAAACTTTGATTCCTATCATTTTAAAACATTAGTCACATCACTTTGAAATACTTTCATTCTTCTATTTTTTTTTCATGCACATCCTATCTGGCTAGAATCATTAGCACCGACTTAAAAATAACTGTTCATATATAAACAGAACATACTTGTATTGAACAGTTCAATCACAGAACAGTTCATCTCAAAGAAACACCGAAGTGTTCAAATTATGGCACAAGACCTCATACATACTACTACCTTGTACATAGTTCGCACATATGCACATAGACAAGACTTCTCAAGTTCAACATCTTGGAAGTTTAAGAAACTAGCATTTATGTAATATGAATGAAGTTAGGAAACTTGCCTTACACACAGCTATAACTTACGCTGAACTGCTCATTCCAATCCCTATATAACACATAAGGAAAAAACACATACACCAATTAGTCATACGCTTGACTTAGGCATTGGTTTAAACTTAACTTTACTTCTTATGGTTCGTGTTCTTGAAATCTAAGTTTGCGCGACCCACTTTCTTTATCGGTTTACGACTTCATGACATACGGAGATGTATTACTCATACATTCATCATCTTTGATTATTTATATTCTTATCTTCTTTTTATAACTCTTCTAGGACTCAGTACACATCGCGTCTTTGCTAGTAGTCCATATGGTACTCTGAGTGGTTTCCACAAACAACCAACAAACAAGTTCCCATCTCATCTACATTGTTTTTCACAGTGAGTTAGATCAGTTACCAGTTTCGTATATACATTCGCTCTCTGAAGGAATTGTTTAGCCCAGCTCCCATATGTCAACCATCAAAGCTTACGATTGTACCACAACCTAACTTTATCTTAACTTATCCGAACCATTAAACTATAATGTTCGTTAAGTCAATTTCTTATTCCTTATAACTTTCTGGCAACTAAATGCCATACCTCATGATTTATTCCTTATTGTCTAAGTTATACAGTCTTTTGTAAACTCAGAACAATCATTCAACATTAATTCTACACATTCTTAGTGTTAAGCATTTTACATTACCTTACTCATATCTTACAACGTCTAGTTCATTCGACTCGAAACGTTATTCAAGTTAAAATCATTAACTCGACTTCTTTACGTTATACGTCATTGTCATTAATTCAATTTCTTCATTATTTATTACTTTATGGTCAAACCATACACGGAGTGTAGGTTTTGCCTGTTTAATAATCAAGTACACTCAACCCTTACGCCGGCTAAAGTGTTTAACGCTTATTTTCCTTCTATATCTGCCTCACACTCGAAATTTCATTAATCTCATTACCATTCATTATGGCTTTCATTCGTTCTCCATTACATGAACCCCACGTTCATTATGCTTTCTTAATGTTGAAGCCATACCGTTTGTTGTACGCTAAGACCGATTGTTCATTGCAACTATGTTGCGTTTACGTTCATTACATTCTTTGTCTTTTAATCCCGTTCAATCATTTCGTTCAACCTTTACTAAAGGTTTAAATCACTTGTTTAAGTGTTACGTTATGTGAACTTTATGTTCATTATACTTCCCCCAGAATTTGAGTAATAAAAAGCTCAACACTGGGCCTTGCCCTACACCGACGCTGTGGCGCCGGGTCCTTCTTTTCTTGTCACGCTGCGGCACGAGCCTACGTCACCTTCTCCCCCGGTCTGGTGCTACGGCGCCAAACTCCTCACTATCTCTCGTCTTTGCAAAGACCACTCTACTGATTGTTGGATGCCGAGAGTTGGCATCATGGTGTTGCCCCAAAGGCTTACCTAGTCCGCAGCGCCAAGCATAAATCCTAGAAAATTGTTCTAAGTATTGAATTAAGTTTGAGACGCGTACTTTGCAATCCTATAACTATTTCGTTATAACTCGGAACGAGGTCGTTCCAAAGTCATTCTGTTCTTTATCTTACGTACTTTAACTTCCCTCGAACAGAAATAAATTCTGACTCCGTTAACATGCCACTGAATTGGCTTAATCTTCATCATTTATCCGTTTTACGTTATTAACATTCTTCGTTCGTTCGTTCATTCGTAATTCGGTCATCCGAACTCGGAACTTGTTCTTTCTTGAGTCCATGACTCACGTTTTTTACACTCTTTTACATTCTTATGAAACACTACACATTCGGGTTCATTTACATACTTTCTACTTCTCGTTCCTCTTTTACGAAATTTTACCATAACTTTGTTATAACTAAGTTCAATCCATTTTTTATGAACGTTTCTACCGTTCATAACCAAGCAATAAATAACTAACCTATACGCGATGGTTTTCAACTTGTCCATTAACAACAATTATACTACGATGGTTTTAAATTTGTCCATCAACAACGTTCTTTGTTTTCTTCACGTTCTACGTTCTCTTACATTCTTATGAAACACTACACATTCGGGTTCATTTACATACTTTCTACTTCTCGTTCGTCTTTTACGAAATTTTACCATAACTTCGTTATAGTTAAGTTCAATCAATTTTTCATGAACGTTTCTACCGTTCATAACCAAGCAATAAATAACTAACTTATACGCGATGGTTTTCAACTTGTCCATTAACAACAATTATACTACGATGGTTTTAAATTTGTCCATCAACAACGTTCTTCGTGTTCTTCACGTTCTTCGTTTTAATCAATATTATAATTATGATTTCACTTTTCCTTGGAATTTGATGTTATAGAACACTATCCCTTACTAATTTCATCGAATCGTTCATATGATTCATTTGGATCGTTCAAATTCATTACGAATCTTATAGTTCCTTAAGAAATTTATAAACTAAACTTCTAATTCTTATTTCTTCATTTTCTCATGATTTCAACCATATGAAGTCATTCTTAACATATTTTACTACTTATTCTCGTTAAGATATATGTTTTTAACATAGAAACTTAAAGAAAAATTAATCTAGAAGTTAGGTTTTTAATACCTTTCTTCATTATTCTTCTTCCTTTAGACAAAGCCGACGATTCCCTAACTTTTCTATTTCTTGATCTTCTCTGATCCAAGCCTTCATGCTCTTTCTCTTCTTTATTCTTCTTATCCAATTTCTCAAGCTCTCTCTCTCTCTCTCTCTCAAAGTGTTGATTGATTTCAAAGAAATCAACTAACACTTCTCTTTTATAGATTTTCAAAGCTAGGGGCAAAATAGTCATTTCCCCCCCAAGGTTACTATTCACACCTCCTTAATCCACCTCCTTACTATTCACGAAGCTTCCCTTAGAAGCTTCGTGCTTCTGTCATACAAAATTTGTCCAACAGTTTGGAAAACTGCGATTCTCGGAATTCAAATATTTTTGGATATTTCGTCTTTCCTCTACAGTGTAACCTTTACGCATTCTTCGGAACTTCGAAAAACTGAAAAACACTTTTTGACGTTAAGCGTTTTCCTTCACGTTTTCCTTGAACATAGCTAAACAGATGAAAAGTACATAACAATACTTTTCGTCATTTTTATTTTGTCCGATTTCTGCACGTTTTTCGAGAAAAACTTTTATCGGCTTACTTAACTTGTCAAGATATATTTACGTCAAATCTTTCGACGGAATGTCATTTTGACATACCGAACTCTCGGAAAGGCTTAGGTTATTCAAACCCTAACCCTTAAGTTTCGTCGGGTGAATAGACCCTATATCGTCTTTTTCCTCAGAAATATTTTTATTTTCGGAAATTTTTTATTTTTGTCTTGAAAATTCTTATTCATTCAGTCTAAATCATAGACAAAATCCTCCCGTATTATAATCATCCTAGGTTATATAACGATTAATAAACACATAGCACAAAATAGTATTATAAAATTTATTTTATTAATAACTAAATCTTTAAACTTAAATTTTTGGACAATCCGATTTTTCGGGTTGTCACATCGCTCCTCTACTTCACCCTTGTCCAGTTCAAACTTAAGTTGCTATATTTCGGCCTCAAGCTCCTTTTCTCTGGCACTGACCTAGTTGATTTGATGGATGAGGTGGCACATGAGATACTTTCAGATCAATTATTATTGTATGAAAGTATTAATGTAGGCTAAGGGAAACGTTACTTACTCGACTCTAATGCATGATACCGACGTAAATAAGTTCTTGGATGCTGATATCCTTGATCCGGTGTTCGTCGACTGAGAGGATGAAATTTTTGAACAGCTCATGCGAGTATTCTTCGAGTTTGGTCGGCGAAAGGGTCATTCGGTTTCGAGCCTCTTGCACTTGTCTGGTGGAGGGTCCAATCAGTTGAGGGTCTTGGGGTAGTGAGGAGTGTGGGGGAGGCGATTTGGTTCATGGTTTTTTGGTTGGTGGGAGATCTTTGGTTGTTTCTTTATTTGTTTCTTGGTTGGTGATGTCTTTGTTTGGAGAGTGCATATTTTAATTTAATGTTTAAATATAAATGCTCATGATTATTTGTAAAGTCCTTCTAGGAATATTTGTATAAGGACTAAGTGATAGATAAAATTTGTTAGGTTGATCTAAGCTCTTAATGTATATCATTCTGTAAATGAATGTATAGAAAAGAAGATCAAACTTGTTAGGTTGATCTTGAGATGTAATAGATAGGCTTCGAAGAGATCGTAGTGTATCAAGTTGATCAAGATTACAGAAGCCAAGGCAAAACGTAGAGCTTCGTTGATTGTAGTGTGCATGCCTTAAAGGCCTCTTTAGAAATCGTAGAGTGGTTCCAACGTTTGCCGAGCCAACTCAGAGATCGTAGTGTGTTCTCGGAAACGTAGAGCTTGTAAAGCAAGCAAGTGAAGATCGTAGTGTGCAAGTCTTTAAGAGAAATCATAGTGCTCTTATTAGATAGAATCAGACCAAGCACCAAGGTAACAAGACACCACGATCTGGATCGTAGAGTATCATCTTCCGTGTGTCAGAAGCATCGAGCCCTACCTTTTTGTTTGAAGATATATCTCCAACAAATGTGGAATGGGTTTCAAACGTTGAAGTTCTCACCAGTTCCAACGGTATAAAAGATATCCTTAGTATGCAACAAAGAAGCGTATTCAAGAAGCTAAGGAAAGTACCATTGGTAAGAGGAAAACACCTTTTCAGGTGTTAGGTGAGAAAGCAGTCTGCTGTTAGTGGGCCAGAATACAATTCAGAAGATGTACAGAAAAGTCTCCATCAAAGTACAGAAATGTCAAACGCATTTAATGCTTCAACGGATGGATCAAACAGATAGATTTCAAGATCACATATATGCAAAACATATGTAGATGATAGAATCAAGCAAGCATTGAACAAGAATGAAAAAGAACTATCAATGCTCAACTCTACGATCTGAAAAAAAGAGAAAGCTTGCTCAGCTACTCTGTTCTTTTGAACAAGTGCTTAACAGCAACTAAGTAGCAACCATCAAGAGCTCAACAATTACCAACCAACTGAAGTAAGAGTTCCAAGTCAGAAGGACTTGAAGAGTTCTAAGGGAACTGTGAAGAGCCAAGTCTGCTGGACTTGAAGAGTTCAAGAGTGAACCAAGAAGTTCCTAGACTGCTGGTCTAGAAGGAATCTGTGTGATTCAGAAAGTGTATAAGACATCCTTAGTGGATTTCCTAGTTGAAGAGTAGAAGAGTGGACTAGGAGCTTTAAGTGCTCTGAACCACTTAAAACGACTGTGTCTACTACATTCTTGCTATAACTGTCATATCTGCCATAACTGCTATAATTGTCTCACTCTGATTAACTCATTCTCTTAAGGGAGATTAAAACAAATATTAATTCCGCTAAGTTTTAATCATTATCAACTAATAATTGAATGTCTATTCAACCCCCCCCCCCCCTTCTAGATAACTATTGTGCCTTCGGGAACTAACAATTGAATGTCGATTGGGTTAGTATTCATTGTTGGGTTAGGAATAAGGGTAGTTGTTTAATTTGAAGAGGTTGGGGTGATTGTAGGTGTTTCGATAGAGGGGGATTCGAGGTGTGTTTGGGTGGAGTCAGAAGTCCCAATTTTTGTTGTCTTGGTCGCTGGTTTTATTTGTCTTCATTTTATCACAAGTAGGGAGGTTATTTTTGATAAAGGCATGTCCAGAGGGTTTATTTTGGTGAATGTGGGGGTTGGAATTATGGTAGGATGGGGATGGAAGAAAGGGAAATAGACCTAATGGGTTCGTCAGTTCGGATTACAATGATGGATTTATCGGAGCTAGGGGAGGAGGTAGCAGGGTTATTTGAGGACGCTATTGATGGGGAGATTTGGGAGGTTGTTGTCGGTGTAGGGGAGTTACAGAGAGAAATAAGAGATTTTGTAGAGAGATAGTAAAGGTTTTTGAAATTAGGGAGATGGTTTTGTTTAAATTGGGAGGAAAAAGTTTTAAGTGGTTTATCTTTTCAGTTCTGTGTGCATATCAAGGAACACTTATTTAATGGGGGGTTATGATTGTGGACTTGGGAAAAGGCTGATGAGACATTACTTTGTGGGCAGTGTGGTTTTCCATGGATATTGGGCTTGACAACATTTATTGATAATTGTTGGGCTTTATTTATGATACTCTTCTAATAAATGTCCAATATAACGTAAGGCGAAGCGAGGATGTATACATAATCACATAATATTTTTTTTTTGGTGGTGGTGGGTGGGGGTGTGGGTGTATCTGAGTAATCACATAATATTATTTGGGGGGGTGGGGGGGGTAAAGCGTGTATACATAATCACATAATATTATTTTTTTGGTGGGGTGAGGGTAAGGGTTGGGGGGTGGGGTGGGGTGGGTAGTTGAACTTCTTGAATATGTAAATATTGGTGGAAAGAACTTTTGATTTTGATTTGGAATAAAATATGGGTCGAAAAATGGTTAACCGGGTTGGACCTATATTTCTTTTTAAAAATATGGTTCCAAACTTTACCCAACCCAAATAGATAAAAATAGTTAACCAACCCATTTGGTTCAAGTTAATATGTGTTGACCCGACAGTTAACCAACTATATTGTCAGGTCTAGAGGGCAATGTTGGGTCGTGATTATTTGGACTTGGGTTATATGTGAAAGTAGTATGCACACAAGCCATTCATGTTGATGATAAAGTATATACTTTGTAACAATCTTATTCATTTATTAATAAAAGTATTCATTTATTAAAGCCTTTAATTTATCTACATAGTGTTGTTTTAATAATATGTGATAAACTCATTATTTTAAGTAATGCTTTTAGAATCATGATGTGATCATTCTAATGAGATCTAAATTCTTAGATAGCTTAAAACTAAAATTGTTCCCAACCGTTGGAATACTAAAAAGGGGATTAGTGAATCCTAATAGATTGGTACATATGGTGCTTGCTCATTGGATGATGATGATTGATCTCATGATCATTTGTGTGAAGGCAATAAAGAAAGTATGTAGGTGCTTATTGGAGAATAAGTTCACTGAACGTGGCTCGCTAAGGAACACCTAATGGAGTTTTACTTTCACGTCAATAAAAATTCATGTAGTGATAGTAGTACAAGTGATCTTTAGACTTGAGATTATCATAGTATTTTGTGTATGATGAGTTATAATTTGACATATTCCTTAAGACCCTTAGGGTATATCAAAGAGTATGCTTGGGTGTAATAAGTTGTACATGGAGATAATTAATGATCAATAAATAATCTATCGCTTCTAGTAAAAAAAGAGAAATGTCCTATGTGATTCGATAAATGACAACCCAGTAGTCCTTGGCCAAGGCAGAATGAAATTAGAAAGGAGTTTCTAATTTGCATTATTAGGAGTTTTACATTTAAGAATCGAAATACAAATAACTAAATAAAATAAGACTTAACAGTAATTCCATGTCATATATTTAATTGGGACATTGTATGGTGGAATGATTGAATTGTACGATAACTATTTACTCAAAGGTTCTTTTATGATTAATGTTGAAATCTATATTATCTGGAAAGTCGTTGATAGCTAAGAAGGCTTATCCTTATTATAGAATAAACTTTGTTAGTTCCAAGAGACACAATAGTTATCTAGAAAGGGGGGTTAAAAATTTCCTTTTTAAAATACTTGTCAGATTTGTTAATAAATTAACCACATCAAAATATATGATTTGTTTATTCCCCTTTAAGATAAACCAATTTTATTGGTGATAAGCAATTATGACAGATATAGCAATTATATCAGGTATATTGAAGACACAATGATTTTAAGTTGTTCAGAGCACTTAAAGTACCTAGTCCATTCTTCTACTCTACGAGTAGGAAATCCACTAAGGATTTCTTTACAATGTTTGAATCACTTAGATTCGTTCAAGACTAGCAGTCTTGAAACTTTTTTAGTTCACTTAGAACTCTTCAAGTTCAACAGACTTAGAATACACTTGATGAGAGTTGAGTTCTTGGGTTGTGCTACTCAGTTGCAGTTAAGCATATGTTCGAAAGAACTATGTAGCATAGCAAGCTTTTCTCTCTAAATCGTAGAGTTTGAACATTGAGTGTTCTTGAGCTTTCGTTGTGTACTTTCTTGTTTGTTGCATCTATGTCTGATTTCCTTATAAAAGAGCCTTTGAAATATGTCCGTTGAAAGCATATGTTGTAGCATTAAATGCATCAGACATTTTTAAGCATCGATGTTGACTTCCTTGAAATCTTCTGTTCAGCCGTCTGACCCACTTACACAACAGACTGCTATCTCACCCAACACCTGAAAACGTGTTTTCAGCAGGCATGCTGTCCTTTCCTTAGTTTCTTCTATACGTTTCTTCGATACATACTAAGGATGAGTGTTGGATCATTGGGATTCCCGAAATCTCAACGTCTAAAAGTCATTCTTCATTGGTTATACTTCATCCTTCAGCAAATGGACGAGGCTCGATGTTTCTGATGATGACAGGAGAGACACTACGATCGTTGTGTCTTTATATGTTCATGCTTGACTTAGCCTTGATCGAATAGAATACTACGATTTCTTTTAAGCTCTGATAGACTACGATCTCTACTTGCTAGTTTTACAAACTCCAATATTCTGAGTGGGTTTCCAAAGCAAACTACGATTCTGAAGCAACTTTCTCGATACTCCACAATTCTGCCTTGGCTTCTTCAATCTCTCAGAAATTTGACTGACTACAATTATGTTGATACCTATCTATTACATTTCAAAATAGATCATCTTAACAGTTTTGATCTTTCTTCTACACACTCATTTATAGAATGTTAAACATTAAGCACATATTAACCTAAAAATTTTGATCTACCATCTAAGTCTTTGTACATATGTTCTTAGAAGGACTTTACATATAAGCATATTTGTTGGGAGATTGAATATTTATATTTGATATTGAAAGTAAATATTCGTGATTATATGTAAAGTCCTTCAAGGAATATATGTACAAGGACTTAGTGGTAGATCAAAATTGTTAGGTTGATCTGAGCTTTTAATGTTCATCATTCTATAAATGAATATATAGATGAAAAGATTAAAGTTGTTAGGTTGATTTATATCTTAAAATGTAATAGATAGGATTCAACAAAATCGTAGTCTATCAAGTTGATCAAGAGATTGCAGAAGCCAAGGCAGAATCGTAGAGTATCGAGAATCGTAGTGTGTCTACTTTGGAGGGTTTCCCCGGAATCGTAGAGTGGTCAAAATGCTTGCCGAGCTAACTCAGAGATCGTAGTGTTCTCGTTTGCTAGTATCGGATCAAGCACCAAGGTGGCAAGACACCACGATCAGAATCATAAAGCATCATCTCTCTGTGTCAGAAGCATCAAGCCTTGTCCATTTGTTTAAGGATAAATCACAACAAATGTGGAATGGACTATAGACGTTGAAATCCTCAAGAGTCCCAATGACACAACAATCTTCCTTAGTATATAAAAAAGAAGCATATTGAAGAAGCTAAGGAAAGTACTATGGGTTCAGCAAAAAACACCTTTTCAGGTGTTAGGTGAGACATTAGTCTGCTGTGTCAGTGGGCCAGACTGCTAATCAGATGTTATACAAAAAGTCACCATCAAATCTTAGAAATGTCAAATGCATTTAATGCTTCAACGAATGTCTTAAACGGATAAATTTCAAAGGCATCATATATACAAAACATCAGCAGATGAAAGAGAAGAAGAAAGCACTAAACAAAAATGCTGAAGAACACTCAATGCTCAACTCTATGATCTGAAAAAGAAAGCTTGCTCAGGTATTCAGTTCTTTCGAACACAAGCTTAACAGCAACTGAGTAGCATCATTCAAGAACTCAAATATTATCAAGTGAAGTAAGAAGTTCCAAGTCCAAAGGACTTGAAGAGTTCTAAGTGAACTAAGAAGTACCAAGTCTGCTGGACTTGAAGAGTTCAAAAGTGAACTAAGAAGTTCCAAGACTGCTGGTCTTGAAGGAATCTATGAGATTCAGAGATTGTAAAGATATCCTTAGTGGATTTCCTACTCGAGGAGTAGAAGAGTGGACTATGAGCTTTAAGTGCTACGAACCACTTAAAAACACTATGTCTCTTATATTCTTGCTATAACTGCTTAAACTCCTATTAACTCATTATATCTTAAAGGGAAAACAAACAAATTATAATTCCTCTGTGTTTAAGTCATTATCAAAACTAACAAGTATTTCGAAAAGAATTTAAAATATCTATTCAACCCCGCACCCTTCTAGATAACTATTGTGTCTTTGGGAACTAACTATTGGTATCAGAGCAGGTTCTATCAAATAGCCTACAAAGCTTAAGTAGATCCAAGGGCACATCTGATAAACGAATCAAAGACTGGAGGAGGCAGCAAGACCCCTATGTGCAACAAAGACAAATTCGCCAACTGGAAAGTTCGTATGCAAGCCTACATGGATTCAATAGATGAAGATCTATTTGAAACTGTTCAGAATGGGCCCTACGTTCCTACAAAGCTTGCACCGACTTCAGACGACCCTAATAGAATTCAGATCAAGGTCAAAGAAAAATAGACTGACAACGAAAAGAAAGCTGTCCAACTCAACAAAAAGGTCAAGAACATTTTGTTCCAATCTCTAGAAGATGACCTGTTTGAGAATGTGGTCAATAGCAAAACAGCAAAGGAAGTATGGGAATCATTGCTCATCATACATGAAGGAATAGAAGAAGTCAGAGAAAATAAGCAATCTCTCTTGACTCAGCAATATGAAATGTTTGCCCCACGTTCAAAGAGAAAATGTCACTTCCACCTATGAAAGATTCAATGTTCTGCTCAATTCTATTCGAGCCTTTAGAAAGATCTATCCAAATAAAGATCTAATCATAAAGTTAATAAGAGCCTTACCTAGTAAGTGGGATGCCAAAACCATTGCCATCAGAGAATCAAAGAATCTTCATGAAGTGACTGTCCAACAGTTATATGGCAACCTTCTCACGTATGAACTGAAGCTGACTAAACGAGTAGAAGCTCTATCTGAAAGAAGAAAGAAGGACAAATGGGTTGCTCTCAAAGAAACATATAACATCTCCAAAGCCAACACTGAGAATAACTCTAACTATGACAAAGATGATGATGAGGACTTTAATGCTGGTAAAAAAACTCAAAAGGTTCATATCAAGGCAGAATAAGTAAACCAAAGAAAGTCAATAACTACAGCAGCCAGGAGCAAATAAATAACTTATGCTACAACTGCAAGAAGCCTGACTATTTCATTATAAATTGCAACAAACCTCTTAGAGAAGAACTGAAGAGGAAATCAAATTCAAAGAAAGAATTCAAAGGCAAAAAAAGACCTCAGAAGAAAGACAAAGGTCTTATGGCTGGAGGATCGTGGAGTGACTCAGACAACGACTCAACTCCCGAATCTGGAGATGATGAAGATCCTCAAATGGAAAATATTTTCCTGATGGCCAAACATGCAAACGATACGAAGAGCTCAGACATTCATGAAGTAAGTATAGACGAGGTATTTGACTTTAACTCTCCTGATATAGATATTGATGATTTAAGAACTGCACTACATGGCATAACATCTGATCTGCATCAATACATTAAATGGTTCAGAGTTCTATCCAAAGATTATTCTCTTCTTCAAAAGAGAAAGATAAAGTTCAGGAAGAACTGGAAACAACTCTTCTAAGTACTAACTCTCTCTCTAAATTTGAAGCTGAGAATAAGATATTAAAACAGACCAATGAACTGAATGCACAAAGAGAGTCAAGTCTAATCCTAAAATTGAGGAACTAGAAAAAACAATCTCTACATGGAAAAATCCTCCTCTTCCATGGACTCCCTGATCTCCAGTCAGAAAAGTGCATCTGACAGAACATGTTTAGGTTTTGGGTAATCCACCTCAGAACCATATGTGGAAAAGATAAAGGAAACTAGCTCTAGTAATGTTTCAAGTTTTAGTAGAAGCATTACATTTTTGATATCCTCACATAAGGAAGAACCAGTCCAACCCTGTTCTTCTTATCCAATCCATGTTCTAAGGAATAAAGGATCTCATGTTGTCCTAAGTTTCAGAAAAGGGAAGAGTAACTCAGTCACTACTCTCCCATCTCGAAGGGTCGTAGAGTCGAGTAAAATCAACTCCACGAACCAACTGGGAAGGAACAGTAGAGTTAAGCCTCACTCCTCATAAATCATGAAACACAAGGACAAATGGAAAAAGGAGAATCAGTATAAAGGAAGAATTGCTGAGAACCCATATAGGTCCAAATGGAGGAAGAATCCACATACACACATACGCATGCATCATATTAGATGTTTTGTGTACAATAAGGTTGGTCTTAAGGCTGCAATAAGCTATCATAATCCTAGGTATGTTAGACCCAAAATTAAGCAGATTTGGATTCCCAAGGGTACTAACAAAGTAAGACCCATGCAAGTATGGGTACCAAAATGAAAGTTAAACATTACCATAGGAACAGATCTCCACGATCACAACCTGGTATCTGGACAGTGGATGATCAAGGCACATGACCGGGAACAAAGCCCTCATGTCTAACTTCATAGAGAAGGATGGTTCGTCAGTCATCTTCGGAGACAATGGCTCTGGCAAGACAAAAAGATATGGCTCAGCTGGGAATGGTGCAGTGTCCTTCAGTAAAGTAGCCTGTGACGAATGATTTGTTTGAGTTGTGATTCTGGGGATAGAATCCTTATAAGGAGGGAAAGATGTAACAATCCAGAATTTTAAATTATAATTTTAAATATTTATTGAATTATATAAATATTTAATGGATGTGTTTATGGTTGAATAAATATTTAATTTGATTTGACTTGATTGGTTAACTATTTGTTAAGTAAATAATTAAAAAAATTAATTGTTATGAGATAATATACTAATTTAATTTAGTAATTAAGTTAGAGAGTTTATAATGATTAAATAAATTATTATATTTTAATTTGAATTTGTATTTAAAATGATGTGTTAGTTGATTAAATGAAGTTATAATTATAATGAAAATTATAATTATGTTGTATTGATTTATGTGTTAAAATAATTTAATAAATTGTTATTAGAATTAATTAAATTGATTATTGAAAATTTAATTAAATAAAAGTGTGACAAATAACCTTACTATAAAGGAATTATTACAATAAATTAAAGGAGTTTAATTTAGTTTTGCCAAACAAGGCTTAATGCATATTAAGTCTTTAATCTAATTGTGTTTTACCAAACAAGGCATAATGATTAATTGATTAATTTTAATCATGTTAGCCAAACAAGCCTTATGGCTTTTGATTTTCAAAAATTATAAAACCGATGTCAGTTAAAGTTATAATTATATTATATACTTAATACCTATATTACTATTATATGTTATACTTTGTTAGTACATAAGTTAGAGTTAGGAAGAAAGAACTCAAAAGAAGAAAAAGAAGATATGAAGAAAGGCTAGAGAATTTGGGAGAGAAATTGGAGAAAAGAAGCTTGAGAATCAAAGAAAAGTTATCATCTTTTAGAAAACAAGGTATCATCTTACCCTTTTTAAGTTACTTTAAAGTTTTAGTTTTTCTCTTCCAAAATTCTTTGTAAAATCTTTGTAAAGGTTGAATTATTTTGGTATATATAGTTTTATATGATAAATTAGTTGTTGTGAAAATGTTTTCATAAGTTTATATATAAGTATAGTTAATGAATTCATGTTATTATTGTAATTTGTGAAGAAAACCATATTACAGTGAATTTATATGAATATGGCTTAGTTTAAAATAAAATTAGGGTTTAATTAGTTGTTTAATTTATAAATTAACTATTGAATTTGAAAGAGGATGAATAAAAATAAACAAGGTACTTTGAATTAACTGTTTTTGTTGAAAAACAAAATCACAGTGACGATTTTTACCAAAAATGTCAAAAAGTGAAGTTTTATCAAAAACTGTGATATTAGATGTTTTAAATTCGATGTTTATATTGTTATATGGGTAAAATCATGTTAAGAGTCTTTAAATTAAGTCTATATGAAGTCTCTTTACGTATTGCATGTTAATTAGGTTGTTAGAAAGTAGCTTGTAGGCCAATTTGGCTTTTGTTCATCCTGTTGCCGAGGCTAGTCGCCGATGACTGGAGTTCAACGCCGCATCATGGCCCAGCAATACAATCCTCGCGCCATAGCGCCAGCGCCAAGCATTGTGTCTTGTCTTCTTTGACGCAGAACGCTTATGGCGTAATGTGTAAACCAACATGTAATTCAGCGGTGGCTATGCAGCAAGCAATGAAGTTAAAGAATGGTCGTGGATAGTGTGTTTTAATCACATAAAGTTTGAAAAAGTTGTTATGATTTAATAGAAGGACTATTAAGATATTATTTTAGTATTTCTATACTAAGCATGAGTATATTTTTAATATGCTAGTAGTTTTATTACTAATGTAATTTGATTACGTGATTAAAAATCAAACCTTACATGATGTATATACTATTTATATATAGAGTATTGGTAGTGACTAATTATGTCATGATGACATATATATAGGGTATTGTGATTCGAGTTGTTAAGGTTTAACTTTTGCTCAAGACAAGTTTTCTAACTTTACACTTTCGTTGAGCTAGTTCTATTATTATTATTGTGCAAGTTTACTTGTCCTATTTCAATTATAATTACACAAGCTCTTGTATTTAGTTTGTTTATGATGATGCATGTTTTCTAAACCTTATCTTGATGTTGAGCAAGTTATTCTTGTATTTAACTTGTTATTTATCATGCAAGTTTATATATTCTGATATACTAATGTTGAACAATTTTGTTTATCATTTAATTCGCTATTTGTTATGCATGTTTAGTACTCAATTCTAAATAACCTTGGCTTAATATTGTTCAAGCAAGGTGTGTTATAGTTATTCTATGTTTGTGCTCTTAGATTATTCCTAAACCATAACTTTAATATTCAATGTTGATTCCGTTATGCTTTATTCTATAGCATAACGTTATGAACTATTTATTCAACTAATCCTTAGTTGATGTTCGTTGAATTCCAAATTACCTTGAAATGTATCCAAACCAAACTTACTTTGGTGCGGACTTGTACTCTAAATACTGAGATGAACAACCCTATTATTCGGGGATAATTTACGATTAGCGTTGAAATGTTTGTGCACAATACATTGTACGAAGGGCTGATCCCCATAAGTACGAGGAGTCCCTATAGTCTTATGACTATTAAAGTTTAAGTTGAAATATTACTTATAACTATGGACATAATTCGTGGTCTTATGACCCTCAGATAAATATTTTATGATTCTTTTTATCATTGATAAAGCATTTTGTTCATTTCTATTGAGCCTATTATGTGGCAGTTGTTGTAAAGATTTTATTCATTGTTATTTCAAGTGAGCTTTGTTTGCTCACTCTTGCTTATATAACTATTACAACTAAGGATGAGAAGGTCGATATACCTAGCACCAGTAAGGGAAAGGGAAAGATGAAAGAATATTGAAGACTTGTAACATGTTGATATTTTATTATCAGACTTTATTTCAATGATTGTAATGAAGTTATTTAATTTCCGCATTTGAATGAATTTATTTAAAGGTTAGACAACCTGGGAGATTTTATTAATGTAATCCTTTAATGGGAAGGTTTTGTTATTCAATTCTATTATGATTGGGTAGTTAGATATGAATGTTTTGATTAAGTGAACACAATATCCTGTGGAAATAAATTACCTAGATTTGGGGGTGTCACAAGTTGGTATCAAAGCTTTAGGTTATGAACCTTAGGTGGGGGAAAAAGCCTTAGGAAGTAACCTTTGAAAAGATAGTGGTGATAAACTCTTATTAAGTTTTAAGGAAGAAGTAATAAAACACTTATGTGCTTATGTGATTACAACTTATGTGCTCGTGAGTGTTGAGTAGTAATGATTAATAATTAAAACTTAAAATTTTGTTGTCAGGATGACTAATGTCGGAGAATCCAGTTAGGCTAGGGAAGAAGGACCTCAGGTGCCTAGAGAGGAAGAGTCTCGTGACATTCAGGTGGTTTGGGAATAACTACAGCCACGGGAGTCAGCCCCATTAGTCACAGTGGTTGAAGATGAGTATGATGATGTGGAAACGGATGAGGAGGATCCCGTTGAGCTGCCACATTCGAATGACGATGATCAGGACGAGAAAGAAGAGATTCCACTGAACTCGATAGCTGCTCGTATGTACGATGAAGTCTACGACCGCAATGTGGAACTTCACGATAACGTCGAGGAGTTGCAAGAGATAGTAGCTGAACAACAAACATCGATGGCATAGAAGGACGATGAGATTCAGGATCGAGAAGAACGTCTGACTAATGTCGAAGAGAAGCTGGTCCACAATGAAGGAGTGAATGAACAACTGATCGAGGAGATCGCAGAACTGAAGAACAAGCTGAAGGAAGAATCTACTAAGAGGGCAAGAGCTGAAGACACATATGAGGAAGATTTTCAACGAGCCGGGATAACAGTGAAAGACGCGCAAGCAAAGAGGATGAAGATGGAGGAGATGAATAATGTATTCAACACCGTGATTAATCGAGCTCAAGATCGGGTCATGGGTTATCCGATTCAGTTCGAGATGCTGCCATCATTCATATTATATCGCAGAACAATGTTCCGAATTATGGACGAAGAGCGTCGTAAGGCTAAGTAGTATCTTAGTAGAACATCGTAGCTATTATACGATTAATAAAATGTTAAATAATATGTAAATCCCAAGTGTTATGTAACCTATGGGATATGATGATGATGTTTTCCTGAAACATTTGTAGTTTAGGGAAGTAATGTAAATAGCAGTGATGCTATTGTTCTTATGTTTTTAAACAAGATTATGAATGAATAAAAGTTGTTATATTATTTTATTCCAAAGTGTTATGTGTTATGTGATGGTTTATTTTATGGAGGCAAGTTAAGTAGAAACTACTTAAAAGAGTTGAATAATAATCTAATAAATATATTTTAGCATAAAATGCCTCCAAGACGTCAACCACAACAGAGAACCACTGAGAGAACCACCAATAACGACAATGTTGATGCTAACCCAGTTCAGCAGCAAAATCAAGGAACAACGTTTAAGGATTTCAAGGCGGTTGGACCACTAGAATTCTGGGGGTCCATGAATCCAGTAGAGGCACAGACCTGGATCATGGACATAGAGAAAGTGTTCGATGTTGTGAGAGTAGGGGAGGATCAAAAGACTACTTTTGCAACATTTATGTTGAAAGAAGAGGCTAGCTATTGGTGGCAGGCCATTAAAACTCGAGGAGGTAAAGGGGTTATGACCTGGATAGGTTTAAGGAGATATTCTTCGAAACCTATTTCCCAAAAAGTTCGAGGAGTCAACCAGAAGTGCAGTTTTTAGAACTGAAGCAGGGAACGATGACAGTGTCTTAGTATGCCATGAAATTTAACGAGTTGGCGAGGTTTGCGCCATAACAAGTCAGCACAGACGAACGCAAGGCGAAGAGGTTTGAATAGGGACTGAAGCCCTGGTTGTACAGTAGGGTCTCCCTGTTAGGTTTGTAATATTCAAGAACGCAATCAAATTGCAAAAATAAGCGGAAACGTGTAAAAATCAGAGTTTAAAATTTTATAAACCATATACCCGGATCACCCTTTATGCACAATTATTAATTAAACGAAAAAGATAACGAATAAGAATCATACCCTTGAAGATCGAGCTTCCTCAGGTACAAGTTCACCTCCAATCCTTTTCGCGTTCAACTTGAATCCACCAGGTTTGGTTCCTTCCTTTCATCAACGTTAGCCACCCAAGTGTTTGGCCTCTAAAGGTGATCCACCAAGGAAGAAAAAGATCCAAGAAGATGGGTGGTTGGCTAAACCCTAGTTTTTCTATCTCTATAGAAAAGGAACGTACTCTCCAACCATTGGAATTATAACGTAGTCTTAATATCTGATATAAGACTCCTCTTATAAAGATATCAATTAACTCTATTAAAATAAGGTATTATTTAATTAAACCCTTTTTAATTAAAGGGGCTCCCTAATCTTATTAGGGATAATTAATTAAACTCCTTTAACTAATTTTCCTTCCTAATCCAATTAGGAATAAATGAGAGTACTTATATTAAATTAATTCCTAAACTCTTTTAGAAATTAAAATAATAATAATAATTGTAATAATATTAATAAGACTCCTCTTATTAATTTATATTTAATATTTCTAAAATATTAAATAATAATATTAATCTATTTAATTTATTCTATCACCATAGATTAAATTAAATATACATAATATATTATTACGATTATGCCATTAACTTCTTAAATAATTATTCTTCCTTTTATGGTGTGACCCTTTAGGTTCTCTATATTAAACCTAGGTTATGAATAAATCAATTAGAATAATTCTAATCTTATTTAAATAAATAAATTAAACAATTAATTTATTTAAATAAATAATATTTATTCTCTGATAGGTATAAGCCTCCTAGCGATCAGCGACTTTCCGGATAATATAGATTTCAACATTAATCATAAAAGAACCTTTGAGTAAATAGTTCTGCACAATTCAATCCTTCCACCATACAATGTCCCAATTAAATATAAGACATGGAATTATCACAAATCTTATTTTATTTAATTATATGTATTTCGACTCTTAAATGCACAACTCAAATAATGCAAATTAGAAACTCCTTTCTAATTTCATTACATCTTAACTATATATATATATATATATATATATATATATATATATATATATATATATATATATATATTCAGTGCATTTACTCACTTTTATATATATACATATATACAAGAAGCTGTATAAGTATATATATATATATAAAAGCGAGTAAACGAACTGCATCAAGTTCAGGCTCATCGAACAAAGTTAGACACACGATTAATATATATATATATATATATATATATATATATATATATATATATTAAAGCAAGTAAACGCCCGTAATCTAAGTTCAGGCTCAATCGAGGCATAACTCGATAATGTTAGTCCATATATATAAATATATATATATAATATATATGTATATACAAACTGAAATAAAACCACAAACCGAAGTCTGAGAAAACACACGCAACACGACTCTCAACGTGAAGAAGGGTGTGTGCAAAGATGAAGAGAAATGCTTTAAAGTGTGTGAGAAGGCTTACAGTGGGCTAACAAAGAAGGCTTCTATATCTTTAAAGTGGATGAAACTCGGCTCCCACCGGTACAAAAGTAGCTATATGTGACCTCACAAGTGTTTAAAATGGGAAAGCACTCAGTATATTTCAAGTACGGAGCAAATTTGACAGGGCTTCCTCGCTCTTTCTCCTCTTAAAATGGCCACCCCAAGCCCTCTTTTTATAGAGGGGGGAGCTGCAGGTGTACCTACGGCTAGCTGCAGGTGTACCTGAGGCTGCCCGGGTTGCCCCAGGTTTCTCGGGTCGGGTTGTCTCGTAGTACGTGCACTCGTGCACTGTAATGTCTGCTCGAACTTTAAGAATTATGATTCAGGCATCCGACTGAGGTATACAGGACCTATTTCAGACCGCCGTTATCGAGAGTTGTAAAATGGCATGTGATTAAAGTTTGTACGAAGTCATTGAAGATGGGACAATGCCCTCTGGTCTTCAAGCTTCAAATTCTATCCGTTACCCTGCACAATAGTCACTCAGGATTGGTTTTCATTGATTCTTGTGGGACATCGTGGTGTATGTATGAGATGTTGAGACGACATGATGTGGCTTTAGAGTGCTGAGATGATGCCTTGGCCCTCACCACGGAGTTATCACGGTTTGGGGCGA
The DNA here is from genome assembly GCA_020205615.1 of Panax quinquefolius. Lineage (NCBI taxonomy): Eukaryota > Viridiplantae > Streptophyta > Magnoliopsida > Apiales > Araliaceae > Panax > Panax quinquefolius. The sequence goes on from CM035162.1 coordinate 90,235,910, forward strand.
AGCATGACGCCGCTTTCGGGGTTATTCTTTGAGATTGATGCGCTGCAAGTGTTGAAGGTCCTCAGTGTCAACTCTGAGGTGTGCCTGTCCACCTGGTGTTATCTCCGGGTTGGAACTGGGTGTTTCTTTGTGAGCGCCGAGATTGAAGTTGGTTGCATTTGAAACAAACCTTTCCGGGGTTATCGCCGGAACTGCATTTCTTGGGGTGATCACCAAGGTTAGTAGCTATTCCCATGATTGCGACTGATACTGGACACCTCGGGGTTATCTCCGAGATTAATCGGTCTTCTCCGGTGTGTGTTCCGGTATTGGATCTGCACGCCTCGGGGTTATCTTTGAGGTTGGAGTTGTTACTCCCAATGTGTGTTCTGGGGTTGATGCTGAACTTTTGGTAGTATCCGGAATGGATATGAACTGTCTTTCAGGGTTCCCTCTTGAAAGACGAATCTGTCCTCGTGCAATGTTAGTGACAAGTGTACAGAAAATTTCGAGTGTCTACAGATGCCCCTCTTTATCATACTCATACAATGCAATGCATGGGTAGGATAAAGAATCCTAGACACTTGAAATGCCATAAGACAAACATGATACTATATGTAGCAACATGGTGCAAATGTATGATGCATGTGTACGGGTTTGTTGCCTAACATGATGGGGGTGATTGCTGAATCCTTGTAATGTTTACCAAGGATTGGTAACTATGACCTGATCTGACGTGTTATCCGAATCTATTAGGATGTTGATGTTGGAGTTATCACCAAAGTCTTGAATCCTTGATACCGACTTTATCCCGCAGATGTACCTCTTATGTGTAAGAGATCTGTGGGGATAAAGCTTTGCCTGTTTGACGATGTGTATAATATATTCCCTAATCGATCTTCCTTGATGATGTTGACCTTTCCTGGTTTTATCGCTAGGACATGTCAAGATTCTGTTAGATTTACTACCAACAACAGATGATGTCAGGATTGCCTGACCTTCATTAACGCGTGAACCAATGGCTGATACTCTGTGAGCATATTATCAAGGTTGCTTGACCTTCTTTGACGTGTGAATCAATGAAACATTATGTTGTGACCCCCGTCGGGGATCCACTGGGGACTTATGAATACAAACGTACACAATCATCGAACAGTTTTCGACGCTTCGATGGGTTTACTTGCCATCGGCTGAAATAATGTCAAGGCTGCTCGACCTTCGTTGATGTGTGTGTCAACGGATGAACATGCGTTGTAACCCCACCGGGGTTTCACGTTGTAACCCCCGTCAGGGATCACGTTGATCTTTAGGGTAATGACCCAGAATTGGCGACATTGGACATGTACAAGGTATTGCCGAATGTGAATGTAACAAATGAGATCATTGGCATGGTATACCTCGTGTTTGGGCGACTACCAATGAGTGATGTATAGACTCAAAGTTCCATCTGAGAAGACCAGGATTGCTGGTTGTTTTTGCTCAATTTGACTTTTTCAGTCCGCAAGAACTCCTTTGCAACTCGAACTGGACCAAGCTAGAGGGATGGGGCCCACATAGGGGTGCCACAGGTACACATGCTTCAGCCGCAGATGGACTTGCGGCCAACCGAGGATATTAATATCCTGCAGGTTGGTCTCACAAGTCACTTTCAACTTGTTTCGCGAAGAAAAATCTGGAGCTCTCCTTCAGATCTACTAAATTCGAGTGATTTTCTGCAAATTCTGTCACCGTACAAGTGTTCTGCACTATCCTAGTAATGTATGCATGTATTTTTTCCAGTTTTTATCCGTTGGAAATGAGTTATCGCATGAAATGCATCTAAACACATAGTAGTGATTATGTATGCTCAAATGACTTGATAAAAAATATTCAACACAGTAAATGTTAGTATTAAACCATGCTAAACATAATGATGTGAAAAATTTGACTTATGAGATAGTCAAATTGGCACATTTTTCTGCTATTTTTGTCCTATTTGAGGTCCAATGAGCAAAAGGTAAAAAAGCAATGTACTCCTGATATTGAGGTTAACCTTATGCATTGATGATTTTGATTTTTAATGCATATATTATGTATATGACTTTAGAGGAAAAAGCATCTTGAATGGCCACATAGTCATGCCTATGTGCATGTGGATAGTCCTATTTTCAAAGGGGTCTATGGCAAAATTTTCCAAAAATGTAGGCATTTAATTAGTCATGCAATTTTAACTCCACTATAGATGTATGTTAAAGTAATGCATGCATGCATGTAGTCATAAAATGCATTTTGAAAAGCTCCAGGTAAGGAAATACAACACCCTTTCTGAGGTGATTTGGAGACTTGTTGTCCAGATATTATGGATCCGGATCAGCGGAGTAGTTCCCGTAGAACCACTTCTGGTATACAGAGGAGGGCTTCTAAAGTGCCTCGACCCCGTTCTGTCAGACAGCCTCGTCGATTGGTGGATGCAGTGATACGTCTAGTCCGGGCTGATGTGCTGGATGTTGAGGACGAGCATGATGATATTCCGATTGAGGATCCCGCTCCTGCTACACATATTCCCCGTAGAGAGCTCCCTTGTATTCAGGTTGCAAACCCAGAGCTTCTAGATGACTTGAGCAGACATCCCTCGATGTATTTGAATGCTAACGAGGTATGACGTTAGATCTTGATCTTCATTCTTTCCAATTGACAAGGAGTAAAGGATTCTGATGTTGATCTGCATTTCATGCAAGTTCTCGGCTTTACACACCCTCGAGGGAATTGGTTTAGTATACACTCTATGTATTAGGCTCTTTATCCTGATTATAGAGCGGTAGTGCATGATTGGGGATTCAGAGCATTCTTCTGCATCCTTCCCCGTCATTATCCCTGGGGTTACCTCAGGGAATTGTCTGAGAGATGGTTTTATCAGACTCAGTCACTCCATTTGTTGGACTGTGAGGTGATGATGACACCGTTGGATTGGCGGTTTATCACAGGTATGGAGTTTGAAAGGGAGCCAATGCCTTGCATGGCGAATATTACCCCTACTGCAGTCAGATCCTTGTTAGGAGTTCCGGGGGAGGCGCTCAAGGGTATGACTATCCGTGCAGGTCATTGAGCGTAGATGCTATGAGCGGGCTTTTGAGTGAGCCCATGCCTGATGATGTCAAAATCAGGGATCACATTCTTCGACGATTGTTCCTGATGATTATTAGAGGCTACTTCATAGCAGATAACTCTTCTACGATGTCGTTCGCTTTGATCAGCGCCACTCGTCATGTGGACCGTATTGGACAGTATGATTGGGGTTCCTACACCTTTGCCTATTTCCTCCGAGGCATGCGTATGCGCTCACATGGTTTGATTGAGGCTTGGCTAGGATTCTACCCATTTCTGCTGGTGAGTATTTCTTTTGTCATTTCCCATTTATAGGTTAAGAGTGTTTACTAACCGCAGATGTTTTGCCATTGTTGGTAGTTTTGGGCCTATGAGAGGCTCCCATGCTTGCGTCCTATGAGTGTGTTAGGTTTAGATACCTATCCACGAGGACGACGATGGCATCATTCCATTTTGGCGATCGTCCCTGTAGCTGAGGGTTTCACTCACTGCCGTATGCAGCTGGAGATGCTGACAGCTGATATCATTACATGGATTCCCTATTCCGGGGAGCATTTGGCTATCGGTTTTGAGGATGGGTACCCGACTGGCGTCGAGTATGTGATCGACACCCGGAGAGTTCCTCTCTTTATAGATGGAGGATGGGAGCTCTATTTAGGAGAACATGCTATTAGGAGCACCACAGGGGAGATTCGTATACCGATCTTGCCTCTTGCCAAGCGTTATTTACTTGTATCACAGTCACCCATCACTGATATCCCATTGTTGGGGTTTGACGACTTTACGTTATCAGAGGGTCCTTGCACTCAGGAGATATTCCAGCATTGGTGGTTATCTCGTACTATTGGAGCCCAGTCCCGTGCCACTCAGTTCATGGGGGATATGGTTCCAGGATCCGTGATGATGATGGATTGGATAGCCTGTGCCCGAGATTCGATTCACGTGACACTGATTGACAGTTTGACCCAGTGAGTAGACTAGGCACATTTCTTTATCTGGCATTTGGGCAGAGATCCAGTAGAGGCAGATTCGTTTGATCCTTCCAGCTTAGGCGCTGGCCCCTCAGACAACCCATTCGGTTTTGCAGGCGCAGATCCTTCTCTATATAGGCCTGACATCCCTGTTGATAAAGATCATGTGACTCAGGAGGAGTTACATCAGGTGGACAGGATTGATGATGTAGATATTGATACCATTGTCTTCTTCTGATGTGTATTCTCGTTATATTGTTTGATAGGCCTCTGTTAGCTATTGGGTGGCTATGCCCCATTCTCGCTATATCTTTTGATAGGCCTCTGTTAGTAGTAGGGCGTCTGTGCCCCATTTCCCTGTATTTGTAGCTGTATAGAGATGACGTATTAGATGTTGATATACTTAGGAATGTATGTACAGTTTTTTCATTTCCTATATCATATTGCCATCTATTATCTACAATGCATGTATCATGTTATTCATGTGTATATATGTTCAGAGATATTCAGCATTGACCCCTAGATGGTCTTATGGCACGACCCGTACAGATGTCTTCTTCGACAGTTAGCCGTATTGATCATACCCCACCATCATTGGTGGCATTTGGTATGCGATCGTGGTATGATGGCATGTCACCATCAGACAGGGTGACCGTAGATCATTTGTTGCAGCGTACAATGACCCTATTAATGTTTCAGGTTCCCACAGGATTTGTGGATGGCATGCTAGAGCATTGGGTATCGGATATGCAGGTTTTCCGATTTGGGACCCAGGAGTTGACTCCTACTTTAGAGGAGTATGCACGCTTGACGATGCTGCCGCTGGACAGACCTTGCGTGCATATGGCTTTAGCGGACATGATTCGACGATTCATGACCCTCACTAGATTGAGGCGCGGAGTGGTGCAGGATGAGCTTACATCTGGCCACGTGATATTCCAGCATTTTCTGTTTGACAGATTTGGCTCTGAGGATAGTTATACACGACATTCTGGGGATTTCACCACACCAGAGGATCATTGGCGTCTAGCCAGGATTTATGTACTGCTATTGTGCGTGTTATAGTATGTCTATATGCCCCGGTACATGGATGAGATAGACATTGGAGTCATCATGGCAGTGAGATGAGACAACCCAAGAATTTAGAAAATTTTTACAAATTTTAATTAATTGATTTAAGGTTCAATGTTAGAACCTAAACAGAAAATAAGTGTATACGTTCGATATTTTTAAGAAGGAATTTTGAGGATTTCAAAATTCTGTGAAGGATTTAGGTAAATTATTCAGGATTAAGGGAATAAGTGAATATGTTCTGCGAATATGATATTATATGTATACAGTATGTGGTTAGGGGTCAAGGGTTGACCAGATAAACGATATCTGTAACAAACCCTAGTATATATTAAGAACGTCAACGTTCGGTTAGAAAACCTTAGCGATTAATAAGAAACCCTAGAAATCGGTTCTAAAAACCCTAATTTCAGTTTCGGGAATCTGAAACCCTAATTCAGAAATTTAAATCCCTAATGTGGGAACTTACATGATTATTATAATTCTCAAGTGCTATTAATTATAGTATTAATTAGGGTAAAGCTTAATTATCACTACTACAAAACAGTAAATAGACAACACTTAAAAGATGACGTTTTTATAAAAAAATGTTATAGTATTTTTTTCCACAACGTTTTTTAACAAAACGTTGTAGATACATATGAAAAAACGTTATCTATTTATAAGAGTAATTTTTAATTTTAAATAGATAACATTTTTATAAAAAAAATGTTATGTTTATAAAAAACATGGAGCTCTTAAAATTAAAACACGATGCTCTTAAAATTAAAACACGGAGCTGACTGCTGAGTTATGTCTTTCTTTGTTATGTCTTTCTCTGCTCTCTTTAGCTCACAACCAAAACCCTAGTTATCCATCTCTGCTGCAATGCCGCCAAAGTTTGACCCATCTTCAAGTCGTCGACGTTGGCGAGAAATGGATCCGTTCCTGGTGGTGGTGGGTCGAGCTCAGAAATCATGGATTCGAGCCAAGACGATTGATCGGAGGGGTTGTAGTGAACGGTATCGCAAGCGAGATGAGAAAGGCCTTCTTGTTGAGCTTGGCCTATCACTTCTTCGAGGTGCTCGAGTTTCTGGGCAACATCCGCCATGTCAGATGACCGGATTTTATAGCCCAGAATAGCCAAAAGCTCGTCAAATCTGGCGTCTTGTTCAGTTTCCTCCCACATCTTAGATTTCCCATTTGAATACACGCCGCTATTGTTGACGGAGGAGCTACCACTGGTGCCACCACCACAGTATGTGGAGAAGGTGCTATGATTAGGTTGTGGGTAGTCTGCCTTCATGATTTGGGGGGATTTTTTCTCTCCCTAAGAATGGTTGGGTTTAGGGGTTTGAGAGATTATTGAGTGTGAGGGGACTCGGAAAACGAAGGAGGGGATTGAATGGGTAAAGAATTTGAGCATTGAGGGCTCTGCTTGGTTCTGTTATGTTCTGTTTAAGGCTACCCACAGAAGCCAACCATGGTAATTAAATCATTCCATTCTTTTCTTAATTCATTTCTAAATTTTAATTTTCTTCTATTTCTCGTTAGCTATTTCGTAATTGTTATTCGAAACAAATTAATGTCACGATTAATATTTACATTGCATAGGTTAACTATCTCAGTGTTGTTCAGTACTGTGTCCAGTCCCTTTAAGATGGAATCACACATCCTTACTGTTCCCAAAGTATGTTTGTTCAAAAATGGTTCTATATATACATGCTTCTCATAGCACCTTCTATGTACATGTCTTCAGCTAGGGCGTGTTTCAATGCCACTAGGGATTTTTCTTCTTCAAAATAGGAAGGAAACTTGAATATCAATGTGTACTTCTATACATGTGTTGATAAGAATGTTATTTGAATATGTAGTTCTCATTTTTATAATGTACTTTGTTAACAGAGCTTATGGCTACGCCTTTTGAAATTGGGATTAACTGATGATCCACTTTCATCATTTGAATATGGAACAATTCTTGGTATGTTTATTAAGGAAGTCCATATATTTATCAACTTGTCCTTGATGAGAATCTAGTCCAAGTCTGTAAGCAATCTTCTGAATCTTATTACTGACTGTTGATCATAATGTAATATTGATATGATATTAGGTGAAAACATGAATGCTTCCCTCTATTGGCATAGTCAAGGTTCTTTATCATAGTCTTAAGGAATTCCCAGTTCAAGGTTTGTATTCTTATTATTTTTCTGGTTAAAAATTATTGTGATTCGGAGTTGACTTAGCTGAATATATGAAGGCAGCTTTAGTGGTTGATCCTGTGATGGTATCTACTAGTGGAGATGTACTGGCTGGTCCTTCAATTCTTGATACATTTCGGTAAGAGAGCTCTGACCAAATTACGAGTTTTCTATGAACACCAATGAAATATTTGTTATTCCATATTATGTCATAGCTCCATCAATTTGATTTATTTATCTTTATACAGACTCACTAGCTCATTGTTTGTCTATACCTTCTCATGTATATAGTATACTGGTAGTTTGTTTGTTGTTTTAATGTTGTGAGACGTGCTCTAGAATAATGGTTTTTGATTGAGAGTTGTTACCATATGCAGAACCAATGCTGGAACATAGTTGTTATGTTCATTAGTGAACTTGTATAATTTGGTCAGTATGCTGTCCATTTTCACTCTTCTGAAATAATAGTAGCATTGGCTGATGGTAACAAACACACATTCATAATAGTAGGCTACATGGTGTATTGTCATGTTCCTCATCATGAATAGATGGTGGTTTTACTTGTTATCCTTGTGTGTGGAATTGCTACTCAAGCCTGGAGGTTACTTTGTTTCAACCTCACCATCAAGCAGGTTACAAGGAAGTTCAGTGAGACCAATTGAAGTCTTCAGCGAGAAACTTTGTTAGAGTTAGCTCAGCAAGAAGAGACTTTTATCTGGCAGAAAATAGTAGATGCTCAATGCTATACTAAGTGAGGCTAAAAATGATGATACACTTATCAAAGTCAATTCCTTTTTAATATAAATTTGGAAATTTGAATTGCTTTTGGTGTAGTTAATTTTTTATCCTTTAATGTGATTATGTTGTGGAACTCTCCTTTTTCCCTTCCATTATACACTCACGCAAGCACACATTTTTATTTCCTTTTGGATTATTGAAAACCCCTCCCAATATGTGGAAGATTATCAAAAAGAAAAAACCCACTAATATGCTTTTGGATCTTAATGTAGCAAGCAGGGTGTTGTGCCACCTTGTGAAGAAGGACATGATGTTCAATCATTTTATCAGCCACTCGCACCTTGTATAACGGGTACTGTTAGTAAACGTTTGATTCCCATTCAGCACAAGTCTTCTAGCTACCCAATGAGCTCTAGCGAACTTGAAATTCATCGTAAGTACTTGTTCGTCTTTTGTTTGCTGATTTTGCATAAGTTTATACTATTAATTGTCCCTGATTTATCCGTGATAAAGCTGCTGATCCATTCTAATTATTATCTCTCATCTGCATCAGTTTGAGATCATTTATATTTGAGACGTCAAATTTGAGATCCCATTTTGGACCCCTAATATTTTTCCTTCTCTAAACTAACTAGATTAAGGCTTTACCCTGCTTGCTACAACATCATCTCTACCATAAAATTAGATTGTTTATTACTATATGAATTTTCATTCTATGAGCCCAAGCTTATGTCAATTTGTATGATATTAGTTATTTACAACAATTAAACAAAAGTAAAAAAAAATGTTATCCATTAATTACTTCTTTGAAATCTCCAGTTATTATTTTTATTTTAATCAAAACATGTATATTAGACATCATATATGCCTACATATTACAACATACATCTTAATTTGTTGTTTTTTATACATGTGTGCATCATATTCCAGAGAATGCTTTGCTTGGATCCCAGCAGACGAATTACTGCCAGGAGTGCACTTGAGCACGAATACTTTAAGGATATTGGGCTTGTACCTTGATCACCTGTGTGCATCTTACTGGGGGTTCAATTTTGTGAGCTATGTATGCTTTTAGGCAAGTACTTTTTTTATTTTCTTGGACAGTTTGTATTAGTTTTTCGCATAGCCATCATGGTATTGGCTAGTGATTGCTCTCTGAAATCCCTTCTCTTTTTTTAGGCAGATATTGCTATCATTCTTTCAATTCCTCATAACATAATGCTAGATAAAGAGCTTATAGTCTTTTTGTCTGCCTTTTTGGGGCTTTAATGTCTATATACTGGTTATTTTGCTGTCAAATGTAGGTGTATAGGGTCATCTGGGTACAAACTTCTTACATTTTTTGCACAGTGGTTGCACTCTTTAAATTAAATTAGCCTGTGCCTTTACTACACTAGGTAATGGCATTTCCCCTTTCAATATAGACTATAAATATATGTAATACATAGTAATACCAGTACAATATCTGTTATGATTTCAAGGTGAGGAGGCTTTGTTGGTCAGGCTGCAGCAAGAGAAGCTTCAGGCCTTGTTGTTGATATGATACGCCAAAAGAAGATGGTTGGTCGGGCTCTTCTACTTGTTGGACCTCCTGGTTCTGGCAAGACAGCACTTACCCTCGGTGTATCCCAGGAGCTTGGCTTTAGTATTAATTGCATTAGTCAGAGTTTCTTGCAACCATTCTATCAGTTGCTTATTTTATTTTACTGTCACAATTATCATGAATGTACGTATTTTGGGAGAACTAGGCATTTTTGCACATGTATTTTGAATGGTTGATACATTTTGGCTATATATCATGGCATTAGCATATTGCAAGTGCATTGGTAATATTGCAGGTGAACCACATCCTTTTTTTTTCTTTTTTTTTTATCTACAACATTTAAAAAACGTTGTCTGATATACTAAACAACAACATTTTTATCCAAAAAACGTTGTGGAATCATACCTTCTACAACGTTTTTAAGCATCTGCTAATTTTTGGAAAACAAATCTACAACGTTTTTTTTCTACAAAACGTTGTGTATTGTGCTTAACTACAACGTTTTAAAAACGTTGTGTAAGGGTGTCAAATAGACAACACCCTTAACCACGACGTTTTTCTGACAAAAATCACAACGTTTTTTCAGCATTGTCTATTTACTATTTTGTAGTAGTGTATTTAGCAAACCCTAATCTCATATTATTAAACCCTAAGTTCTAGATTTGAAACCCTAATTTATAATTAGGGAAAACTTAAGTGTTAATATAATACTTGTAATGTTAATTAGGAAATATTAATTCTAATTTTCAAGTTTTAGTAATTAGAAAACCCTAATCTCATTAGGAAATCTAATTTCGAAATTTGAAATATTATTTTTCTAATTTAAAACCCTAGTTCGTGGGTTATAAACCCTAATGACCATTTTGATACTAAATGCTAAATTAGCAAATTTAATTAGGAAATATTAATCCTAATTAGCAAGATTTAAATTATGATTAAGAAATTTTAATATAATTAGAAAATCCTAATTATAATTTAGAAATATTAATTTTCTATTTTTAAAACCTAAATTGGAAATTTTAGAAAATCAAATTTACTAAAACATAAGGGTTTCAAACCCTAAACCCTAAAGAGTTCAAACCCTAAACCCTAAACCCAAAGGGTTTGGCCAATTGACAAAAATGTCATTAAAATAAAAATCAAAATGTCCATAATACCCTTATTGAATAATTGTGGATAAATTGCAATCTTGCCATATTTTTGGTTGCTCAACAATTTCAACAACTCCTTGTGACTGATATCAGCCCCTCTTGCCATCCAATTACATTACACACATCAACATATATAGATTAAGATAGGGAGAAAAAATCCACTTTAAATTTCATTTTCTCCAAACCCATCCTCTCTCTAAAATTTGGGATTTAGAAAGATAAAGAGTGACGAGATAAGCCATGATCAGGTGTTAGCATTCCAAGATCAGATCACACGGATCAAAAATCAACATTCAAGCTAGAAAGGTATAAACCCTAAAATTTAGAAATCAGTGATCTTATGTTGTTTGATGTTAGTTGTTGTTTAAAGTTGTGTAATAGGGTGTCTTTTAATGATCTGGGTTGTTGGAATATGGATCCATAACACTTATATGCACGAAAATAGCATTTTCAAAAATATGGGAAAGGTTGAAAAAGGTTGTCTGACAGTCACATGTCAGGGCTTTAGATCTTTGTGTGTTAATTGTTTGTCGTGTTTTAAGTTATAAATATGTAGTATGTTGTAAGGGTTGTTATCTGGAACTTGAATCAAGCCTAGATCACGTGTAGATTTAAAGTTATAGGCAGTCAAAGGTCGTTGACCATTCACAGAAAAGCGAATTCTGGGCAGCCCAGAATTCCAGAAGCGTCTGACAACCTTTTGGTGGTCTCTGATCTTCTTTCTGTGTAGCGATATACCCATGTTGTTGTTATCTGTATGTAGACTTACATGTAGGCTACCCATACATGCCTTTATTACTTCCAGATCATGCATTGGATCCAAGATTTAGTAGGTCAAACCACCGTTGACCACCAACCGGATGAAGAAATCATGAAAACCCAGATTTCTAAAGAACAATTCTTGACCCCTAGTTTGATCGGTCTAGATCGCTCGTATTTGATGTTGTTATGATGCTTTAATGTTATAAGATTGTACACGGACATTAATACTACATTATTGGACCTTTACATCACATAAACATGTCATGGAAATCAAAGATTGAAGGCTGCATAGAAGGACCCTTAACACTGCTTGAGTTTCTAGGCAACCCAGAAACTCAAGAATAGCGTTGTCAGAAGATTGAGAGGCTTTGATCTCTCTGATTTCGTGTCGTATGGCCATGAACTTAGTTGGTAATTGTTGTATTACATTAGTACTACATTTTACATGCTTGAGATATCCCAAAACATGGATCAAGAATTATAGGCAGTCAAACGTGACTCCTTGAAACATTAACTGTTATTGTTCTTGAGGCCAAGAACACCTAAGAGGATAGAAAGTGTCGCTAAAGGCCTATAGCGATGGTTTAATTATATTTGATTTTTGATTTTTCCAAAAATTATTTAAAAATAGATAAAAATGGTTTTTAATTATTAAAAATACTAAATAAATTCCTAAAATTATTTTAAAGTCATAGTTTTTAATTATTTTAAGTATTTTTCATAAATATTTAATATTTTTGGAATATAAATGCTATTTAATTTATTTAATTATAATATTAAATAAATTGTTTAAAAATGATTTTAATACATGAAAAATCATAAAAAATAATATTATGGTAAAAGAAAATATTTTAAGTTATTTTCAGTGACTTTTAATATTTTGTGATGAATTTCATTAATTAATTAATATTAATGATAATTTGTTTATTTAATAAATATATTAAATAAATTATGGAAAAATAGGATTAATGATTTAAAAATCATATAAAAATGATTTAAGTGATATAAAAATATTTTAAGTTATAACATATAACTTTTGATATTTTGTCATGAAAATATGAATATTTTAATATTAAAAGCAATTATCGGATAAAGAATTTAATTGTTTAAAAATCATATAAAGTGATTTTAAAGTATTAAAAATACTTTGTGATATTATAAATATATTATAATATTATGACATGTATTTCATTAATATTTGATAATAAATTAATATTAATGATAAAAGAATTATATGGTATTTAATTCATTTAAATACGATATTAATGATTGAAAATTCACGATAAATAGTAATAATTATTTAAAAATTATTATGAGACTTAGAAATATATTTTGACTGATATTAAAATTATATGAGATAATTGTTAGGTGTTAAGGCAAAGTTTAATTGAACTTGGACTCGATAAAAGTCCGACTAGACCGTCGGGATGCCAGATTTTTGTCGAATTCAAGTCAGACTGAAATAGTTTGACTTGATACCAAGTTTTATATGTGTTATAAACTGATAGGGTTATGTGTTATGTGTTTAGGTTATTCTATGTATATCTATATATATAATAGTATTATATTGTGATGATATTATTCTAATATTTGAGATCTATATTACTATTATAAGGTCTTCGAATAAAGCGTTATAAATTGCGTAGCGGTAATCAACGGTTCAGGAAAGTTGTTTTTACTTAACTCTACTAAGAGTTGTTTCATTCAGATATGCTTATGGATAATCATTGTTGATTGCCATTGTAGAATTGTACTCTGTACATATTACATGTATAAGTCAGGTTTGAAAGGCTGATCACCTTCATTACCCTTCGGTCCAGATATATTTGTTCATGTTATATACTTATTCATGCAAAAGTTTGTTCCTGCTAGTTCACAATTATATTGTTGAATTATAGCCAGCTTATTATTCAGATCCTTTCAATCATGATATATCGTTAAATTATTGAACTTAAATTTGTTGGTCAACTTTTATGCTCACCCTTGCTATATCATGATAAACATTGCAGATTAAGGCAAATACGTCGGATACAAGGAAAGGTTAAGGACAGTTCCAGCTTAAAGTTAATGTGCGCGATTAGATTTGTATAAGTACTGTATATTAATGTTATTGTAAGCTAAATAAGTTATGTATTGTGTATTAAGTTAAGGTTACTCGACCTTGGGGAAAAATGTGTAAGTTATTGTATAAATAATTTATGTTTATATCTTCCGTAAATAGTAATAGTTGTATAGAACGATCGAACTGGATCCACGGTGATTTGGGACCTCGGATTCGGGGTCGTCACAGTGAGAGCTCTCAGGGAGGGTCGTACCATTATACCGATGATTATAGCAGAGACTTTGAGGTCAGCCACCTACTGCTGTACTTATCTGAAAGGAGTGTTCATGGGTAGCTCGGTTATGCTATACGTGTGGTTTATGTCCCATTTGAGACCGATTGGCACTCTTAGACGGCATGGGTATTGGTTCACCCATGATATAGCCATGTCGTACTCCTTTCAGCCATCAGAGTGTATAGATGCTATGTCTTGGTCCATATTCTTGGCGGATATCAGAGATCCGTTCAGCATATTCCCATGCTCGGGGATTAGCTCACCTTACAGCTTTATTACTTATGCTCCGGGCATGGACTACCTCCCTCTTGCCGATTTGGGGGGCATGACTACCTATCACCCGCTGGCCGTGATGTCGCAGTTTGACTAGTTTTAGGATTTTCATCCTTTCGAAGAGGCGATAGGTCAGCGTTCAACTTCTCGATATCTTTTAGCAGAGGACCGATCCCGTGTTTATGCTTGTTGGGATCAACGTGAGATAGTTGATTTTTTTGTTAGTCATCCAGGTTGTTCTGCAGAGTATTCCGCATGGATGGAGACAGAGATTTTATCGGCTGCGGTAGTATCCACAGTACCGGATAGTGAGTCAGACGATGTAGAGCCTATGGAGGACATTGCTTCCTACATGGAGGAAGAGATAGTTAGCGGATTGACAACATCTCCTTTAGATTCTCCCAAAGATTAATAATTGTTGTGATTCGAGATTCAAAGATGAGACTTTGAGCAGAGTCTTCATCTGATGACCTTCGAGAGAGACCAAGCTAGAGCCTTGATGTTGACTACCCTTGAGGGGAGAGACGAAACGCTGTTAGAGAGAGACGAGGCATTAGCTCACAGAGATGTCACTGTCGTTGAGCGGGATGAGGCCAAATCAGCCAGAGATGCAGTGATAGTTGAGAGGGATAGTGCCATATCTTCCCGGGATGTAACCGTTATAGATAGTACTGCAGTGAGGTCCCTTACCACTGGCATGATCGCAGAGATGAGCGCTTACATTGATGAGCATATGGTCACCATGCAAATAGCTGCAGACGTGTTGGGTCGTGTGGATACTCTCGTATAAGAGACCACAGCTTTGCCTGCTTCTTCTGAGAGGGATGCCAAGTTGGGCTTGTTAGCTCGCATATATCTTGACTTGTAGATGGGCTTGCACTTTCCTGCACAGACTAACTTAGCCATTTTGTCATGTACAGTTTACATTGTGTATATCAAACAACATTATATATATGGCAGGGACTAGCTTTCCTGCATAGACTAGCTTCCCTTTTTTTCATCCAATATTTTTCTGACATATTTCCAATTCAATTGATATTACTTTTATTATATATATATTTTTTAATTGTCACCGTCTTTGATGCTACAGAGGAATGTTGCGGACCAGATTTGTCCGAAGCATGCTTTCTTTTGTCATTGTCTTTGCAATGGATGGAGGTGAACCCTGAAAGACTTTGGAACCATTTTTGTGTTTCTTCTTTGTCCCTTGTTCATATGTTTTGGTGTTTGCTTCTGGGTTGTCATATTGTACTCATTTCAATATTCAATTGAAGTTGAATCTTATATGTCAGTTATTGTGATTAACTCCATATCACAAGGTTAATAAGCTTAGTCCATTTTTCTTAAACATTTTCTGTAACATAGTAGACCATAGTGATACTATCATATCCCACTTTATTTTTTGTTTTTTTTTTTGCAGAACTTTTGTGATACCTTCTAGGATGTGCATGAATCCAATACATAATAAGAAAGGGATTCTTCATCAGTCCAACAAGTTTAGAGGACATGTGAGTTTTCTTTTGGTTATCTTGCTACTATCCCTTTACATGTACTTCCTGCCTCTTTATGGAACCAAGTAGATTCAGAGTTTCACAATTTAACATGGCTACTGTCATGGGTTTTCGTATTCATACTTATTGGTTGCATGGTTGTAACAAAGAGGAACTAGGACAGGGGGATGCTACACATGTATTATAGTCTTTTACATTTGTTAACTTTTATGATAATTGCAAAAAGAATAAATGAGTACCTTGTTACATGGTCAGTTGTTCTTTTCCTTTTATAGGAATGACTCATAAGAGTTAAACAATATCGTTTGATGCATTTGTATGTGTTTAACTTATGTTAGGTGGGCAGCTAGCTCTTGTACCATGGACTCTTTGTATGATCTAGATCTCATATCCAAGACTGTACCTATAATTCTGGATAATTCAAAAATGTGGTATCAAGTCCAATCAACGAGTCTGAAGTTGGGATCCAGAGGGGTTGTTCATGTAGCAGGAGTTTCTCGGGCTGATCTAAAAGAGAAAAGTCTGAACTCAAATATTTTGCTCATTAATAGGACTGCAAGCCCTCTTTCCTGGTAAATGTGTTATATCTTAGATAATAGTCTCTCTCTCTCTCTCTCTCTCTCTCTCTCTCTCTCATTCTCCCTTTATTTCCATGCACTGAATTTATTGGATATTTTTATTTCATGAGATATCGCAATGTGTTCAGTTATCTATGTTCACATGTTCTTGAAAAGAATACAATAGGCAAAGTCATTTTTGTAATTTCGTGTACTTCCATAACATAGTTTGGTTTTGCCCAGCCTGAACTATAATACGTGATTCAGTCACAAATAGGGTCTGACATGCATTTGAAAGTGAATTTAAATTGTTTCTTAGATTAGAGTTTATGTGTTGTAGTCCTTTTGTTTTAGTTTAGGACTTTTTCATACTCTCTCTCTCTCTCTCTCTCTCTCTCTGACACACAGACACATACTCATGCACACGTGCACACACAAAACTTTGATGGTGTCTTCCTTGCAATGTAATTATCAACCTCCTTATGAAGTGGGTGATGATTTGGCAGAGTTTTTTGAGTCTTGAAAGTTTTTGTGTAGGTATTAATCATGATAATCATTCAGGTTTATGGAGTGCAAGGATCGAAATGATCGAGGTCATATCATGTTTCCATATTCATTTCTTCCTTCCATGGCTTCAAAGAAGCTACGAGATGCAGCAGAGAAGGTTAGTTAATGGGTTGGAGTTTTTGTGAAGTCTCAGTGCTGATGTGGCCCAATATTGATACAAATATACAATGCATTGTTAAAAGTATCCACAATAAGTTGGTGATTTATGGATAATATACTCCCCGAGTCTTTCACAGAGTTCTGGCTGCAAGAGGGATGAAACAACAGATAAATTATGCGACCATTTCAAACTTGTGCTGTTAACATGCAGCCACAGTTGCTGTGTAATCATGTGTAATAAAATGGCATTCTCATATCCTTCATTCTTCACTGTATTTTATGTTTTTTGGCATCAAAGCATTGGAGATATGTTCCATTTTTGCTGTGATGGGTTCTCATCTATGAATTAATGTCAACCCTGCAGATTAAGATGCTCCTTGGTGATTATGATGCTGTCCATGTTCGTCGAGGAGATAAATTGAAAACTAGGAAGGATAGATATGGGGTTGATAGGAGCTTAGATCCACATCTCGACAGGGACACACGTGCAGAATTTATTCTTTGTAGAATTTCAAAATGGGTTCCACCAGGACGAACTCTTTTTATTGCTTCAAATGAGAGGACCCCGGGTTTCTTTTCTCCTCTCTCTGTGAGGTAATTAGTTTTGTTGCAATTCTTCTGTATCTTCACTTTCTGACTACATGCTGCATGAGCCAAACTGATATATGTTCGCATCTAAACCAAAACAAACTATAGTTTTATTGCTGCCCATAATAAATTAAACATTTATAATTATTTAATTTGTATACGACTTAAATGCAACTGTAATCTATGTTTTTGTGAGAATCATTACATGCATCTACAAATTTAATCTTTTTAGCTGATGGCTAATGTTACAGGTACAAGTTAGCATATTCATCCAATTACAGCAATATATTGGATCCATTGATTAAGAATAACTACCAACTTTTCATGTTAGAAAGGCTTATCATGATGGGTGCAAAAAAATTCATTTGAACATTCAAGGAAGATGATACAGCTCTCAGCCTTACTAACGACCCAAAGAAGAATACAAAGGTATAACAAATACCTGTTAATTTTGTAATCTGTATGGATTTCTGATGGTTATTGTTAACGCCAAGATCTTTCTCCACGTCCCAATCACCAAGACGCGTCCGATATCCTCGCATGATTCAATGTCAACACTAAAAGCTTCGACTACCGACCACGTGGGATAGCTCCGGCGTGAAAGTCGATGATTCGGCGATCACAAGGTTAATAAATGGAGAAAATAATATCTAATGTCTGAGAGAAAATAATAATATGAATGTGTGTTTAATGTTTTGTTACTTACCCTCTTATGTGATCTTAGCCCCATACGTCTTTCAAATTCGGTTTGCCATCGTGCCACTCATCATTTATCGACACCTTTTCCCCCAATCCCTATTCATTTCAAATTGAAAGTATACAAAGATACTTCCACACTTGTTACCACCTTATTTGCCACACCGTCGGCCATCCGAGTCCCATCCTCATTAATGCCATGCGTAAAGGTGGTGATTTAGTAGTCAACTATCATTTAAGCATAATGATACTGGGGCCAAAGTTGGATTAAGTGACAATTTGTGTAATGGACCGATTCAACGACTAAGCCCAAATAATAGAAATGACCCAAACGATGGGATCCAAGCGAAAGAACCCAATGAAATAATCAAATAACTGGGCTCAAACCATTCGGATTCAACCGGGACTAGCGTAATATGATCCAAGGGAGAGCCCATTAAGTGCGGCCAATAAGAAAAGGATTATGGCCAACATCGCCCCCTAGTCTTTTATTAAACAAGATGTTTAATGAAAGACTATAAACGGTATAGGCCCATGACATAACGAGTTATGATAAATCACAAGAGGTCCAAAGTGAAACTCACCAAAGCCCAACAAAACCGATCCAAATTGATATCAGAAATAGAAATGGGAAGCCCAATAGACTTGAAGCCCACTCTGTGTGAAGATATTTAGACCCAAAATGGACGAAACCTCTTCCCATTCATCATCATTGTAGTGAATTAAATGTGCAGCCCTCGACATGTGTGGTAAATCACAAGATAAAAGGTAAACTTTACCAATTCGACGGTTTTACTCGCTAATTTGAAATTTGAACCTTTGAGCTTTCTTTCCTCTCTGCGAACTTCTTTCTCTGTTTCACGAAATCTCAACAATGGTGACTGTGAACTCTAGCCAAAACTCTCCCCTTCGCGTAACTCCTGATAGTACCGTTTCTCCCAACCCAAATCCTAACCAAGAAGGTGCGAGTTCCAACCCCCAATCTTCAACAACCATGGGGGGAAATCCACCTCTGTTCCCCTCTGCATCAGCTTCTGACTTTTTCAAGGATGGGGAACAGTTTCCCCATGCCAACATCCCTTCTTCCATCACGGAATCTGAGATACGTATCCTTCGGACTCGTTATCAGATTCCTAACATGTATGCCATAAGGGCTCCTGCTCCTGAAGAGCGCATGTACCAGCGACCAGACGGTTGGGTCGCCATGCCAGTCACCTTTCTGGAAAAGGGGGTTCGCCTACCTCTCCATGCTTTTATCGTTACCCTCCTAGGGTTCATAGGAGTGGGCTTTGCTCAATTAGTGCCTAATTCCTACATCCATATCCTGGCATTCATTGCCTACATCACTTAATTAGGGATTTCTCCCTCTGTTGACATCTTCTTCACCCTCTTCTCTGCCGGAAGGTCTCGAGAACGAGGCTTTAAAATGCTGAGTAAGCAATCCCCCCGACCCAACACTAGATTCGAGAGGAGACCCTTGATGGATACCACTTCCAGCAACAAGGGTTGGCACGAGAAGTGGTTTTTCGTCACAGGACCCGAGATCGCTTCTCTTCCAGATTGGACTACCTCTGATCGGGTCTCTACTGACTTTGGAGACATCTCTGAAAGAGCGTGTGAGGGAGATGGCAGACTTTTTGAAGAAGATT
Source organism: Panax quinquefolius (assembly GCA_020205615.1). NCBI lineage: Eukaryota > Viridiplantae > Streptophyta > Magnoliopsida > Apiales > Araliaceae > Panax > Panax quinquefolius. The sequence continues at coordinate 90,255,662 of CM035162.1, forward strand.
CCTCCAAAAGAATGGAGTTTTACACTTCTGACCAAACAAGCCTGGCTATATGACCACAAATGTATGTTTCGAACAACTTTGTAACATAATTTTTGGGATATATAAATGATATAGGTTCTGATATATGGTTTTTTGCAGTGTTTCTGATCAAACCAACTTCTTCGAAAGTGAAAGACCTGGAAGATTTTTTGGCAGGGAAGAATTTGGATGTGAGCGAAGAGCATCCGACTGAAGAGTCTTCCCAGGCTGATCCCCCTGTCACCGATCCACCAACTACCTCCCTTCAAAATGATGAACCCCAAACCGATGAGCCCAACATACCCGAAGAATCCCTCAGACCTCGCCGAAGAAAAAGATTCGCCAAAAAATCCAAATCCACCCAACCGGAAACAAACCCCGAAAGTGACCCGGAAACACTTCCCGAAGCAACCCCACAAACAACCCCATCAACCAACCCCAATCCTGCACCTTCTGAACCTACCCCGGTGAGGAGGAGTCTGCTCGACATTCCTTTGCACGATCGGGCCAAGGTTCTTCGTGTAAAGAAAATAAGGACGAAGATAACCCCCCTGACTGCCGAAGAGCTCAGAGTTCCTTCGTCTTCTGCTGTCACTCCTCCGATAATCCCCACAGAAATCCACGTGCCTGATGATGAACCGACCGGATCTGTCCCCACTACATCCCGGAAAAGGAAACATCCATCGACAAACCACCCGATTCATCATCTCGCACCTTTCGCCAACCCCGAACCCACTCCTGCTCGATCTCCTTCTCCTGAAACCATACATGTGGACTCTTCGCCAGTTCACAATCAACCCCCACCTTCTCCTCCAATACAAACGACTGCCGAATTTCAGTAGGACGTCATGGCTTCTCCGACCATGTGGCCTCGATTCAATGCCCATTTTCCCTTTCAACTGTTCAACGCCTTCGTTTGTGAAACCGATGATCATCGGTTCGGGAACAGTTCGAATGGGGATTTACTCAGCGAAGGCATGAGCTACTTGGCGAAGGTAAACGGTTTTATCCCTTATTTCCAAATTTATCTTCATACTTATACATCTGAAAACTGATCAAATAATATTGGACATGCATAGGCGAATGCTGTGTTCGGGCGTCTGCGTCCGAGGTCTCTCGAGGCTGAATCGGAGGAAGGGGCTCTGAGGAAGGAGAATGCCTTTCTGAAGTCTGCCTTGGCTAGGGAAAAGACTCAACGTGAATGCCTTCTTCATACAAATGAAGGTCTTCAAAAAGAGTTAGCCCAAGCCAAGGGAGACGTGAAGGCCTCCAATGAAGAACTAAAGTCAACCAAAGCACAGCACGAGGAGATTGTCAAAATGAATGTTGACTTGGTTCAGAGGAGCGAGATAAGGATGGAGAAGATCAAGGAATTAAAGGCTGATGCTAAGCTCCTGACCAAGACCATCCAAAAATTAGAGCTGGCAGAGACTCGTCATCTGAATAAACGGCAAAAGCTCGAAGAAGAAATCCGAGAACTCAAGGCTCTTCGGGACCTTGGGCCTCCTCTAACCGATGACCTTCGCAAACAAATCTGTGAAGAGTATCGGAACTCGGATGAGATCAATGGGGAGATAATGAAGATATATTCTGAGAGTTACGAGCTCTGCCGGAGTCGTGGCAAGGAGAAGCTGATTGCAGCCAACGCGGATCCATCCTTGCTCGACTCTTCAGATGACGAAGGTGGTGCCTGAAGCTGATGCTTTTCTTAGTCCTTGATCTCATTAGAGAATTTTTATGAAGATTTCTGTTATTTTTCTTTATTTAATTTATAGGACTTGTAAAAATGATCTAATATTGTAATTAGATTGAATATTAATGAAAGGTGGTTTCATACGGTCCTTCCCAGTTTGGCATCAGCTTTCCCAGATTCTGAGGTGTAGATGCTTCGGCTTCTCTGAGGACAAAATCTCCTACTTTGAACCTTCGAAACTTTACCCCCTTGTTATAATGCTTGGCCACTCTTGACGATAGGTCGCCAATTTGATTAAAAGGTCGCTCTCTTACTTCCTCAAGCAAATCAAGATTGGCCTTAAGCCCTTCCTCATTGTAGATATCTCTCGAAATGATCGACTCAAGACTTGGAGATCCAATTTCAATCGGGACTAAGGCATCGCATACCATAGGCCAATCTGAAAGGCGAATCCCCCGTTGTTGTCCTCGGAGTGGTTCGATAAGCCCATAACACGCTAAGTAGCTCCTCTGGCCTTCTGCCCTTAGCTTCGTCCAATCCGCGCTTGATCCCATTCATCAACGTTCTGTTAGTCACTTCAACTTGTCCATTTGACTGAGGATGAGCCACTGAAGTCTTTCTGTGTTGAATCCCCAGTTTTTCAAAAATGCTTCAAATTTCGATCCCACAAACTGACGTCCATTGTCCGATATTACCACCTTAGGAATCAAAACGAAATACTATCGATTCTTTCAAAATTTCAAGCATTCTGTTCGTTATTAACCTAAGTGGCTTTGCTTCTACCCACTTGGTCATATAGTCGATGGCAACTATAACAAAACCCGACTTGACCTTTTGCCTTGATGAGTGGACCCGAAGATATCAACCCCCAGACGGTGAAGGGTATAGGAGATAAGATCGTATATAGCTCTTACGGTGGCGATAATGGGATTGGACTATTGAGTTGACACTTCTCGCACTTCTTAACGTATTCAGTCACTTCTTTGAAGATGGTAGGCCAGTAATACCCTTGTCGAAGTACTTTATAGGCTAATGACTTAGCCGCCATATGGTCGCCACAGATGCCTTCATGTACTTCCCGGAGAGCATATTGACTTCGGATGGAGTCGGGGCATTCAATTAGTGGAGATGAGAAAGCCCTTCTAGCAGATCCCCATCAATCGTAACAAAATTAGCACTCTTATACTTGATTTTCTTGGCGAGCATCCGATCCAGAAGGTAAGACACCATCTGCCAGATACTCTATATATGGAGTCAACCAGCAGTTGGTTCGGTCAACGCACATCACCGATTCATGATGGACACTAGGATGCTGCAAAATTTCTAAGTAAACTGACCCATCAAAGACGTTAACATCCGTAGTGGCTAATTTGGAGAGTGCATCAGCAATTGAATTGTTACTACGCTCGACCACCTGAAACTCGTAGGATTGGAAATGTTGAAGTTGTTCCTTCAATTCTGCTAGATATTTGATCATTTTTGGGCCTCAAGCTTCGTATTCCCCAGAAAGTTGCTTAACGACTAACTGAGAATCACTGAAGATGATTATTCTTTGCACTTCAAGACTCTTTTCCAGTCGTAACCCTGCAAGTACCGCCTCATACTCAGCTTCGTTGTTTATCGCTTTGAACTGAAATCTGATGGCCTGCTGCACCTTGAATCCCTCCGGACTCGTCAGAATAATCCCTGCTCCACTGACGTCCGTGGTAGAAGACCCATTTGCATACAGCGTCCACGAACTCGTCATTGAAGGATCAGAATCGCCGATCCCGATCCTTCACCGCCACAACTTCATCATCTTCAGAAAACGAGCATTCAACTACAAAATCAGCCAAAGCTTGCCCTTTGATGGCGGTTCGGGGATGATATTCAATGAAAAATTGGGACAACTCCATCGTCCATGCAGCTAATCTCCCCGATACCTCAGGTTTGCCCATAATCTTCTTCAAAGGCTGATCTGTATATACTATTACTAATCTACCCTGGAAGTATTGCCTAAGCTTTTGACTAGCAGTTATTAAAGCAAAAGCAAACTTTTCAATGTTCGGGTACCTTGTTTCAGCATCCCGAAGGACATGGCTTACATAATAAACTGGGTGCTTCTTACCCCCAACTTCACGCACCAAAACTGCTCCTACTGCCAACGAACTAGCTACTAAGTAGAAATATAGGGGTTCAATAGGAGCGGACTTCACCAACAAAGGCGCCGAAGATAAGTAGGACTTGATGCTCTGAAAGGCGTCCTCACACTTCGAAGTCCATTGAAACGTTTTTGCATTATTCGGTCCTTTCAATGTATCAAAGAACGACAAACATCTTTCTGCCGACTTGGACATGAACCTCCTCAAAGCTGCAATCCTTCCAGTCAGACGTTGAACATCTTTAAATGACTGAGGAGTCATAAGGTTTAGGATCGCTTGAATCTTCTCTGGATTAGCTTCAATTCCTCTATAACTGACAAGATAACCCAGAAACTTGCCAGCTCCTAGACCGAAGGTGCACTTAGTGGGGTTCGATCTCAAATTGTGATGACGAATTGTCTGAAAGCATTCTTCTAAATCATCCAGATGTTTATGCACCAACATGCTTTTGACAATCATGTCGTCCACGTACACCTCCACATTCCTGCCTAGCTAAAATTTGAAGACATGGTTCATCATCCTCTGGTATGTGGCTCCGGCATTGATGAGGCCGAAAGTCATTTTCTTATAGGCATATACTGAACGATGCGTAATGAACGCCGTCTTCGGTATATCCTCTTTACACATAGAAATTTGATGATATCCAGAGAACGCGTCCATGAAACTTAACAAAGCATACCCCGAAGTGGCATCGATGAGTTGGTCGATGTGGGGTAGCGGGTAGAAATCCTTTGGACAAGCTTTATTTAGATCGATGTAGTCGATGCAGACTCGCCATTTACCATTTTGCTTCTGGACCAGCACCACATTCGCCATCCATTGTGGGTAGTCGATTTTGAAGATGAAGTCAGCTGCCAACAGCTTTGCAATCTCTTCATCAATGATTCGCTGACGTTCAGGTGCGAAGATCCTCCTCTTCTGTCGGACTGGTTTCTTTGACGGGTCCACCTCCAACCGATGCTCGGCCGATATCCTCGCTTACTCTCGGCATATCCTGAGGTTCCCATGCAAAAATGTTAACATAGCATTGCAGGAGCTCCATGAGGTTCGTCCGGAGAGGTTCCTGTAGACCCGAACCTATTTTCACCGACTTGTTTGCTTTGCCCGGGATGAGCTCTATCTCCTCCGTTTCTTCAGCTGGCATGACCAACGGTTCGGAACTACTCTCTGTGAAGGGTTCGATCTCTATCGCCATGGTGCTTATCGCTTCGATACTCCCACTCCGAAGTGATCACAGCGTTCTATAACACCTTCTGGCCAGATCCAAATCCCTTTCACCTCGCCAACCCCATGAGCCGTAGGAAATTTGATTTTGAAATGAGGAATTGAGGTCACAGCTTGCAAAGCAATTAAAGCAGATCTTCCCAAAATAGCATTATAAGCAGAATCTACGTGCACAACATAAAATTTGCAAATAATTTCTACCTATTGGGGGGCCGTTCTGAAGATGACTGGTAGTTCAATGGTTCCAGCCACCTTGACCGGGTCATTACTAAAACCATATAAAGGAGCCTCCTATCCTATATCCATCTTTTGCCTGTCTAGGTGCATCCTCTGATAAGCGTGGGCATACAGAATATCTACAGAAGACCCATTATCTACCATCATCAGCTTCATATCCACCGAACCCACTTTCGCAGTCAGCACCAATGATCCCTCGTGCGGTTCGATGACTTCTGAAGGGTAATCTTCATCAGTAAAGGAGATTACTGTACTCGAATAAGGTCTGTCAGTCTTTGGGAGGGTACCCGCCACTGACATGACCTAATCCAAGTAACCTCGGCGCTTCTTTCCAACGAGTTTGCCAGAAGTACCCCCAGTGATGACATCTACCACGTGCCTTGCGCAGTCGCTCCGAGTGGCAACGTTCTTTGGCTGGTTCAGCTTTGGAGCAGCCCTCGTCCTGCTTGTTGATTAGTTGTGGCAGCAATATACTGAATTAAAGCCCTGCCTTGTACCTTTCTTTCAATAAAGTCCTTCAAACTAGCATAGTCGTTCGTATCATGGCCCGAAGCCTGATGGTAATCACAATACTTACGAGAATTCCCTTTCCCGGGCTTAATGTTATCTCGAGGTGGCTCAAAGATAGGTTGATTTTTAATTTGATCCAAGATACTTATTTCATCGTGTTGAGTCTTTGTGTAACGCCCTATTCACTCTACGAAATTTGGAGCGGATAACGTCCTCCACCCCTGCTCCAATTGTTATATTTCTTCGACCCGCCTTCGTAGTGGTCTTTATTCCCTTCATTCTTTCTCTGGTCTCTATCGGTTCTATCCGTCTGTCTCTTTTGCTTCTGGTCAAGAAGGACGTTTAAAAGGCATCCATGGCTTCCTCCACCACGATATAGCCTTCAGCTTTGTCAAAGGCTTCAGCGAGACTCTTCGGGTGATGAAACATTAACTTCTTCACTCACTTCTATGATTTGACCAGATCTAACCCATTCTGAAATAATCCAACGGCTTGTAGATCGTTCAGGTCTATCACTTGGCCGACTGCTTCATGGAACCTCTTCACATATTGGCCCAAAGACTCATTCAAAAACTGTCTAACCTGAGCCAATGAACCAGTTGGTTTTCCCCTTCTTTTGTTACTCCCAAAGCGAGCATGAAATTTACTGCACATATCAGCCCAAGATGAAATTGAATCCGAGGGCAAAGTCCCCATCCACTGTCGGGCATCCTTTCTGAGCGTTGTGACAAAAGTATGACACTTAGCCGCATCGCTAAAGTCATAATAATCCATCAGTCGGTCGAACGCCTGACTGTGGTCATAGGGATCCCCCGATCCATCATAACTTTCGATATGGGGCAACTTCTTGGTGGGGTCAGCTTTTTCTTTAAGAATTTCCGCGGAAAAAGGGGATGCCTTCTTTCCCGAAGTATCCTTCGTTTTTTGTACTTCGGCAAGCTGCTTCCGAAGTTCTTTTAACTCTTTAACCAGATACTCCACACCTTCTGGTTGAGATGATGCTTCTTTTTTCGGTGACTCCCTCTTCTTCTGAGTGGACCGGTTTCTTACAATAGAGCCTTCAACTCTAGAAGGACTTTTACGATGGCGAGTGTCCACAGGGTGGTGTACCCTCAGTAGACTCTCGGGAGTACGATCCCCAGATATACTTCGTCTCTGAACTCGGGCACTATGGCGAGAATGTGCAACAACAAGTGCTTTCTTTGTGGTCTCAGGAGTGTGATCTCTGGACCGACCTCTTCGTTCTTTCCGACCCTGCTCCTTAGAATCGACAGGGTGATGTGCCCTCTTTGATCTTTGAGGGGTAGGGCTTCGGGATCTTCTTCTTTCTCGATTTTGGCCCCGGGATTCTCGTCCTGAATGAACAGGTTCTTTCCCACTTCGGTTCCCTCGTTCTTCGGACTGATCATAACTGGACTCTTCATCCCTCAACTCTGCTATCCGAGCCATCTGCTCAGCTATATCCTGTCGTTGTTTCACGAGTACTTCCATAGCTCTATCCGCTTCATCTGCCATCTTAGCCAGTCGTAAAGCTTTTTCGTCTTGGTCATCTCGGTATCTAGTTCTAGGCGAGGTGCCTTCTACTCATTTCCGACCATGGCCAGACCCTTTCTCCGTCGGGAAGACTAGCCTACGCTTAGCCTTGCCCACCGCCTTCGACCGAATCTCTTCATGTGATCGTTTGACGACGTCTTAGCATGAACACTTATTGCACGGTCATAAACGATCCTCGAGCGTGATGACACTCGTGGTATCGATTCTTTGGCGACCCAATACGCCCTTGAATGTAGGTGTTCTACTCTTTACCATGAATACTGATGTAGAACAAACACAGTCTGTGATTGAAAAATACTCAGTACACTAGAACTCGCCCTCCTTCTAGCGCCAATGTTAACGCCAAGATCATTCTCCATGTCCCAATCACCAAGACGCGTCCGATATCCTGCACAGTTCAACAAATCAACACCAAAAGCAGCGGCCGACTGGGCCGGGGATACTTTCGGCGTGAGAGCCAGTATCGGCGATCACAAGGTTAACAATGGAGAGAAAGTAATATCTAATGTCTGAGAGAAAATAATAATATGAATGTGTGTGTAATGTTTTGTTACTTACCCTCTTATGTGATCTTAGCCCATCACGTACTCGGTCGGTTCATCGTACACTCATCATTTTATCGACACCTTTTCCCCCACTCCCGGTCATTTCAGCCAAAAGTATACAGCATACTTCCACACCTGCTACCACTGTTTGCCACCGCCGGTCATCTGAGTCCCATCCTCATTAATGCCATGCAGAAATGTGGCAGACTTAGTAGGTAACTATCATTTGGCATAATGATTACCGGTCAAAGTTGGATTAAGTGACAATTTGTGTAATGGACCAGTTCAATGACTAAGCCCAAATAATAGAAATGAACCAAATGACCGGATCCAAGCGAAAGGACCCAATAAAATAATCAAATAACTGGGCTCAAACCATTCGGACCAACCAGGACTAGCGTAACATGATCCAAGGGAGGAGCCCATTAAGTCTGGCCCAATAAGAAAAAGGATTATGGCCCAACAGTTATATATTGGGTGCAGATCAAGGATGGTTTTGCTAAGGGGAAAGATTTGGTTGTGAGTGTGATGTCTGCGAAGGTGTTGTTCAGTGGTGATGAACAATTTGATCCATCCGTAAGCGAACTTTAGGAGTGAAAGTGTATTTAGATCAAATTACAATATTCATAATCTCGATTCATGAGGTGAGTTTTTCATTTTGAAGATTTTTGGGTTAGAAATCACTTTTCGGTTTAGTGATGTTCCATTTTATTTTTTCTCTTCGTTGTTTTTCATATTGGCACCTCATTTCTAATACCAAAATTTTCGATTGAAACCACAAAGTTACATTTATATTATTAATTACAAGTGATTTATTTTGTGAATTTTAATGGGAACATGTAGACCCAATGATTATTTATTCCAATGCTATTGAATATGTGGGAAATTAGGGGAGCCTACCAAATTAAAGTAACTACCAACGCTTTGGCTTTATTGTTATTGACCGTGCATGTTGATTTGGGAAAGGTTAATGTCCAAGGCCAACTAATTAAGGTCTGTATCACTTGTTTTTGCACTTTGCATGTGCCAAACTCATTCTAGAAGTTGATATGTTACTTGTAAAATCATGATGCCACTGCAGGAATAACCACTCGCTCAAAGGCCAAACTAGCTCCAGACCAGTGGAAAGTCCATTTTAAGATTGGTCGGCATGTCTCTTTCCATGTATTGTTTTCTGTGCCTACTGTTATGTTTCTACTAACTAGAGTATTACCTTGATGATCTCCTTTAGAATGAAAGAACCAATTATCATAAATAAAACCATGAAATCATGAAATCCATAAAATCTATGCTCTAGTTTGTGCTAACTATAAAGGCTATGTTCAAAATCGTAGATATGACCAAAGAAAGTCCACAATCGTAGAGCTGCAGTGAAATGAAACTCAATTATCGTAGTGTCGACTCAATGATGGTAGAGCTCCATCAACAAAACAAAGGAGCATCTTGTGATGACAAAGTTCAACAAAACAAAGCAATCTCTCTGATAAGCGCCTCAGGAACAAACATAACCCTTGATTCACTCTATGAGGTTGGCCCTTCATGAGCTACCTTAAACCGAGAAGAATGCTAAGTCAAAAGTTCATCACAAGGACCCGGGCAGACTCGACGATCGCAGTACAGACTCGAAGAATGTAGAGTAGACTCAACGAATGCAGAGCAGACTCAACGAATGCAAAGAAGACTCAACGAATGCAGAACAAACTCGAAGAATGCAGGGCAGACTCGACAATCGTAGTGCAGACTCAACGATCATAAGGACTACCTCAACGATCGTAGTCCTCCCAAAGGATACATTAGCTCAGAAGGGGCTAAGGGAAAATTAGTACATTCCTCATCAGCCAAATTCATAGAGCCAAGTGACACATGCCCCACTAAGTAAATAAAGAGAGGGAAGTTACATGTACAGTTTGAAAACACCTTTTTGAAATCAAAATTTCAAAAAGCTCATCTCTCTCTCTCTTTGTCTCTCTTTATAAGCAGAAACCCTAACTTTCCGAAAAGCTCAAACAACTATACTCAGTGTAAAGAAATTAATGGCAGCCTCAAATGTCATCTCTGGTTACAGACACTTTTTCGATGAATTTAAGACAGAAGACACAAAATTTCACAAAACTCTGTCTTGAAGAGGCCCTGGGTACGAGCACATAGATCTACCCTAAGTTAATAAAGGAATTCTATAGAAATGGTGCGTTTGAGAACGATGTCATCACTACAAGGGTCAGGGATGTGGAAATCAAGCTCAAGGCTGAGGATATAAATCTAGCCCTAGGTTTCAAATTGAAAGGGTTTTCATTCATAGAAGGCATCGATTTCCATGAAGGACTTAATAGAATTCACCACAAGAAGCTTCCTTTTGTTAGAGGGTATAAGAAGAAAGAGTTCTTCTAAAGGTATGAATTTATTGAAGACATTATTGGAAAATGCATATGCTGCAAGAGCTCCGACCATGACTCTGTAAACGAAGTACAACTCAAGCTCATTACATCCATAAGTTATGGGATTCAACTCAACTATGGAGCCCTACTACTTTACTGGATTGGGAAATGGATACTAAGATTAAAGAAATCAAAGAGCTCTGGGAAGATGCTCTACGACCGATTCATTAGCATCATCCTACAGTCTGCTTTGGGTGATAAGATTGGGGATGATGAAGGAGAGTCCATCAATCTGAACAGAAGAATGACTCAGCAGCTGTTCGAGAACTGGAAAAGGAATCCAATAGAGAACTGTTGGAAGGACTGGTGATGCAAAGGAATATAGTATTCCAGGAAACATGTATGTTGTCAAGGAGACTGAAGAAGAAGAGGAAGATATCAATAAAGAAGAACCCATTCCTTTAGTCAGAAAAAGCAAGGGCAAAAGAAAGCTGAAGGCTCAAATGGCAGAGGAACCCCAGGGGTCAACCACTGATGTACCTCAAGATTGTTCTGGCATTGAAACTCAGAGGATCTTGAGAAGGAAAGAATATCAGGCTGAGGAAGATGAAGACAGAGCTACCATCTCTCAGCTACTGAAGAAGAGTAAATACAGTCACAAATCTAAGAGGCCCTCTGTCTCTTCGATCGTAGAGTCTCTACCGATCGTAGAGACCAGACTGGACTCCTCTCCCAAAGAAGTTGGCCGCACAGACTCTCGATCGATCGACCACACAGAAATGGGTCAAGAGAGTCCTAAGGTTGTGGCTAAGCCTAGGAAACCAAGAAAAAAATTGGTCAAAAAGTACACCCTCTTCAATGAAGGAGTACATAAAGAAGAAGACAAAAGGATAGATTTTGAGAAGGAGCTATCCAAGGTAAGCCAGAATGACAAAACTCAAGTTGAGGGGGAGCTGCCTGAAGTTCTCACTTTAGAGAATGCTCCAACTAAAGGGGAGCTATCTGAAATGCAGATGGATGATCATATTAAGGGGGAGCCTCATGATATCCCTATGTCAGAAGAAGCTGCTCCTGAAGAGAATGAGAGAGCACCAAAGCAAGAAAGTCAAAAAGAGGTAATTGATGTAGTGGAATCCTCAAAAGAAGACAAAGAAGAAAAAGAAGATGATGAGGTCAAAATTATAGTTGTGGGCTGTGATGGGTATTGGAGAGCTAACTACAATCAGCTGTTCTCGTATCTACCCATGATGCCCTTCCATAGAGTTCAAATTCTCAACTCCTGGGATCACATGTTCTGGAGCTTCAAAGAATATCCAACAATCTCAGTGCTAGCTCAGAGATTTCCAGGAAACCTCAACTTTGCCAGAAAGTTGATCACAAATGGCCCTTCTTCAAAGAATGGGCATGAGGTACAATCTATCCCAATCTCTTTCAGGGTTAATCACTGTCCACCATCATTCTTCAGTCAATTCTATAAATTCCCAAAATGGTTTGAAGTGATCCTCAATCCAATTAAATAATTCCCCGTTACAGAATCCCAACATTCTGTAACTAATGAACCAAATATGCCCAACTTTATTTTGATACAATCTCCTCTCATCTCTACGATTACTGACTCAAGCCAAATCGTAGAGTCACACGCTCAAATCTTAGAGCCACCTACTCATGAAGCCCAAACACAAGCCCCTCCATCAAATATTCCCTCCTCGTCCTCAAATGAATATTTCAACCTTGATCTTGCTCCCTATACCCTGCAAGATCAATACACAAGGGCCCCTCCTCAAAACAATCCACAACTCTATGAACTCATTTCAAATCTTCCCACCAAAACTGAGTTGTCAAAAGCATCCAAGAAAGTGACCAAGGACATAGACGACAGTCATTAAGCTCACACTGAACTCATTCAAATGAGACTGACTAAAATGATCAATGTTGCCAATGCTCTCCCAAGAACCCTAAGCTCTGAGCTCACAAAGAATCTTAGGGAGATCATAAAAGAGATGATTAAGAGCATAAATGAACGGGATCAGATCCACTTTCAAGCTGCTAAGAGACACAGGGATGTTGTTCTTCTCTTGCAGATGCCTCAGGAATCCCAGAACAACCTTATGATGGATAGCATCACGAATCTACAAACTATAGTGAAAGAATTCCAAGGTTTTTTCATGAGCCAAATGAAGCAGACTGACAATGTCCTAGACATCCTCCAACTAAGGGAAGCTCAATTTGACGCTCTAATCAAAGAGAACCGAGAAGACATTGCTCAATCCCAAAGTCAGCTCAACGAAATTGTCCAACTCATGACTCGCATATCTGACGACATTCGCGCCCTTGATGCTGACATAAAGGGGGAGAATAAAGGGAAAAGAGATCAAGTTAATGGCAGAGGTAGAGGCACATTCTTAGCTCAATCATCAAGGAGTCCTCCTCCAAGGCAGTCTCACCATCAGACTCCACCATATGGCCATCAAACTCAACGATATGATCAGGACCAATTATCATGGCTCAACCATTAAGGAGTCAAGGGCCAACTCTCAACTCACAAGAAGTGACCACCACAGGCCTAAGAATGCCAATTGGAGATCCTGCATTCATGAATAGGCATGATCACAATCCAAGACTAAGTCAAAATGAGCTGGAAGATCTAGCCAGGAGAGACGAAGTAAGCAGGAAAAGAAGAGATGGGGAGTATGCCAATCCCCCATAAGGAAAAGAAGAGATGGGGAGTATGCCAATCCCCCATAAGGCAAAAGGCTGAAGAAATAGAGATAAGTTGTTATTTAATTCTTATTGATGTAACTGAACTTAAATGTAATATCTATCTTCAAACATCAATAAATTCTTGCTTATTCTATAAAAATTTCAGTTGCTCACTAAAATATTAAGTCATATATACTTTCTAGTAATTGCATCTAGAAATTGATAATCACGACACAAATCTCCTTGGTTCTGTCAACATCAAATAGGGGAGATTGTTGGAAGACTGCATATTTTGATTTGATATTTAAAGTAAATGCTAATGATTATATGTAAAGTCCTTCAAGTAATATATGTACAAGGACTTTGTGATAGATCAAAATTTTTAGGTTGATCTAAGCTTTTAATGTTTATCATTCTGTAACTGAATGTATAGATAAAGAGATCAAAGATGTTAGGTTGATCTATGTCTTGAGATGTAATAGATAGGCTTTAACAAAATCGTAGTCTATCGAGCTGATCAAGAGATTATAGAAGCCAAGGCAGAATCGTAGAGCATCGAGGATCGTAGTGTGTCTGCCTTGAAGGGTCTCTCTAGAAATCTTAGAGTGGTCCAGACGTTTGTCGAAGCCAACTCAGAGATCGTAGTGTGCTCTCGGAAATGTAGAGTCTGCAAGACAAGCAAGTGAAGATCGTAGTGTGCCAACCCTTAAGAGAAATCGTAGTATTCTCATTTGCTAACATCGGATCAAGCACTAAGGTGGCAAGACACCACGATCTGAATCTTAGAGTATCATCTGCATGTGTCAGAAGCATCGAGCCTTACCCTTTTGTTTAAAGATAAATCCCAACAAATGTGGAATGGGTTATAAACGATGAAGTCCTCACCAGTCTCAATGGCACAAAAGATATCCTTTATATACAACAAGGAAACGTATTGAAGAAGCTAAGGAAAGTACCATTGGTCAGAGGAAAACACCTTTTTAGGTGTTAGGTGATAAAGTAGTCTGCTGTGTTAGTGTGCCAGAAGGCAATTCAGAAGATGTACAAAAAAGTCTCCATCAAAGTTCAAAAATGTCAAACGCATTTAATGCTTCAACGGATGTCTTCAACAGATAGATTTCAAGGATCACATATATGCAAAACATTTGCAGATGATAGAACTTAGCAAGCTTTAAACAAAACGCTGAAGAATACTCAACGCTCAACTCTACGATTTGAAAAGAGAAAGCTTGCTCAGCTACTGTAAAGCCCCAAATCCAGGTACTTGAAACCCGAACTCGGTGCTTCACGATACCATTTCTATGAGCGGAATAATACTAATAATAATAACAATAATATAAATATTAAACTTAATTTACATAACTATCAAAGTCTAGCTCCCAAGTACGTAACATTTAATCATTCCTTACAATACATGATAATAAATATATAACATTGTCTTAATAATATTAAACTATTACACAAGATAACATTGAAATAATTTAGCAATCTTTCACTTTCCCTTGTTCTTAGCAGAGCCTTCAAGTTATTCACACTTAGCTGAAAATATTTAAATTAAGCAAGGATGAACATTTGAGTGCCCAGTAAGTAATAACAATTATATATAATTATAACTAACCAATCATTGTCAGTCCACATCCATACAGTATATAATTATAGCACTAAAAATCAAAATATAAATAATATATGATTATATTTTCATGGAAAGTAATTAAAAAAAATATTTCTACTATAAAATTAATTATTATAATAATATAGTTTATAACAATCAAAAATTTTAAAATAAAATTATTTAAAATCATTCATTTAATAAATATATCAAATAAATACATACACACATTATCTTGGCACATATTCCCTATATTTAAAATAAAAAAAAATTATACGCAAAATTTCTTATTTATTTGCATAGAAAATATAGGGTTGTTACATTCACCCTCCCTTATAAAAATTCTGTCCCTAGAATCACCGTTTTAAAACCTACACATACAAGTGTACGTAGCTTATACAATCATTGCAAATAGATCTTGATCATAAATTATCGTACTGATATTTAACCTATTCACGTAAAACTTGTCTATCGGATTAAACGGAAATTTGATTTCTAAAAGAACTCAAATTCCTTCTTCAAAATTTTTTTATAAAATAATTTACTATATATATATGAAAATCATGCATAAGAAAATAAAAGTTATACGAATAATACCTGGAATTGCACCAGCAGCTGCTATGGTATCCTGGACCGTCATGTTGTAGACCCTTGTTGTTGATTTTGTCGGCTTTCTGGATGACGTTGGTCCCGTGATTGCCAGAGTTCCATTGTCCTTGCCAGTATTCACACTCCCTGCCTCCATCCTCTTCTTCGAGCAATCCTTCACCTTGTAGTCAGTTGATCCACACAGAAAACACCCATTGTTCATCCTAGGATTGCGGCAATTGGGAGAGATATGGCCCTCCTGCTCGCACTTGTAGCATACGAACTTCCCCTTCAAACATTCTCCAGAGTGGTTCTTTTCACAGTTTCCACACTGCACAACTTGCTTCTTAACTCCTTTCTGTTTTACCTGCATATTTCCAAAATTGTTTCCCTTCCTTTTGCTACTACCACCGCTACTCCCACTATTAACTTCCACCTTCCCAGTTCCTTCGACCTTACTCTGGTTCTTCCTCTCTTTGTTGTAGAGGCTTATGGCCTTCCTCCCCTCCTCAGCTATAATAGCTTTCTCCATGAGTGCTGCAAATGTAAGAATCTGCAACACCGCCACCTTGTTATAGAGCCAGGGTTTTAATCCCAGCTCAAACCTTCTAGCTTTCCTAGCCTCTATATCAACTTGATGCGGAGCAAACCTAGCCAACTCATTGAATTTTACGGCGTATGCGGACACCTTCATATTCTCCTGCTTCAACTCTAAAAATTTTACCTCCATCCTAGCCTGCATACTAGATGAAAAATTGTTTTCGAAGAACAGTGTCTTAAACCTATCCCAAGTAACAACACCTTCTCCCGCCCTCGCCTGATTCTCTTCCCACCAAAAATTTGCCTCACCCTTCATCATGTAGGTGGAAAAATCAGGCTTTTGCCCCTCTACTACCATAGCTACTACGAATGCTTTTTCAATCTCTTTAACCCAAGTCTAGGCTTCAATAGGGTCAGTTGTCCCTCTAAATTCGGGCGGTCCCACAACCTTGAAATCTTTAAAGTTTGCTAGTTGGTTGTCCGGTTGGTTCCTTGCGACGGGCATTCCTTACTGCATAGCTTGTGCTACCATATTGGCAAAATGTTGCATCATGTCTACTTGTTGTTGTCTCTCAACGTTATTTACAGACTCTTCTGCCCTTTGGTTTCGAGTTTGATGTATTGGCGGCATTATCTGGTTAAGTAAAACCATATATTATTCTTTACATTCTAAATATTATTATATAAGTTTAGTATATTAAATCATTTCATTACTCAAACTTAGATTCAAATTCATTTAGCGAATACTTTACATAACATATCACATACTACTTTAAACATCATTCATCCCTTTGTGACTACAAAAGTCGGGATTTACAGCCTTGACTAATACCAAAAGTTGAGAACATTACATTACACAGACATACTTAACATTAAACAGACCTATATAACAGAACCTATACTACTTATTCACTACGCCTTTTTCTTGGACAACCTTTTGCCTGATGACCTTCTATCCCACAGATAAAACATGCTCCTGATTTATAGTCGGGACAATACAGAGTGGTATGTCCCTCATAGCCACAAAGGTAACACATTCTTTTCCCCTTCTTGCTTGGAGCTGCACACGATGTGTTGCATGTGGCTCCCATCTGATCAATTTGGATTTTAAGCTTATCTTGTTCTTCCATTATTTCTATTAACGCTTGACGCAGTTGACTATTTAATAGCTTTTCTATTTCCCACAGCTTTTCCAGAGAAGAAACCTTGTTCCTCAAATCCTACACCTTTGTTGATGCTTGTTCAGCTTCAACTTTAGTGTTCGAATCACTATCTATCAGCTCCACCATCTCCGAATCTAGTACTACGTTTTCTATAATAACCACTTCGTCTGAGTTGTTTTCATTGTGAGCCTCTATTTCAGCTATTGGCTTCAATATTAGCTCGGGGGTATGGATTTGATCCTCCTTCATGCTATAAGCATATAATAAGCATTTTCCACCAGACATCTACACACATAAATTATCTTGATTAGCATATAGTATATACACACAACAAATAATAGTTTTATATAAGTTATCTTTTATTTTGTGTGACGATGAATTTAGTCAATTCATCTCTTTATAAACTCTATATAAGTTATTTATATTTTCAACGTTTCCCTCTGTCCTAAGATTATAGCCTAAGGTCTATCCCACCTAAGGTTTCTAACCCTAAAGCTTTGATACCAACCTGTAAAGCCCCCAAATCCAGGTACTTAAAACCCAAACTCGGTGCTTCACAATACCATTTCTATAAGCGGAATAATACTAATAATAATAACAATAATATAATTATTAAACTTAATTTACATAACTATCAAAGTCTAGCTCCCAAGTACGTAACCTTTAATCATTCCTTACAATATATGATAATAAATATATAACATTGTCTTAATAATATTAAACTATTACACAAGATAACATTGAAATCATTCAGCAACCTTTCATTTTCCCTTGTTCTTAGTAGAGCCTTTAGGTTATTCACACTTAGTTGAAAACATTTAAATTAAGCAAGGATGAGCATTTGAGTGCCCAGTAAGTAATAACAATTATATATATATATAAGCTGAAAAAATTTAAATGTTTTTTTATACTACCCTTCTACAACAAATCAATAGTTGTGAAGTAATCTGAACCGATAATAATAACATAACAACCCTCTTTCAAATTTTAAAACTACGTACTGACTATATATAGGGTTAATGGGACATACTATGAACATTATTTTCATTTTCGAATAGGTTTAGCAGAACTTCATCTGCAAACCGTCATAACTTACGGGCATGAGGGTGTACATCCCATGGACCCTGTATTGATCAACATTGCATGCAAGAACGATAGGATCGTTCGCTCTGTCCGCCTTGGGCGCATAAAAGTTCTCTTTTGTAAAGGATGTTCATACTTGTCGGGGTTCCAAACCAAAGCAATTCGGTTGGATAATAATAAGGTTTTATCTTGTTCAACAATAATCTATAATTCAACATATATGTATACGGGTAATTAACAAAGGTGTATCAACATGTGATTAAATGCAATGATTATCCAAGTAGGGACACTTGTATAACCATTTATAGAAATTAACGAACAGAATATATATTTGGATTATCATGTACTAACATGTTGACAATCAATGAGCGTATATAATATAGGATTAATAATCTGTAAAGTAATAATTAATTTTGAAACATTCTTACTCATATCCATTACATAAAGAAAATGCAAAGGTAGGATACTTGCCTGATGCGCTGCTTATAATACGCAACTTAGTTTTATCTTTTATATCGCAACCTATCATTAATCAGATCATTCGTTCTATTATAATAATATATTATAACATATAGTACTGCATTTCGCAGTCAGCACATAACCTAATCACATTATCACACATGTTCAACAGTTATTGCATCAAAAACAATCATTAATACAGTCAAAATATCTAAGTCCAGATCAATTTACGAAATACGCCGATTGTCTTCGACGACTTTATCTGGTAATTATCGAGTCTAAGACTCTATTCCGAGGTTTAATAACTATAAGTATCAGTCATATCATTTTAAATAACTTAATAAATATTTACTATAATTTATCATGAATTTCAAACACTAGAATCATTATCAAATGATTTAAGTATTAAACAATTCTATTATCATTTAATTATTATTTAACTATTAATGAAACCATTGCCAAAATATTAAAGTTATTTATAATAACTCAAAATATTTTAAAATATTTATATTACCCTTAAATGATTTTTAAAACATTTAAAATCATTTTTAGATAATTACCATTAATAATAAGATATTAATGTACTATTTCTTAAAATATTAAAAGTCATTAAGTATAACTTCAAATATTTTAATTCACTTAATATTATTAATCTTGATAATATTTAATTCACCTCTTAGTATTATTAATTCGCTAATAACACTTTTATTAAACTTACTAATATTATAAATAATATTTTAATACTTTACTAATATTATTAATCCTCTTAATAATATTTTAAGCATGCATTAATATCATTATTTTAATAATATCTTACTTATGCTTTAGTATCATTAATCTAATAATACTTTTAGTCATTTACCAATCGTATTAATATTTTATTTATTTACTAATATTATTGATCATTTAATAATATTTTATTCCTTTACTAATGTTATTACATTAATAACATTTTATTTAATCTCGATTTATTATTATTTACTTAATAATATTTTAATCATCCAATAATACTTTAATTTAATATTATTAATCTTTTAATAATATTTTAATCTAATATTAGTAATCATTTTATAATACTTTAATATTTTAAATCAAATATGATTAACCATTTAAAAATATTTTAATAAAGTTTTAATCTTAATATTTTTATTTATTTAACAATATCATATTCTAATATTATTAATATCATAATAACATTTTAATAATTTATTAGATCAATAAATTATTTATTTTAATTGTTTACCATTTATAAAAACCATTTATTTAATATCCATAAAAGGTCATAAATAATATTTCTTATTATAAATTATCAAAATTCCTAAAATAGTCATAATATTGTATATTATGAGTATTCAAGCATTAAAATCATATTTTTCTTATTTAAGACATCATTTAACTATTTATTTCCTTTTATTCATAACTTAATCATTTTTAGGAAAAATAGCAAACGAATTCCAAAATTTCTTATTTTCTGGATTTGGACAGTATATGACCCAACAATGATCCCCAAATTTTTCTGGAATTTTAGAAAATGATTTACTAATTTTAAAGTGCCCAAAACACCCGGATCTTGCTTCATTTTTCATAAATCGAGGTTTGCTCAGAAAAATCTAACATTTTCAGGGTATACTCTCATAACATGTACGCACCTACTGTAAAAAGTTCGGAATTTTCTAGTGTATACACAGTGAGAAATTCGAGTGTTAATATTTAGGAGTCCTTTACGGAAATAGCCATTACGCACAACCTATATATCGAAACGTGCCCGTTCTTTTTCCTACACGTAGATAACTTCTTAAGGTACCTCTATGATTTTCCCAGATTTTTAAAAGACTTGCAACTGCCCGAAACAGCCTCAAGAAAAACGGGGACAACAGCTTTTTAGGGTTTTGAAACTTTGACATTCAAAGTGGACTGTTTTGGGGAAAACAACCCTCATGGCTTCAATACTTGCTAGATTTGTGTTCTCCCACTTGGGTTTACTGGATAACTCATGTATCTAGCACCCCCCCCCCCTTTGACGGATCACAAATCTAAGTTGTAAAACTTGAGTTACACAAGATTTAGTGGAAGAAAAACAAGAGTTTCACCCCTTGGAGAACATATGCTCATTTCCTTCCTCTAAACCTTTGACATAACACTCAAGATACTTAGTTCCATACATGATAATATGTAGAACTAGGGTATCTTGAGTATTAATCCATATCTCCAGCAAATCATGCTATAACACAAAATAGAATCAGAATAAGAAAAAGAATGGATGAGAACCTCACCTAGTTTTATTTGCTATCCTTCTTGATCTTCCAAAGTAATGTATAATCTTAGGGTGCATTAAGCAACTAGCACACCTCTCTCTCTCACACAAAACCGAAACTCTCTCTTTCTCTCTCTTTCTCTCTTTCTTGTATGTTGCTAGCTTGGGAGAAAAAGAAGAAGAAGGAGAATAAGAGAAATGAAAATGATCTAGCAATTGAATGGGTGATTAACTATTATTCCCCATAATTTTATTGTCCTACGGATAAAAGACTACACCTTATCTCTTCAATTAGCCTAATCATGTGATTAAGGGTGCTTAATGAATTTGCAACCAATGGAAGATTGACATACATGTACTTATGTGTAAGACTTCTACTTATGGACATTGATTAGCATAATTTGTTGCCTTAAAAGGCTTAATGGGGCCAGATATATATATATATATATATATATATATATATATATATATATGCCCGCTAATTCCTTTATTTAGCCTTTATTTTGATGCATAAATTAGATAAATCAAAGGTCTAAAATACCCTTAATCAAGTGGACTAAGTTTGGGCTTGCATTTTATTTCTTTTGGGCTTCTCATTTAATTGTTTTGGGCCATGTAATGAACATAGTCTAAATATTTTAATACATGCTACCCAAATTGTTTATTTAGGGTTTCCATTCCCAATCTTATGAAATTTGATTACGTATACACGTGACTTTAGCTCATAACCTAATTAGGTTTACTAGAAATAGGTTTAAAATTATTAGTCACTTGAAATAACAAGATTATCCACATATGTTAGTATACATATTAAATACTAACCTTTCTTTATTACCATAACCCTTAGGTTATTTAATTGTCTCACCTAATGTATAATTAGGTTACGAAGCTTTCATTTAGGATTTAAAATAACATAAAATTAGTTCCTAAAATTTATAATTAGGGTTTTCTTAATTTGATTAGGGTTCTAATCATACATGAACATTAGGGTATTATATAATAATTATAAGTATCCTTACTAATCTAGCAATTAGGGTTTATAATTAATAAATAGGATTTCAAGAAATTAATAAATCTAAATGTTAATTAGGGTTGACCTAGTCAATCAAAAAAAAATCATATAACCCAGTTATATAATAGTCTTAAACTCACAATTGAGTTTCAAATTAGGGTTTTCACAGTAAAACTAGGGTTTGACATAATACACCATAACTTACCAATCATTGTCAGTCCACATACATACAGTATTTAATTATAGCACTAAAAATCAAAATATAAATAATATATGATTATATTTTCATGAAAAGTAATTAATAAAAACATTTCTACTATAAAATTAATTATTATAATAATATAGTTTATAACAATCAAAAAATTTTAAATAAAATTATTTAAAATCATTCATTTAATAAATATATCACATAAATACATTCACACATTATCTTGGCATATATTCCCCATATTTAAAATAAAAAAAATTATATGCAACATTTCTAATTTATTTGTACAGAAAATATCGGGTTGTTACAGCTACTAAGTTCTTTCGAACAAAGAGCTTAACGGAAACTGAGTAGCACCAATCAAGAGCTCATCAACTACCAATCAAGTGAAGTATAAAGTTCCAAGTCAGAAGGACTTGGAGAGTTCTAAGTGAATTCTGAAGAACCAAGTCTGCTGGACTTGAAGAGTTCAAAAGTGAACTAAGAAGTGCCTAGACTGCTAGTCTAGAAGTAATCTGTGAGATTCAACAAGTGTAAAAGATATCCTTAGTGGATTTCCTACTCGAGGAGTAGAAGAGTGGACTATGAGCTTTAAGTGCTCTGAACCACTTAAAACTGTTGTGTCTCTTGCATTTTTGCCATAACTGCTATAATTGTTATAACTGTCTCACTCTCATTAACTCACCATATCTAAAAAGGAGATCAAAAAAATCTTAATTTCGCTGTGTTTGAATCGTTAACAAAACTAACAAAGTATTTCGAAAAGAATTTTAAATATCTATTCAACCCCCCTTCTAGATAACTATTGTGCCTCCGGGAACTAACAACTCTTTTTCTTTGATGGTTTCATCATTTGCTTGGTTATGTTCACATATTTTAAATGTTCACAGAGTGAGAATCAACTTTATCACTTATTTGTATCTGCTTGATTCATGGAGATGATCAGTTTCTACGAATCTTCAAGATACTCTTGTAGAACTGATCATACTCTATGCATTATCAAAACCTAAGATATAGGTTTGTACATACATAATAACCCTTCAGCAAGGATTACTCCACTAAAGATTAATTAAATCTTGTTATGCTTATGACCTATTTTAAACTTCTTTCAAGATATTATCTTCAACCTAAACTTGGATGGAGAGAAAGTTTGTTAGTAGTTGAGTTTCCAACCTTAGTGTACTTTCTCTCTTCCTCTTTTTAGGAAGAGTAAGGTTTCTTGATAGAATATTGTTATAGTACATAAGGTGATGCAACATAATGTACACATTTATATTAATAAGGAACCGTATCTTTCCACTGTCAATTTCTTGACAGTAATTTATCTTGATATAATGAGGTTAGGCATTGATTTGTATATTTTTATATTCATTTCTGTCAGGTTGTTGCTCTAGTAGTCCTTCGATCAATCAGTCATAGTCTTGAAGATGTAAGCTAGGAAAAATCTTGACATTCTTAGTTCTTTGACAACCTTGAACCTCAAGGTTCACATCCAATTGCTGGCTAGCCAAATAAATATTTGAAAAATTCTTCTTTCTCCTCTAGATAAGTATTTCTTAGTATATATAGCCTTTCATCTTTCATATTGGTGGATGCTTGACTCTTTACTGTTGATGCCTCTTGACCTCCCATCTAGTCTTCAGACTACGAGATTGACTGTGGACAAGGATTGGTCTTGTTGCTATGGCATTTAAGAAATATGGACCAATTTGAGTAGTGTATATACACATTTACCTCTACACATTATTTCTAGTGTGTGAGCTCATCTGCATTTACAAGTGACTTACTACTAAACTAAGTTTATAACAATGTTTTTGCCGATGATCAGACTCAAAGCGATTAGCTTTTGAATATAGCATACGAACCTGCTCTGATACCAATTGTTAGTTCCCAGTAGGCACACAATAGATTTAGAAGGGGGGTTGAATAGATCTTTTTCATTTCAAAAGCTTTTCCTTTTTATTTTGTATTGCTAATGAATTATCATATGACAAACATAAGAATCTTTTCAAGCACAACGGAATAAATAAAAGATCTCCTTCATTGATATATTCATGAACATGCATACATTATTCGTGGAGTTAGTTTAGTTATAAGTAGTTAATACATACATAGCATTTATAGTAGTTAGGTATATAATGTAAATGACTGAATGTAAAAGACACAAGAAATTTTAAGTGGTTCAGAGACTCAAGCTCCTAATCCACTCTTCTTCTTTAACAAGCAGGAATTCCACTAAAGAAGGGCAACACCTTGAATCACTAAGATTCCTTCAAGGCCAGTAGCCTTGGAAATTCAGTTCATTAAGAATTCTTGAAGGCCAGCAGCCTTGGAACTTCATTTAGTCCATCCGGACAAGGACCCCTCAGGCCCTGGCTACTTATTGTTGTTGTAGTTGTCGTTGGTGCTTTGCTGCAAAGATTTCTTGAAGCTTGAACATCTTTTGTACTTAGAAGCTTGACGTAATCCTCATTGCATTCTGTGTATAGTCTGGACCACCTCTTTCTGGTGCAGTTGATCTTCATACTATTCATTTCATCTTCATTCGATGTCAGTTGTGCACCATTACCATTTAGGTTTGCTAAGTCTTTGAGCTTTTGGTAGACTTTGTCTGGCACTTACCATTCCCTGAACCCTTCTTGAAAGTTATGTAGATATGGTTCTGCATCTGTTATGTTTAACCTTTTGGTTCATGGTGATTCGTAGAGTGACTCTCTGGATCTTCTTTGTGCTCTGCCACTTTTCTGAATGTTATCTTCTTGGCCTTCTCGGCTCTTAGCTTAGCTGCCATCTTCAGTGGCATTCTCATCCTTATTGAGTAAAGCTTTAGTCTGGTCATGTCATTTTTCAAATCTACTTCACTTCCACCTTCGTAGTCTCACTACCACAGAGACTTGCTCTGTTCAGCTTTGGTGGAACTCGTAGAGTCAACAACATAGCATTCCAATAACTCAACGTTCTTCAACTCAACAACTCTTGATCTTTGAAGCTCTAGACTATATATACTCCTTCAAAATCTTCCCATTGGAATATAGCCGTTGGGATCTATTTGAATTGCTTCGCAGATCTTGAGTTATTTGGTGCAGACTACCTCAGAGTTGTCAACTCTCCGTATCAGGCAGGTAGTCATCTTTATTTCTTCTTTCTGATTCCTCGATCAGAACATCAAGAATTGTCCTTTTGCATTGATGCTCTCAATTAGTAACGTTCGAATATCAATCTTTAGATTAAACTGTTGCCAATGTTTCAATCTTCATATGATCAAACTCTACGATTCTGATACAGATATTCTTGGACCTGATCGTAGTGTGTTTTTTTGAATGTTGATCTTTGACTTGTTGAGACAACACTACGATTCTGAAGAGTGTTCATTGGATCATTAATATAGAACACCTCTTCCTTCACTTGTGCAATTCTTCAATGCTTCTGTTTACCTTGACTTACATTAGGTACTGATAGCTTGACTGATTACTTTGGCCCTCCTTAACTTTAAGACTTATCAAACTTGACATGCTCAGTCTCTTTTTCCTTGTGATCTCCTGTTCACATATCATCAATGGTTTGACCCATGTTTTATCTTCTTTGTCTGTTCTATATAGGTTGGCTAGTGTCTCTGTTATAGATCCCATCAATTTCTGCTTCTAATCTGGTAAACACTATGATCCTGGTTAATCCCAAGATCGTTTTCTTGTTCTCTTGATAGCTACTACACTTACTGACTTTCTTTAGTCCGTCACTTTTACTGAAGTCTTCTTCTGATCGACTTGTGGATGACTTCATCTTAACTGGCTTCACAACTTAATATGGATGTTGATTGGGTTGGCGCTTAGATCTTCTGTTAGCTTACATGCCATTCATTGAGTGCTCTCTGGTTTCCTTCAGGTTGAATGTATCTTTGCAACTCAGACCAGAGGCTTCATACTTTGAATATTCTGGGAGTGATCATTTATTGAGAATCATGTTGACTCTACGATTCTGCCTTGGCGTTGTGAGCACCTATGTTGAAACCTTAGTTCTACAGACTACGATTTAGCTTTGGTTCTGCAGACATTACGACTCCTAGATCAGATCCTGACAGACTACGATTTCTTTCTTTATGGTTGTTGTCCTCGTCTGATCTGACTCGACTACGATCTCTGCCTCTGATATGATCTGTAAACTCCACTACTTCAAGTGTGGCCTACGATTCTTGACTTGGCTCTTCTGGATGCTCGGTCGGCTCTTAGACAGGTTGTCTCTATGATTCTGAACATGACTTCCTCAGAAGACTACGGCTCTGAGAAAGTTCTTCTTGACATACTACGATCATTCCTCGTCTCTCCTAGTAGACTACAAACTCCTAGATCTACTATCTTGTAGACTACGATTTCGCCTTGATAATTCTCGAGTTTTCTTGGACTCTCCTAGCAGAATACGATGCTGGTGCAGTGTTCGATGATCATACATGCCTATCTATTACATTATAAGATCAACCTAACAAGCTTGATCTTTCTATATTTATAGTCCTTGTACATCATTTCTTTTTAAGGACTTTACAAAGCTATTTTGCTTATGTAGGATCAACCTAACATATTTGATCAATTCATTCTAAGTCCTTGTACATATATTCCAATTATCTATCAAAGGACTTTACAGCTTTCCTTAATGCAAGCATACTTGCATATTCATTCATTTATATCATAATCAAATCATATATAGATAGGAATAACATTCTCATGTATATTCCTAACATATGGTGCCAACCAAAGAGATAAGATATTCAATTCAAATTAACAAAGGGCTCCATTATAACCTTAGAGCCAATAATTAGGTCATAGCTCTTAAACTAAACATAAGTAGCAATATAACAATATTTATGGATTAAAAAATCAAAGGAAACAAATAGATAAGAATAATCTCTGTCAAGCTTCTTCGGTCTCCAAGAATTCCAATCTTTCAAGCTTTCCAATCCATATTGCTAACTTCTCTTGAGCTCCAAGATATCCCAAACATCTCCCTAATCTACCTAAACTATATGTACAAACATAACCTACTATGAAATGAAGAGGAAATTACAAAAGAAAAGAGAGAGTCTAGTTCCCAGAGAATCATAATGATATATCTTTAAGGAGGCTACTCCCCTCTTCTTATATATGTGTTTCCCTCTTTAGCTAGGTCAAAATCAGCACTTGTTTGCCTGGGAACCGGAGGTGGCGCTACAACGCTAAGTTTAAATCTTGGAATGGCACTGCAGCGCCATTTTGTAAAGGAATTGGGATATTTGCATCATTTGTGATGATGTCACTATTTGCTGAGAGAGGCGTTCTAACGCTTGAGTTTAAGACTAGCATAGGCGCTGCAGTGCCGGTATGGGAAATTTTGTGACACCCCCAAATTCGGGTACTTCATTCCCACAAGATTTGGTGTTCACTTGATAAAAACATTCATTTCTAACTACTCAAATATAATAAAATTTAACAATAAACATTCATCGGGAATAGGCATGTGAATGATATTCACATTTACATATGATTTGATTATGATATATATATATATATATATATATATATATATATATATATATGAATGAATAATATGCAAGTATTCTTGCATTAAGAAAAGCTGTAAAGTCCTTTGATAGATAATAGAAATATATGTACAAGGACTTCGAATGAATTAATGAAATATGTTAGGTTGATCCTACATAAGCAAAATATCTTTGTAAAGTCCTTAAAAATAAATGATGTACAAGGACTATAAATATAGAAAGATCAAGCTTGTTAGGTTGATCTTATAATGTAATAGATAGGCTTGTTTGATCGTCGAGCACTGCACCAAAAGTCGTACTCTGCCAGGAGAGTCAAGGTTAACTCGAGAGCTATCGAGGTAGAATAGAAGTATACAAGATAGTAGATCTCGAAGTTCGTAGACTGCCAGGGGAAACAAAGAAGGATCGTCGTGTGTTGAGTAGAACTTCTTCAGGATCGTAGAGTGCTAAGGAAGTCATGTTCAGAATCATAGAGACAGCCTGCCTACGAACCGATCAATCATCTACCGAAGCCAAGTCAGAAACATAGACTACACTCGGAGTCGTAGAGTCTACCGATTCCGAAGCCAAGTCAAGGATTATAGAATGCACTCGAATTCATAGAGTCTACCGATGCCGAAGCCAAGTCAAGGATCGTAGACTACACTCTGAGTTCGTAGAGTGCATTGATTACATGCAGGGATCGTAGTCGAGCAAGATCAGATGAAGACAACAAGCACAAGGTAGAAACCGTAAAGTGTCAAGATCTGATCTCAGGATCGTAGTGTCTGCACAGCCGAAGCTGAATCGTAGAGTGCATAACTACGACCTCAACAGAAGTGCTCACAATGCCAAGGCAGAATCGTAGAGCATATACGGTTCTCAACAAATGAGCACTCCCAGAATATCCAAAGGAATGAAGCCTCTGGTTAGCACTGCAAAGATACATCCCACATTAAGGGAACCAGAGAGCACTCAACGAATGGCATGCAGGCTTGCAGAAGAACTAAGCACCAACCCAATCAGCATCAAGATTGAGTTGAAAGGCCATTCGAGATGAAGTCTTCCACAAGAAGATCCAAAGAAGACTTCAGTAGCTGACTGAGGAAAGTCAGCAAATACAGTAGCTGTCAAGTGAACAGAAGACAACGATCTTGGAAGCAATAAAGATCGTAGTGTTTGCCAAATAAAGAAAGAACTGATGGAAGGTGAACCGAGATATTGGTCAGCCTCTGAAGAGCAAGGCTAAAGTGATTAAGTGTAGGGTCAGTCCATTGATGATAAGTGAACGGGAGATCACAAGGAGAAAGTGAGCTGGACGCGCCACAAGTCTGAAGTGTCTTGATATTCAGAAGGGGACCAAAGAAAGGAATTAGGCCATCAGTCTCTGAGAACAGTCGAAGTAAACAGAAGTATTGAAGCACTGCACAATAGAAGGAAGAGGTGGTCTATATTGAAGATCCAATCAACACTCTTCAAGATCGTAGTGTTAACTCTACCAGTCAATGAGCAACAGTCAACAAGACACTACGATCAGGTCCTCGAAGACATACATCAGAATCGTAGAGTTCGAACACCTGAAGATTGAAGCATTGGCAACGGTTCAATCTGAAGGATGACATTCGAAAAAAATCTTATTGAGAGCATCGATGCAAAAGGACAGCCTCTGATCGAAAAACTAGAAACTCGAGATCTGTAAAGATATTTAAATAGCCTTCAACAGCTACTTTCCCATGGAAGGATTGGGAAGTATAAATGAGGAAGAGCTTCAAAGATCAAGGGTTGCTGGAGTTGCCGAGTTTGGAGAGAAGGTGGACTGATTTAAACAATGTGAAATAGTGAGTCCGAAGGCTCACTCTACGATCCACCAAGAACACTCAGAAGTCAGACAAAGAAAGAAGTAGAAGTGTGAGTTCTACTATGTAGAAGTGAGAGTTCTACTACATGAAGAGTGTTCTGAAATTCCGAGAGAAAGAAGAGCATCATGTCATCTTGATGTCCATCATGGGAAGACTCTAAGTACAATAGAGAAGAGCATACAGTCATTTTAGCAAGTCCATCATGAGAAGGCATCAAGTAGCAAGAAGGGAGATCACAATGCCATCTTGGTGTCAAGCATGAGAAAGCTTCTAAGTACCTAACAGAAGAGCTTACAGTCAGCTTAGAAGTCTCTCATGTGCAGCCACCAAGTACCAAGGAGAATGATCTTCAAGGCAGTACCTCAAGGGGTCATCCGAAGTGGTTGAGTAACTGAAGAAGTTGAGTATCATGCAACACTCAACTGCTCTTCAAGGATGATCAAGCTAAGCTGCTAAGTATAGAAGATGTTCAGAGCATGAAGAAATCTTAGCAGCTGTAACATTCCAGAATTTTAAATTATAATATTAAATATTTATTGAATTATATAAGTATTTAATGGATATGTTTATTGTTGAATAAATAATTGTTCAATTTGAGTTGATGTGGTTTAGTTAATTATTGTTGAATAAATAATTGTTCAATTTGAGTTGATGTGGTATAATTAATTATTTGTTGAGTAAATAATTAAGGAGTTAAGAAAATTAATTATTATGATATTATATACTAATTTAATTTACTAATTTAGCTAGAGAGCTTATTAAATGAATGATAATATTTTAA
The DNA here is from genome assembly GCA_020205615.1 of Panax quinquefolius. NCBI lineage: Eukaryota > Viridiplantae > Streptophyta > Magnoliopsida > Apiales > Araliaceae > Panax > Panax quinquefolius. Next base: position 90,285,721 of record CM035162.1, read on the forward strand.
TTGGAAATTGTAATTAAAATAAGGTGTTAGTTAGTTTAATAAAATTAAAATAATAAATGAATTATAATTATGTGTTAATGATTTATGTGTTAAAGTAATTTAATAGATTAATATTTGAATTAATTTACTTGATTATTTAATTAAATAGAAGTGTGACAAATAACCTTGCTATAAAGGAGTTATCAAAATAAATTAAAGGAGTTTGATTCAGTTTTGCCAAACATGGCATAATGCCTATTAAGTCTTTATTCTAATTGTGTTTTACCAAACAAGGCATAAGGATTAAAGGATTATATGTTAGTTAGTTTGCCAAACAAACCTTATGGCTTTTGATTTTCAAATTTTTATAACTGATGTCAGTTAAAATCCTATACTTAATATCTATTATTATTATTATTATTATTATTATTATTATTATTATTATTATTATTATTATTATTATTATTATTATTATTATTATTATTATTATTATTATTATACGTTATATGATAATACGTGTGTTAGACTAGAGAAAGAAAAAGAAAGACTCAGTTGAAGAAAAAGGGAGAGAAGAAGAAAACTCTAGAGAGAAATTGAGAGAATCCTAACATGTTTTGATAAAGCAATTGGGAAAAGAAGGTTCCATCAAAAAGGAAGGGTATCATCTTCTTAATCATAGGTAGGATCTTAATCCTTTTATTTTTATAGTTTAGTTTTTTTCTTCTAAAAGTTCTTTGTAAAAATCTTCATGAAGGATAAATTATTTGTTATATATGGCTTTATATGATGAATTAGTGTTGTGAAACCATTTTCATTAGTTTATATATGAGCATAGTCAATGAAATGATGTATGTATGCAATTTGTGAAGAAAAATATATTATAGAGTGTTCATATGAATATAGTTAGTTTAAGGTAAAATTAAGGTTTAATTAGTTGTTAAATTTATAAATTTACTATTGAATTTGAAAGAGTATGTATAATCATAACCAAAGTATTTTAAATTAACTGTTTTGGTTGAAAAACAAAATCACAGTGTTGATTTTCATTGAAAACATCAAAAATGGTGTTTTTGCCAAAAATAATGGAATTGGGTGTTGTAAATTTGATGTTTGTGTTAGTTTATGGTTAGAATCATGTTAAGAGCCTTTATAATATGTTTACATGAAATCTCTGTATGTATTACATGTAATTAGTTTGTTAGATTAGAGCTTGTAGGCTAATTTGGCTTTTTGTTCTTACTATTGCCGAGCTTGGTCGCCGAATTCTGGAGTTTGGCGTCGTGAACGTGGTCCAAAGTAAGTTTAAGTTTTTGCTTCATAGCAAACGCCACGTCAGAACACAAATCATTGATGTCGTGTGGTCAGTGGCAAGTTACCATACTCACCAAAGACCGCAACGATTAACTACTGATGTAAATTGTGTCGCCACAAAGTCGGAGTTAGCGTAATGGTCTGACAATTTTGTTTAATTATACAAAGTCTGAAAATAAATGTTATATGGACTAATAAATTATGATTTCAGTAGTACTAAACTAAGAATGAGCATGTTATCAAGGGATAACTAGTATTAGTATTAATGTAATTCGATTATGTGAATTGATAGTTAAACCTACATGATGTATATACTTGTTTATATATATAAAATGTTGGTACTGACTAATTGTGTAATGATGACATATGTATAGGGTATTGAAATTCAAGTTGTAAACTTTAGCTTGTGCTCAAGGCAAGTTCTCTAACTCTACTTTTATAATTGTGCGAGTATCTAAACTCTATTTGAGCAAGTTCTCTAATCCTAAAACTTCATTATGCAAGTTTAATTTCGTTGAGTACTTTATTACTTTTAATTCAATTATAATTGCTAACTCTACACTTTCGTAGAGCTAGATTGTCTATTATTGAGAAAGCTCTTGTACCTATTGTTCATGAGGATGCAAGTATTCTAAAATCTTATATTTTAATATTGAGCAAGTTCCTTTAATATATAACTTGTCATTTAGCATGCGAGTCGCTATATTTTAATATTCTAGTATTAAACAACTTTATCGTTCAAATTACTATTCAATATGCATGCTTAGTACCCAATTTTCAATAACCTTGAATTGATATTGTTCAAACAAATTATGTTATGATTATTCAGTGTTTATGCTATTAGATTATTCCTAAAGCATTATATTAAATTACAAATATCGATTCAGTTATGATTATTCCATAGGACACAGTTAGTTCTTTTGTATTCAACTAATCCTTAGTTGATGACCGTTGAACTCTAAATTTCCTTGTAATGTATCCAAACCAAACCTACTTTGGTGCGGACTTTTATTCTAAATACTGAGATGAACAACTGTTTTATTAGATGTTTACGCTTAGAGTTAAAATGGTTGTGCAGAATACATTGTACGAAGGGTTGATCCCCCTAAGTACGTGGAGTCCTTATAGTCTTAGGACTGTTAAAGTTAAAGTTGAAAGATTACTTATAACTGTGGACATGATTCGTGGTCATTAGACCCTCAGTAATATATTTCAGAAAGTTAATAGAACCTATCATCCAGTTCTATTGAGCCTAATTTTTGGCAAATATTGTAATGTTGTAAAGTTATTCATTCTTATTTCAAGTGAACTTTGTTTGCTCACTCTTGCATATTATATACTTATTGCAGGTAAGGTTGAGACGGTAAATGAACCTACAACTAGCAAGGGAAATGGAAAAATGTACAAGTGATGAAGACTTGTAATTTTAATTTTATCATTATGATAATAGACTTTTTTATAATGACAGGATCTAATAATTTAATTTCCGCCTTTGAATGATTGTAATTTAAGTTTAATCCTGTATGGGCAGCTTTTTATTATTCAATTTTATTATGATTGGGTAGTTAGAAATGAATGTTTTGATTAAGTGAACACCAAATCTTGAGGAAATGAAGTACCAGGATTTGGGGGTGTCACAAGTTGGTATCAAAGCTTTAGGTTATGAACCTTAGGTGGGGAAAAAGCCTTAGGAAGTAACCTTTAAGAAGATAGTGGAGATAACTCTTATCGAGTTTTTAAGGAAGAAGTAATAAAACATTTATGTGCTTATGTGTTTATAGTTTATGTACTCATGAGTGTCGAGTAGTAATGATTAATAATTAAAACTTTAAAAATTTGTTGTCAGGATAACTAATGTCGGAGAATCCAGTCAGACTAGGGAGGAGGGACCTCAAATACCTATAGAGGAGGAGCCTCGCGACATTCAGGTAGTTTGGGAACAACTACTGCCACGGGAGTCAGCCCCGTTGGTCACAGTAGTTGAAGATGAGGATGATGACGTGGAAACGGATGAGGAGGATCCCATTGAGTTACCACAAGAGGATGAGGATGATGAGGACGAGGAGGAGGAGACTCCATTAACCTCGATGGCTGCTCGTATGCACGATGAAGTCTACGACCGTAACGTGAAACTTCAGGATACAGTTGAGGAGTTGCAGGAGATAGTAGCTGAACAACAAACTACAATGTCACAAAAAGACGGCGGGATCCAGGATCGTAAGGAACGACTGACAAATGCCGAGGAGAAACTAGTACAAACTTAAGGAGAAAAAGAATAATTGATCGAGATGGTCACTGAACTGAAATACAATTTGAAGGAAGAAGCTACCAAGAGGGAGAGAGCTGAAGACACATACGAGGAAGTTTATCAAGGAACTGGAAGAGCAGTAAGGGACGCACAAGCAAAGAGGATGAAGATGGAAGAGATGGATAAAGTATTTAACACCGCAGTTAATCGAGCTGAAGATCAGGTAATGGGATATCCTATTCAGTTCGAGACGCTGCCATCACACGTATTTGATCGCAGAACAATGTTCCGGGGCATGGAGGAAGAACGTGATAGGGCTATGAAGTATCTTAATAGAACATCGTAGTTGTTGTACGATGAATATAAGGTTAAATAAATTGTAAATCAAAAGTGTTATGCAACCTATGGGATATGACTATGATGTTGTCCTAAAACTTTTGTAGTTCAGGAAAGTAATGTAGATAGCAGTGATGCTATTGTTTTATGTTTTCAAAAAGGTTATGAATAAATAAAAGTTATTACTTTATTCAAAGTGTTATGTGTTATGTGGTTAATTCTTTTGGAGGAAAGTTAAGTAGAAATTACTTAAAAGAGTTGAATAATAATCTGATGAATGCATCTTAACAGAAAATGCCTCCCTAGACGTCAACCACCACTGTAGAGAACCACTGAAGGAACCAATAACGACAATGTTGATGGTAACCCCGTTCAACAACTAGTGACGCTACTGACAGGAGCGTTGCAGAATCAACCACAAAACCATGGTACAACGTTTAAGGACTTCAAGGCGGTTGGACCACCTGAATTTCGTGGGTCCAAGAATCCAGTCGAAGCACATAACTAGATTATGGAGATAGAAAAGGTGTTCGATGTCGCTAGGGTAGGGGATGATCACAAGACTGCTTTCGCAACATTCATGTTGAAAGCAGAAGCTAGTTATTGGTGGCAGGCTAATAAAACTCGTGAAGGGCCAGGGGTGATGACATGGGATAGGTTTAAGGAGTTGTTCTTCGAGACCTATTTCCCAGAGAGTTCAAAGTGTCAGTTAGAAGTGCAGTTTCTGGAACTAAAGCAAGGAACGATGACGGTGTCTGAGTATGCAGCTAAGTTCAACGAATTAGCGAGGTTTGCGCCATATCAAGTCAGTACAGATGAACGTAAGGCGAAGAGATTTGAATAGGAATGAAGCCCAGGTCAGACAAGAAGGTTTCTGTTCCGATTGAAGCGTTTGCGGCATGATGGAGAAAGGCAAGATTACCAAGGTGTAAAGAAGGCGTTGACAAAGTTCAATCAGGAACAAAAGAAGAAAAAGAATGAGGCAGAGATTAAGAATGGAGGTGGTAGTGGTGAAAAAAACAACAACAACAACAACAACAGTTTGAAGAGGAAGTGGAATGGGAACATGGGTGCTGGAAACTGATAAATGGATTTTATATACACGAATTGATATTCATTTCAAGTTTAAATTCGTAGTTATCTTCATGTTTTGTGTTCATTCTTACTCATTTCATGTTATTTTATGTGTAGGGTGGTCATGGATGCAAGAGGTGAAGAATGGCGGAGTTTTGGAGCAAAAGAGGAAAAACGCATGAAAGCGGAAAAATCGATTAGCGAAGAGCATACATGCCAGGGGTTGGTATTTTAACCTTGCATTACCACGGGGTGGGGTCCCATTTTTTGGATGTGTCCTATTCGGTTTTGACTTCTACTGGTGCTCGGTTTTTGGGACTCTGTTAGACGCCTGGACTCTATATGAAGGGGATTTCGACCAGGAGAGAAGGAGAGCTTGATATTACTTTGAAAAACAACAATCATACAACACACGGAGCATAATTCAAGAGCGATTTCCAGGATTCAAGAGCAAACTTTGGAGGAGTAATTTTTAGAGATTGTCACGACGGTTGCAAATCGAGGCTACGTGAAGGGGTTTTCATTATTCTTTTTCTCTTTAGTCTTATTTGTAATTGGAAGGATGTTTTCAACAAATTATTCAGTTTTTAATTCATTCGTTATGAACTAATTCACTTATTAGACTTGTGATGGATCTTTGGGTGAAACGATGATTCTATAGCTTTGATTTCCATTTCAATAATATATCTTCAGTTTATCTATGTTAATTTGAGCGTGAATTTATGAATTTCCTGATCAACAATTTTTCGTGGATTTGAAAGGAATCGAGAGAGGAGATTCGAATCTAGACCTAGATAATATAGCATGTGTCATTAATATTTTCGATAGCAGATTTTTGATTATTGTTAAGGTAGAGATACGCTTGACATCACATGTAATCGTATAGAGAGCTTAAGCTTAAATCTTCTTTAACTGCAATTCACATAGAAATATAGTGAGTTGGTTAATTTAGGTGTTTAACGGATTTCTATCTTAACTGTGGATTGATGTTAATACGGTATTAGTGCATCGAGAGGTGGCTATTACTACATTCGTGTTCTTAATTAATAAACTGGGATATTAAATTGAGTTTGAATAATGGTTTGAAAATCAGAGTGAAGCTCAAGGTGAAATCATGAGTCTAATTCTCCATTAATTGTTTGAAATTCTGGATTTTGATATTGGTGACTATTTTGTGATAGTTTACTTATTTATTAATTTAGTTTTTTATAGTTTTAAAACCATTGAATTGAATAGTTTAATAGAATTAGAATTAATAGAAAATTGATAATTGTGAAGTTAAAATTCTTGATAATTTATCCTCGTGGGAACGATACTCTATTCACTACTATATTACTTGTTGACCACGTACACTTGCGTGTTTTGCGCGTATCTATTTTACCCAACAAGTTTTTGGCGCCGTTGTCGGGGACAATTTAGCCGAGATTTTAATATTTTATTACGATATCAGTTTAATTAGTCCAGTTTTACTTAAACATTTTTTTTCGTGTTTCTCCTATTTCAGGTTTTTGATATTGGTTTATGCAAACGCGATCCAAACATCCAGACTTGCTTCCTTTTGAGGACGACATTGAAAGAATATTTCAGAGGTTAAGTAAGTGGATCGATGACACGAGGAACGAATTCGAAAATTCTGATCAGGAAGAAACGATGGCTATCTAAGACCAGAAAGCATTGAGGGATTTTGCCACACCTAGGGTGATTGATCTGCAGTCGAGCATCACTAGGCCTGCAATAGCTGCGAACACTTTTGAAATTAAGCCTGGGACCATTCAGATGATGCAGAACTCATGTCAGTTTGTGGGAATGGCAAACGACGATCCGAATGAGCATTTAATCAGTTTTTTGGAAATGTGCGACACGTTCAAGTACAATGGGGTGTCGGATGAGGCAGTGAGACTTCGCTTGTTCCCATTCACTTTATGGGACAAGGCGAAGAGTTGGTTACATTCTCTTCTACCGGGTTCGATCACTACGTGGGAAGACTTGGCTCAAAAATTTCTTACCAAATTTTTCCCACTAGCGAAGACTGCGAAAATGAGGAATGACATCACAATGTTTGAGCAGCAAAATGGGGAGTCACTATATGAGGCATGGGAGCGATACAAGGAATTACTCAGAAAGTGCCCACATTGTGGATTGCCTAAGTGGTTACAAATGAACACCTTCTATAACGGGCTATATGGAAATGTCAGAACCAGCATTGATGCGGCTTCGGGCGGTGCATTCATGGCTAAGAGTTACGAGGACGCATACAATTTGATCGAAATAATGGCGAAAAATAACTACCAGTGGCCCATAGCAAGATTGACACAGGCTAAGGCGGTTGGGATTTTGGAATTAGATGGGGTGTTAGCTATACAAGCATAGATTTCTGCACTGTCCAAGAAGTTTGACACTATGAATGATAAGGTTAATACTATGACTTGGGCTCAAGTTCAGCAGGTGACGATAGTATGTGAATTGTGTGTGGGTGATCATCCGACAGATCAGTGCGCGATTAACCCAACATCAGCCCAATTCATAGGCATTTATAACAGAATTCCACAAAATACATACCAAAACACCTACAATCAGGGGAATAGGAACCACCCAAATTTCTCATGGAGCAATAACTAGCAAAATCAAGCTCCACGACCATCATATCCCCCTAGTTTTTAGAGTCATCAACAACCGGTTCAACATCTGTAAAGGAAATCAAATTTCGAGGAAATGGTGTCGAAGTTCATAACCAGCGCTGATGAATTAATAAAAAATCAAGCAATGGTGATGAAAAGTCAAGAGATTTCAATCAAGAATTTGGAAAATCAGATTGGATAGATGGCGTTAGCGATGAATAATAGACCACAAGGAACATTACCTAGCGACACTAAGAGAAATCCAAAGGGTAGTCATGAGCAATGTCAAGCAGTTATGTTGCGAAGTGGAAAACATCTTGGGGGTAATAATGCAGAAAATTCAGCAGCACAGGAGGAAAAGGTTGATGACTGTAACGTGGTGGAGGGTAACAAAAATGAGGAAATAAAGTTAAACAATGAGCCAATTGTTTTTCCTCCACCACCGTTTCAGCAGAGGGTCCAAAAACAGAAATCAGATAAGCAGTTTGCAAAGTTTTTAGACGTGTTCAAGAAACTCCAGATTAACATCCCATTCGAAGAGGCCCTAGAGCCAATGCCGAGTTATGCGAAGTTTATGAAGGGAATTCTGTCGTGGAAGAAGAAATGGGAAGAATTTGAAATAGTGGCACTAACAGAGGAGTGTAGTGCAGTGTTACAGAAGAAGCTATCACCAAAACTCAAAGACCCGGGGAGCTTTACTATCCCGTGCACGATCGGGAAGATGTCGTTTAACAAATGCTTATGTGATTTGGGGGCGAGTATAAACCTGATGCCATTATCGGTATACTCAGAATTGGGTTTGCCCGTGCCAAAGCCTACAAATATTTCATTGCAGTTGGCGGATAGGTCAGTCACATATCCGAGAGGCATTGTAGAGGACATTCTGGTTAAAGTGGATAAGTTTATATTCCCTGCAGACTTTATCACACTGGATTTCAATGAAGATAAGAACATCCTGATCATCCTAGGGAGACCTTTTTTGGCCACGGGAAGGACACTCATAGACGTGCAAAAAGGAGAACTTACAATGAGGGTCCAAGATCAAGAAATAAAATTCAATGTGTTCAAGGCCATGAAATACCCTATGGAAGAGGAAGAGGAAGAGTGTTATAGAATGGATTTAATTGAGCAAATTACCAGCGAAGATATTAGCAAGAGTTTGATCAATGATCCGTTAGAAAAAACCTTTTTGGGGGATGAAGAAAAAGACGACCCAGAATTTGTGGACTTATTACAAATGCTAGACTCGTTGCCACAAGTTAGCCGATTCAGAGCACCGTTTGAACCTCTGCACACCGAGGAGACAGTTGCAGAAAAATTGAAACCATCATTGGAGGAGTCATCGACATTGGAACTTAAGCCACTCCCTAAACATCTCAAGTATACGTATTTAGGCAATTCAAATTCTTTACCTGTAATTATTTCTGCCGCATTTAACGAATTACAGGAAGAAAAGTTGCTGTGTGTGCTTAGGGATCACAAATCAGCGATTGGATGGACGATTGCGGACATAAAAGGCATTAACCCATCATTTTGCATGCACAAGATTCTGATGGAGGATGATGCAAGTCCATCAGTGGAGCATCAATGTTGACTTAACCTAATCATGAAGAACGTGGTCAAGAAGGAAATTCTGAAATTATTGGATGCCGGTATCATATATCCAATTTTCGACAGTAAATGGGTAAGTCCGATTCATTGTGTGCCGAAGAAAGGGGGAATGACGGTGATACAGAATGAGGACAATGAGTTAATTCCAACAACGACTGTGGCAAGTTGGAGGGTGTGCATCAATTATAGGAGATTGAATAAGGCAACCCGAAAGGATCATTTCCCGCTATCTTTTATTGATCAAATGTTAGACAGGTTAGCGGGACATGAGTTTTACTGTTTATTGGATGGATACTCGGGATATAATTAGATCACCATCGCTCTTGAGGATCAAGAAAAGACAACATTTACATGCCCTTACGGCACATTTGCATTTAGGAGGATGTCATTCGGGCTATACAACGCACCAGCAACTTTCCAACGGTGTATGATGGCTATTTTTTCAGATATGGTGGAGAAGAATGTTGAAGTCTTCATGGACGATTTCTCGGTCTATGAAAACAACTTTGATACTTGCCTAGAGAATCTGGTCATGGTGTTGCAGCAATGTAAAGATACAAACCTCATACTCAATTGGGAAAAATGCCACTTCATGGTTGAAGAGGGCATAATTTTGGGCCATAAGGTGTCGGCTCAAGGATTGAAGGTGGACACAGCAAAGTTGGATACGATCGAGAAACTACCTCCACCAAGCTTAGTTAAGGGTATTAGAAGTTTTTTGAAGGCATGCTGGGTTCTACAGGAGGTTCATAAAAGACTTCTCTAAGATTGCAAAACCTCTATGCAGTCTTTTAGAGAAGGATGCTACTTTCAACTTTACTGCGGAATGCAAGTTCGTGTTTGAATTGTTGAAGAAGAAATTAACTACAGCCCCCGTGATAGTCGCACCGGACTGGAAAATGCCATTCGAGCTTATGTGTGATGCGAGCGACTATGCGATTGGGGCTGTTTTGGGATAAAGAAGAGACAAGGTGTTTCACGCCATATACTATGCAAGCAAAACACTCACAAAGACTCAAATGAATTACACTACAACGGAAAAGGAATTGCTTGTCGTGGTGTACGCGTTCCACAAATTCTGGGCATACTTGATCGGGAATAAGGTAATAGTCTACACGGATCATTTGGCGATTCGGTACCTAATAGCGAAAAAAGATGCTAAGCCACGCCTTATCCGATGGAATCTCCTACTTCAAGAGTTTAATTTAGAAATTAAAGATAGAAAGGGGACAGAGAATCAAGTTGCCGACCATTTATCAAGGCTGGAAAATCCAAAGAAAACAGATGAAGATAGATGGGCGATCAACGACTCATTCCCGGATGAGTAACTATTTGGGTTGAATGCAGAATTTCTGTGGTAAGCAGATTTCGCAAATTTTGTGGTAAGCAAAATGCTTCCCCCGGATCTTACATGACAACAGAAAAAGAAGTTTCTTCATGACGTCAAGTGGTACATGTTGGATGAGTTGTATCTATTCAAGCAGTGCGCCGATAACATGATTCGACGATGTATCCCCTACAGTGAAGTCCACAATATACTGTAAGAATGCCACTCATCGGCATATGGTGGACATTATGGGAGTGAGCGCACCGCAACAAAAGTGCTTCAATTCGGGTTTTATTGACCTACATTGTTCAAAGACGCCCACCAATTTGTGAAAACATGTGATAGATGCCAAAGGGTGGGAAACATATCAAAACGGAATGAGATGCCCCTATAAATAATTCTTGAAGTGGAAATCTTTGATGTATGGGGCATCGATTTTATGGGACCATTCCCTTCGTCTTTGAGCAATCAGTATATTCTGCTCGCGGTAGATTATGTCTCGAAATTGGTTGAAGTTGCAGCACTACCATCTAACGATGCCAAGGTGGTCCTCAAATTCCTATAGAAAAACATTTTCACGAGGTTTGGCACGCTAAGAGCAATAATCAGTGATGAAGGTAGTCACTTCTACAATAAGTCATTTACAGCTCTTTTGGCTAAATATGGGGTTAACCACAAGGTGGCTACAGCGTATCACCCTCAAACTAATGGACAGGCCGAGGTATCAAACAGGGAAGTTAAGAAGATATTGGAAAAAGTCATAAATCCGAGTCGGAAAGATTGGTCACTTCGGTTGGATGACGCATTATGGGCATACCGGACTGCATACAAAACACCAATCGGGATGTCACCTTATCAACTCTTGTACAAAAAAGCATGTCAATTACCGTTGGAGCTACAGCACAAGGCCTACTGGGCCATACAGAAATTGAATTTTGATCAAGCCGTTGTAGGAGAAAAAAGGCTACTCCAACTAAATGAGCTTGACGAATTCTGACTCCAAGCTTACGAGAATGCCAAGATATAAAAAGAAAAGGTTAAAAGATGGCACGACCAAAAAATTGTGCAACGAACATTCGAGCCGGGTCAATCAGTCCTCTTGTTCAACTCACGGCTGTGATTGTTCCTAAGAAAGCTTAAGTCGAGATGGTCGCTATAAAATGCATATTTCCTCATGGCGTCGTTGAACTCTACAGGCGTAATCCATTAGAGACGTTCAAGGTCAATGGTCAACGGATAAAGCATTACTGGGGTGGTGAGTCGAACTGGGACGCTGACGACATGACCCTCGCCGATACACAGTAAAACAGGAAGTAGTCAGGCTGAACGACTTAAGCGCTAATTGGGAGGCAACCCAACTTTTCATTATTTTTCATAGTTCATGTTTAATTGTTAGGATGTAGTTTTTAGTAAGCGGTAGTTAGGTCTTATCAAGTAACACTTTTGCTAAAAATCTCAATGAAACTCCAAGTCGTAATTAATCTAACATATTACATGTTTTTGGTTGTAGGAGGGGTCCAACGTGAGTAAGAGCAACAACGGGCAAGCAAACAAACAAAATCGGAGAATTTTGATCTGCACTTTTTGAACCACAAAAGTCGAAGTCATGGCACTTCCATGGGGGGTGGCCTATTTTGTTTTAAACCCTTCGGCCTGTATGGGTCTTTGATTCTAGGTAGGCACATCAGCTGATACGCACGATCCTGTCCTATTTCCTCACACACAAGCCTGGTGCCATCTCAATTTTCTCTCCTAAACACAACCCACGTTTGACATCTCCTATCTACCTCTTCAACCCATTACCTACATCAAAACCTCATCCCCACTACTAATTCCCACGATCTCCACTACCCAAACTTCTCAATCACACATTACTCCCAACCACACCACCTCTATATATATCACTCCATCTCATCTCTACTTCTTCCCACAATGTATTTTCGAATTAGGGTATTTTGAGAGGTTGTTTTTTAGAGCAAATTCGATTGCTTACTTGGGGCTCCAACACATCCCTTCCATGTACACTAATTTCCAAGTTTAGATTTCAAAATTGGGTAACCTACCCCAACTGCACACCAAGTGTTTGACAAATTGACTGAACCAAGTTTTCGGGAAAGTTAGTGTTTACTAGCAAGAGTTAACTGCTAAAATTCATTGGCTTCTCAACCGACATCCAAACGCCAATGAGGGGAGGGTTCAAGCACCACTCAACCGCCACGAACTTACGATCGCATAAAATTTGTGAGTGTCGCCACCGTCGATCGGTATGAGTACATGCTAACCAAGGAACTCACGCCAGAGCGGGGATTGGCCCCCGAGTGGAATGATGGGGAGATGATGTCTCAGATTTACCAAAAGGGGTGGCTTCACTTCACTGAACATCCGATACCCGCCGTTGTGAACATTATCAAGGAATTCTATGCAAACGCCGAAGATAAAGCTCCTTTCAAAGCGTTTGTGCGGGGTCGCATGGTTTCATTCAGTGACGATGCCATTAATGCTTACTATCAGTTGTGGGTGCCACGACGTTGTCAGTATCCCCAATTGAGGGATTTTGACCCGAACTATGAGGAGGTTATTACAAATATGACAAAGCCAGACACATCTTGGACCAAAGGTAGAAAGGGAGGAACGGTGTTCAATAGCAAGGACCTTAGCCGGTATAGAAAGATATGGTACACATTTTTATGCCCAAAATTGCTTCCATCCCAACACACTTCAGACGTCACCAAAGAGAAGGCATTACTATTATACGCCATTGTGCAAGATTTCATTATTGACGTCAAGGCTATCATCAATTTCTCCATCCGCCGGTGTTTACGTGGGAATTTTTTGGGCGGTTTGCCACATCCATCACTTATATGTGCGTTGTGCCGCAACGCTGGGGTGAGATATTCTGATGATGAGCCCACTCAAATGCCGCTCGCTTTTCTTGATTCCAGAATGATTGCACGATATTCAGTTTGGGCAAGAGGAGAGTCACATCCACGAGGTTTGGGTTTTATTTTTCCATCGGCGTCGGAAGACGAAGTCGATGCCGAAGATACCTCGGGAGATGAGGATGAAACGATGGTAGATCAAGGAACCGAGCAGGTATCGCAGACCAAGGCAATATCTAGTCCTCAGTTCCTTGATTTCCAAAATCAGATGAATGCGCACAATAGGGCAGCACGCCGAGAAATACGGTGATTAGCGATGCGCCAAGATCACATGTTTGATGCCATGAACGCATCTTTCACCTCATTCAACACAACACTCCAAAGTTTCAACCCGGCGGCTCAATTTCCATATCAACAACCCGGACCATTACCTCGATTTCCTCCAAGTGATTCCGAATGAAGAAGAGAACCAACCACCTCCCCAGACTTAGACGATTCCAGGGAAGTCCTATTGCACTTAATTGTTATCCAATGAGGGCATTGTCTTATTTATGTTTGGGGGATTTATTTGTTTAGTTGCATGCATTTTGTTATTTTTGTTTTCATATCTAGTTTTGCATTGTTTTCATAAATGTTATCTAATATATATATATATATAAATAAAAATAAAATTTTAGTTAAATAGTGTGTTTGCATATGTCCAACGGTGTCGCATTTTTCATGTTATTTGTTGGCCAATGATGAGATTGTGAACAAGTTAACCAATATAGTATGGATTATTAGATTTGTGATATAATTTTTGTTATGAATCGATTCTTGGACTTGTTTGAAACTGTTATAAATAGGTTAGCACTAATAACATCTTTGTTGACCGGTCAGTTCAAATTGATACATAAAAAGCTTCTAAAGGATAACGTTAGGGTGAACTAGAAAATGACAAGGATAGGCAATGAAGGCTTACATTAGGAAAAAACCTAAGTTTGGGGGAATATTGTGGGGTATACAAGCTTTGAAATAAAAAATGGCGAAGAAAGAATGAAACATGTTGAGTCTTGTGGTGGGTTGAGGAAAAACACTCTCCATAAACACAAGCGTGAGATGGGGCGTAAAACGCACTCACCAACCATCTATCAAAAGAAAATGAAAAAAAAGGGAAATAATGATGGGGAAAAGAGAAAAAGAGCTCTCGTGAATAGAATGATAAAAAAAAATAAAAACAGAAAAGAAAGTATAAGTATCCTGCATGTACCCTTGAATTTGGTTTTGTTTAGTTTTAGTTAAGTACGAGCCTATCTTTGAGATTTTTATGTTTGCTCTGTATGATTCCTTCTAAGAAGTTGTTTATGTATTGAATTTGGGTCCGTATCAGTTATCTTAGATGTTGATCACACACGCACGCTATACCAGTGATAATTGTTCAAGATTTGAGAATTAATACGTAAGTGTGGATTGGTTTAGATAATTCGTGTTGTAAAGTTTCTTGTTTTCTCTGAGGTCGATGGGATAAGTTAGTTTATGCGATGTTGTTGGATTTTTAGGCATTTAGAATGTTATTGCATTTCATTGCATTGCATAGCATGTGGTTTGTTCTGTGCTCGAGGACTAGCACGGTTTAAGTTTGGGGGATTTTGATAAGTGGATTTTATATCCTCGAATCGATATTCATTTCAAGTTTAAATTCGTAGTTATCTTCATATTTTGTGTTCATTCTTACTCGTTTCATGTTATTTTAGGTGTATGGTGGTCATGGATGCAAGAGGTGAAAAATGACGGAGTTTTGGAGCAAAAGTGGAAAAAATGTATGGAAGCGGAAAAAATGGTTAGAAGTAGCATACTGTCACGAATGGCATTTTTAACTTGTACCCCACGGGAAATGGGTCCCATTTTCTGGATGTGTCCTATTCGATTTTGACTTCTGCTGGTGCTCGGTTTTTAGGACTCTGTTAGGCGCCTGGACTCTATATGAAGGGGATTTCGACCAAGAGAGAAGGAGAGCTTGATATTACTTTGAAAAACAACAATCATACAACACATGGAGCATAATTCAAGAGCGATTTCCAGGATTCAAAAGCAAACTTTGGAGGAGTAATTTTCAGAGATTGTCACGATGGTTGCAAAGCGAGGCTACGTGAAGGGGTTTTCATTATTCTTCTTCTCTTTAGACTTATTTGTAATTGGAAGGATGTTTTCAACAAATTTTTCAGTTTTTAATTCATTCATTATGAACTAATTCACTTATTAGACTTGTGATGGATCTTTGGGTGAAACGATGATTCTATAGCTTTGATTTCCAATTTAATAATATATCTTCAGTTTATCTATGTTAATTTGAGCGTGAATTTATGAATTTCCTGATCAACAACCCGGACCATTACCTCAATTTCCTCTAAGTGATTCCGATGAAGAAGAGCACCAACCACCTCCCCAGACATAGACGATTCCAGGGAAGTCCTATTGCACTTAATTTTTATCCAATGAGGGCATTGTCTTATTTAAGTTTGGGGGATTTATTTGTTTAGTTGGATGCATTTTGTTATTTTTGTTTTCATATCTAGTTTTGCATTGTTTTCATAAATGTTATCTAATATATATATATATATATATATATATATATATAAATAAAAAAAAATTTAGTTAAATAGTGTGTTTGAATATGTCCAACGGTGTCGCATTTTTCATGTTATTTGTGGGCCAATGATGAGATTGTGAACAAGTTAACCAATATAGTATGGATTATTAGAACTGTGATATAATTTTTGTTATGAATCGATTCTTGGACTTGTTTGAAACTGTTATAAATAGGTTAGCACTAATAACATCTTTGTTGGCCGAATTCGCCGTTCAAATTGATACATAAAAAGCTTCTAAAGGATAACGCTAGGGTGAACTAGAAAATGACAAGGATAGGCAATGAAGGCTTACATTAGGAAAAAACCTAAGTTTGGGGGAATATATGTGGGGTATACAAGCTTTGAAATAAAAAATGGCGAAGAAAGAATGAAACATGTTGAGTCTTGTGGTGGGTTGAGGAAAAACACTCTCCATAAACACAAGCGTGAGATGGAGCGTAAAACGCACTCACCAACCATCTATCAAAAAAAAAGAAAAAAAAGGGAAATAATGACGGGGAAAAGAGCAAAAGAGCTCCCGTGAATAGAATGATAAAAAAAAATAAAAACAGAAAAGAAAGTATAAGTATCCTGCATGTACCCTTGAATTTGGTTTTGTTTAGTTTTAATTAAGTCGTGCCTATCTTTGAGATTTTTATGTTTGCTCTGTATGATTCCTTCTAAAAAGTTGTTTACGTATTGAATTTGGGTCCGTATCAGTTATCTTAGATGTTGATCACACACGCACGCTATACCAGTGATAATTGCTCAAGATTTTAGAATTAATACATAAGTGTGGATTGGTTTAGATAATTCGTGTTGTAAAGTTTCTGGTTTTCTCTGAGGTCGATGGGATAAGTTAGTTTATGCGATGTTGTTGGATTTTTAGGCATTTAGATTGTTATTGCATTTCATTTCATTGCATAACATGTGGTTTGTTCTGTGCTCGAGGACTAGCACGGTTTAAGTTAGGGGGATTTTGATAAGTGGAATTTATATCCACGAATCGATATTCATTTCAAGTTTAAATTCATAGTTATCTTCATGTTTTGTGTTCATTCTTACTCGTTTCATGCTATTTTAGGTGTATGGTGGTCATGGATGCAAGAGGTGAAGAATGACGTAGTTTTGGAGCAAAAGTGAAAAAAATGCATGAAAGCGGAAAAATCAGTAAGAGCTAGCCATACCACGGGTGGTATTTTTAACCTTGTACCCACGTAGGAAATGGGTCCCATTTTTTGGATGTGTCCTATTCGGTTTTGACTTCTACTGGTGCTCAATTTTTGGGACTCTGTTTGGCGCCTGGACTCTATATGAAGGGGATTTCGACCAGGAGAGAAGGAGAGCTTGATCTTACTTTGAAAAACAACAATCATACAACACATGGAGCATAATTCAAGAGCGATTTCTAGGATTCAAGAGCAAACTTTGGAGGAGTAATTTTCAGAGATTGTCACGATGGTTACAAAGCGAGGCTACGTGAAGGGGTTTTCATTATTCTTCTTCTCTTTAGACTTATTTGTAATTGGAAGGATGTTTTCAACAAATTATTCAGTTTTTAATTCATTCGTTATGAACTAATTCACTTATTAGACTTGTGATGGATCTTTGGGTGAAGCGATGATTCTATAGCTTTGATTTCCAATTTAATAATATATCTTCAGTTTATCTATGTTAATTTGAGCGTGAATTTATTAATTTCCTGATCAACAACCCGGACCATTACCTCAATTTCCTCCAAGTGATTCCAATGAAGAAGAGCACCAACCACCTCCCCAGACTTAGACGATTCCAGGGAAGTCCTATTGCACTTAATTTTTGTCCAATGAGGGCATTGTCTTATTTAAGTTTGGGGGATTTATTTGTTTAGTTTGATGCATTTTGTTATTTTTGTTTGCATATCTAGTTTTGCATTGTTTTCATAAATGTTATCTAATATATATATATATATATAAATATATATATATATATATATATATATATTTATATATATATATATATAAATAAAAACAAAATTTTAGTTAAATAGTGTGTTTGAATATGTCCAACGGTGTCGCATTTTTCATGTTATTTGTGGGCCAATGATGAGATTGTGAACAAGTTAACCAATATAGTATGGATTATTAGAACTGTGATATAATTTTTGTTATGAATCGATTCTTGGACTTGTTTGAAACTGTTATAAATAGGTTAGCACTAATAACATCTTTGTTGACCGGTCAGTTCAAATTGATACATAAAAAGCTTCTAAAAGATAACGCTAGGGCGAACTAGAAAATGACAAGGATAGGCAATGAAGGCTTACATTAGGAAAAAACCTAAGTTTGGGGGAATATATGTGGGGTATACAAGCTTTTAAATAAAAAATGGCGAAGAAAGAATGAAACATGTTGAGTCTTGTGGTGGGTTGAGGAAAAACACTCTCCATAAACACAAGCGTGAGATGGAGCGTAAAACACACTCACCAACCATCTATCAAAAGAAAAAGAAAAAAAAGTGAAATAATGACGGGGAAAAGAGCAAAAGAGCTCCCGTGAATAGAATGATAAAAAAAAATAAAAACAGAAAAGAAAGTATAAGTATCCTGCATGTACCCTTGAATTTGGTTTTGTTTAGTTTTAGTTAAGTCGTGCCTATCTTTGAGATTTTTATGTTTGCTCTGTATGATTCCTTCTAAGAAGTTGTTTACGTATTGAATTTGGGTCCGTATAAGTTATCTTAGATGTTTATCACACACGCACGCTATACCAGTGATAATTGTTCAAGATTTGAGAATTAATACGTAAGTGTGGATTGGTTTAGATAATTCGTGTTGTAAAGTTTCTTGTTTTCTCTGAGGTTGATGGGATAAGTTAGTTTATGCGATGTTGTTGGATTTTTAGGCATTTGGATTGTTATTGCATTTCATTGCATTGCATAGCATGTGGTTTGTTCTGTGCTCGAGGACTAGCACGGTTTAAGTTTGGGGGATTTTGATAAGTGGATTTTATATCCACGAATCGATATTCATTTCAAGTTAAAATTCGCAGTTATCTTCATGTTTTGTGTTCATTCATACTCGTTTCATGTTATTTTAGGTGTATGGTGGTCATGGATCCAAGAGGTGAAGAATGACGGAGTTTTGGAGCAAAAGTGGAAAAAACGCATGAAAGCGGAAAAATCGATAAGAGATAGCCATACCACAAAATGACATTTTCTTTCTGTACCCGTAGGAAATGGGGTCCCATTTTCTGGATGTGTCCTATTCGGTTTTGACTTCTGCTGGTGCTCGGTTTTTGGGACTCTGTTAGGCGCCTGGACTCTATATGAAGGTGATTTCGACCAGGAGAGAAGGAGAGCTTGATATTACTTTGATAAACAACAATCATACAACACACGGAGCATAATTCAAGAGCGATTTCCAAGATTCAAGAGCAAACTTTGTAGGAGTAATTTTCAGAGATTGTCACGATGGTTGCAAAGCGAGGCTACGTGAAGAAGTTTTCATTATTCTTCTTCTCTTTAGACTTATTTGTAATTGGAAGGATGTTTTCAACAAATTATTCAGTTTTTAATTCATTCGTTATGAACTAATTCACTTATTAGACTTGTGATGGATCTTTGGGTGAAGCGATGATTCTATAGCTTTAATTTCCAATTCAATAATATATATCTTCAGTTTATCTATGTTAATTTGAGCGTGAATTTATGAATTTCCTGATCAACAACCCGGACCATTACCTCGATTTCCTCCAAGTGATTCCGATGAAGAAGAGCACCAACCACCTCCCCATACTTAGACGATTCCAAGGAAGTCCTATTGCACTTAATTTTTATCCAATGATGGCATTGTCTTATTTAAGTTTGGGGGATTTATTTGTTTAGTTGCATGCATTTTGTTATTTTTGTTTTCATATCTAGTTTTGCATTGTTTTCATAAATGTTATCTAATATATATATATATATATATATATATATATATAAATAAAAATAAAATTTTAGTTAAATAGTGTGTTTGCATATGTCCAACGGTGTCGCATTTTTCATGTTATTTGTTGGCCAATGATGAGATTGTGAACAAGTTAACCAATATAGTATGGATTATTAGAACTGTGATATAATTTTTGTTATGAATCGATTCTTGGACTTGTTTGAAACTGTTGAAAAAAGGTTAGCACTAATAACATCTTTGTTGACCGGTCAGTTCAAATTGATACATAAAAAGCTTCTAAAGGATAACGCTAGGGTGAACTAGAAAATGACAAGGATAGGCAATGAAGGCTTACATTAGGAAAAAACCTAAGTTTGGGGGAATATATGTGGGGTATACAAGCTTTGAAATAAAAAATGGAGAAGAAAGAATGAAACATGTTGAGTCTTGTGGTGGGTTGAGGAAAAACACTCTCCATAAACACAAGCGTGAGATGGAGCGTAAAACGCACTCACCAACCATCTATCAAAAAAGAAAAAGAAAAAAAAGGGAAATAATGACGGGGAAAAGAGCAAAAGAGCTCCCGTGAATAGAATGATAAAAAAAAATAAAAACAGAAAAGAAAGTATAAGTATCCTGCATGTACGCTTGAATTTGGTTTTGTTTAGTTTTAGTTAAGTCGTGCCTATCTTTGAGATTTTCATGTTTGCTCTGTATGAATCCTTCTAAGAAGTTGTTTATGTATTGAATTTGGGTCCGTATCAGTTATCTTAGATGTTGATCACACACGCACGTTATACCAGTGATAATTGTTCAAGATTTGAGAATTAATACGTAAGTGTGGATTGGTTTAGATAATTCGTGTTGTAAAGTTTCTTGTTTTCTCTGAGTTCGATGGGATAAGTTAGTTTATGCGATGTTGTTTGATTTTTAGGCATTTAGATTGTTATTGCATTTCATTGCATTGCATAGCTTGTGGTTTGTTCTGTGCTCGAGGACTAGCACGGTTTAAGTTTGGGGGATTTTGATAAGTGGATTTTATATCCACGAATCGATATTCATTTCAAGTTTAAATTCTTAGTTATCTTCATGTTTTGTGTTCATTCTTACTCGTTTCATGTTATTTTAGGTGTATGGTGGTCATGGATGCAAGAGGTGAAGAATGACGGAGTTTTGGAGCAAAAGTGGAAAAACGCATGAAAGCGGAAAAATCATTAGAGATAGCCATGCCTGGCAAAATGGCATTTTAATTTTGTACCCCGGAAAGGGGTCCCATTTTCTGGATGTGTCCTAATCGGTTTTGACTTCTGCTGGTGCTCAGTTTTTGGGACTCTGTTAGGCGCCTGGACTCTATATGAAGGGGATTTCGACCAGGAGAGAAGGAGAGCTTGATATTACTTTGAAAAACAACAATCATACAACACACGGAGCATAATTCAAGAGCGATTTCTAGGATTCAAGAGCAAACTTTGGAGGAGTAATTTTCAGAGATTGTCACGATGGTTGCAAAGCGAGGCTACGTGAAGGGGTTTTCATTATTCTTCTTCTCTTTAGACTTATTTGTAATTGGAAGGATGTTTTCAACAAATTATTCAGTTTTTAATTCATTCGTTATGAACTAATTCACTTATTAGACTTATGATAGATCTTTGGGTGAAACGATGATTCTATAACTTTGATTTCCAATTCAATAATATATCTTCAGTTTATCTATGTTAATTTGAGCGTGAATTTATGAATTGCCTGATCAACAATTTTTCGTGGCTTTGAAAGGAATCGAGAGAGGAGATTCGAATCTAAACCTAGTTAATATAGCATGTGTCATTAATTTTGTCGATAGTAGATTTTTGATTATTGCTAAGGTAGAGATACGCTTGACATCACATGTAATCGTATAGAGAGCTTAAGCTTAAACCTTCTTTAACTGCAGTTCAAATAGAGATATAGTGAGTTGGTTAATTTAGGTGTTTAACGGATTTCTATCTTAATTGATGTTAATACAGAATTAGTGCATCGAGAGGTGGCTATTACTACATTCGTGTTCTTGATTAATAAACTGGGATATTAAATTGAGTTGGAATAAAGGTTTGAAAATCAGAGTGAAGCTCAGGGTGAAATCATGAGTCTAATTCTCCATTAATTGTTTGAAATTCTGGATTTTGATATTGGTGACTATTTTGTGATAGTTTACTTATTTATTAATTTAGTTTTTTTTATAGTTTTAAAACCATTGAATTGAATAGTTTAATAGAATTAGAATTAATAGAAAATTGATAATTGTGAAGTTAAAATTCTTGATAATTTGTCCTCGTGGGAACGATACTCTATTCACTACTATATTACTTGTTGACCACGTACACTTGCGTGTTTTGCGCGTATCGATTTTACCCAACAGAAACTAGCAGGGTAACCAGCAAAATAAGAAGTTTGAAGCATGTGCGACATGTGGGAAATTTCACAAGGGTGCGTGCTTGATGGGGAAAAGAGATTGCTTCAATTGTGACCAGGAAGGTCACATCGCCCCAAATTGTACTCAACCTAAGAAGAATGTGTGCTTCACGTGCGGATCCAAGGATCACTTTGCTCGTGAATGCCCTAAGAAGGAGGATGGAGTGACAACCAGAAGCAATGGAGGTAACAATGGAGGTACATGGGCCATTGCAGGACCTGCAACATCAAACAAACCCATAGCCAGAACCTTCAACATGACTGTGCAAGATGTTGTGCAATCAAAAGAAGTGGTGTCAGGTATTATCCCAGTCAATGATATAAATGCTTATGTATTATTTGATTCGAGTGCTACTTGTTCGTTTATATCTGATAAATTTGCTAAGAGGTTAGAATTGCCTAGTGAAGAACTAAATTTTCCTTTAAACATAGAAATTGCGAATAAGGAAGTAATCTCTGTTAGATTCGTATACAAGAACTGTAAAGTGAACATTAAGGAGAATATCTTGTTGGTAGATTTGATTCCGATTAGACTTGGAGAATTTGATATTATTTTGGGAATGGATTGGCTTTTCAAATATGGAGCGGTAATTGATTGCCAAAAGAATTGTGTAAACCTTATGACTCCGTCAAAGGTAGTATTTTATGGTAGCATGTCGCATAGACAAATGAAATGTCTGACGACTATGCAGGCCAAGAAATTATTGAATCAAGGCTGTGTGGGCTATTTAGCTTACATAGTAGATACTCAGAAGAAGAATGTGAAACTAGAAGAAATACCAGTGGTGAGGGAATTCGAAGACGTGTTTCCAGAGGATTTGTCAGGACTTCCGCCTGACAGAGAAATTGAGTTCGTGATCGACTTGGCGCCGGGAACATCACCAATATCGAAGGCCCCGTATAGAATGGCTTTGGTAGAAATGAAAGAACTGATGGTACAGTTGCAAGAGTTGCTAGACAAGAAGTATATTCAACCAAGCGTATCACTGTGGGGAGCGCCAGTATTATTTGTGAAAAAGAAGGACGGATCAATGCGTCTTTGCATTGATTATAGGGAGTTAAACAAGGTCACTATTAAGAATAAGTATCCGTTACCTATAATAGATGACTTGTTTGATCAATCAAAGAGTACTAAGTACTTCTTGAAAATTGATTTGAGAAGTGGGTATCACCAATTGAAGGTAAGAAAGGAGGATATACCAAGAACGGCATTCAGAACACGGTACGGACATTGCGAGTTTCTGGTGATGTCTTTTGGTTTAACAAATGCCCCTGCTGCGTTCATGGATCTGATGAACAGGGTGTTTAAACCATTCTTAGACAAGTTTGTAGTGGTATTTATCGATGACATTCTGGTGTATTCCAAAACTCAAGAAGAACACGTGGAACACTTACATTTGACATTGGAAACACTAAGAACGGAAAAGTTGTACGCGAAATTCTCTAAGTGTGAATTTTGGCTAGATCGTGTACAATTTCTCGAGCACGTGATTGAAAAGGATGGGATTTCAGTGGATCCATCAAAAGTGGAAGCTTTAATCAATTGGGAACAACCAAGAACACCGTCAGAAGTGAGGAGTTTCTTAGGACTTGCCGGTTATTATAAAAGATTTATTCAAGATTTTACTAAAATAGCCACTCCGCTAATAAATTTGACAAGGAAAGCTGTAAAATTTGTTTGGACGGAAAAGTGTGAAGAAAGCTTTCAAGATTTGAAGAAAAAGTTAAGTATGGCACCTGTGTTAACATTACCAGATAATACAGGAAATTTTGTGGTGTATAGTGATGCCTCACACAAAGGGTTGGGTTGTGTTCTTATGCAGAACGGTAAAGTTATTGCATATGCATCAAGAAAACTGAAGGATTATGAGAAAGGGTATCCGACTCATGATTTGGAATTGGTTGCAGTTGTATTTGCTCTGAAGATATGGAGACACTATCTCTATAGAGAGAAATGTGAAATCTACACAGATCATAAGAGTCTGAAGTATATTTTCACTCAGAAGGATCTGAACATGCATCAGAGAAGATGGATGGAATTGAAAAAAGATTACAATTGTGAGATCTTTTATCATCCGGGTAAAGTGAATGTGGTTTCAGATGCTTTAAGCAGGAAAGGTCGGGAAAAGTTGATGCTGATAACAACTCAGGAGGAGCTCATTTCAGCAACGACAAAACTGGGGTTGGAAATCAAATTTCCAAAAGAATCCGACGAACAACTATTCCAAATAGAAGCTGGTCCAACTTTAGTGGACAAAGTGAAGAATGCTCAACTACAAGATGAAGAGTGTGGGAAAATCAAAGAGAATCTGATTGAGGGTAGTGATGTAAAATACAAGATCGATACCGAAGGACTACTACCTTTCAAGGGAAGAATCTGGGTTCTAGAAGTACCAGATATTAGAGAAGAAATCTTAACTGAAGCACACAACACAAAATATTCAATTCATCCAGGAAGCACGAAAATGTATCAAGATTTGCACTGACATTTATGGTGGACGAATATGAAAAGGGACGTTGTAGAATGTGTAGCGACATGTTTGACATGTCAAAGAGTAAAATCAGAACATCAAAGACCCAGTGGATTACTCCAACCGTTGGAAATACCGGAATGGAAGTGGGAACACATCACGATGGATTTTGTGGTGGGTCATCCAACTACTCATAGAGGATGCGATGTGATTTGGGTGATAGTGGACAGACTGACGAAAGCAGCGCACTTTTTACCAATAAAGATTAGATTCAATCTTGATCAGTTGGCAAGATTGTACATTAAAGAGATCATTTCGAGGCATGGAGTGCCAGTATTAATTGTGTTCGATAGAGATCCGTGATTCACGTCTAATTTTTGGAAGAGACTACAAGAATGAATGGGGACATAGTTGCGAATAAGTACGGCTTATCATCCACAAACAGATGGACAAAGCGAACGAACAATTCAGACATTGGAAGATATGCTAAGAGCTTGCATCATGGACGTTAAAGGGAGCTGGGAAGAACATTTACCGTTGGTGGAATTTTCTTACAACAACAAGTTACCACGCAAGCATCGGCATGCCACCTTACGAGGCATTGTAAGGTAGAAAGTGCGTAACTCCATCGTCTTTGGGATGAAGTCGGTGAACGCCAACTATTAGGACCAGAAGTGGTATAACAAACTGCTGAAGTTGTCAAACTCATCAGGACAAGATTAGTAGCAGCCCAAGACAGACAAAAAAAGTATCTTGATCAACACGAGACAAGATCGTGCGCATTGGACGTAGGAACTTTTGTATTCCTAAAAGTTTCTCCTTGGAAGGGGAAAATTCGTTTCAAAGAGTAAAGGGAAAGCTAAGCCAGAGGTTTATTGGACCCTTTGAAATGCTTCAAGAGTGGGAGAAGTAGCTTACGAGGTAGCTCTACCTCCGAGTTGGAAAACATTCACAATGTTTGTAGGACCCCGAATTTTATGAAATAAAAGTATTAAATTTTTCTATTTAGTAAATAGTTAAATTGATAAAAAAGTTAAAGTTAAAGGGTGATATATGAATTTTTTCAAAATATGCAAGTGGTTATAAAATATTCATTGTTGTGGGGAATATTCGTTTTGGTCGTGGAATATTCTTTACATTGGGGAATATTCATACGATGGCGCGCAAACTATTTGTGGGCCCCATAATGAGAATAACCGCTTGGGGAAGAAAACGACAAAATTGAATAATGGCGTAGTTATTATCATTAACATCGTTGGAATACCCGGTGGTTAAAATACGATGTCTACTGTGGTTGATTGCTGATAGCACTTGCAGTATTGCACAAAGATTGTTGAATTATTGATTCTTACGTAAGAAGGCACTACTCAATAATTATCACGATGAATTATTGCTCAATATTTTATTTTATTGGTTCAATAATTGCTGCATTGATATTTTAAATTATTATTGTTTAATAATTATCACTGCACAGTATTTTCCATTATCAGATCAATAATTCATATTATTTGAATAATATTATTAGATAGCATTATTGGCAATGTCTAGAAAGTTCTGTCAAGGAGAGGTTTGGTTACCTAATTGTGCTACAGTAAGGAGAAATCCTTATTGGAAAGCCCCCTCTTTCCTGGGAACAACCTGGTTGTTATAAATGTTATTCTGTAATATTATTTGTGAATAATTAATTATTGATTCATATGATAAGGAAATATTTATTTATAAATGATGGATTTATTTATGTGGTTATAAATGAAAGAATTAATGTTAAGGTGTTTTATTAGTATTTTGTCGGATTGGAGATATTAAAAGATCAAATCGATGTTCTTAAAGCTCTATTCAAGGTGAGTTATAATTTTGATCTGACCGTTGGATCGTTGTAATTTTGGATATGTTATACATATATAAGTTGAGTATATGTCCACAAATTTTGAACCGATTAAAAATGAGCGTATGATTTGTTATGAATTTTAGAGGTGAATGATTCGGAAATTAGGTTATAAATCATTTTGGTTGAAAATTCTAGAATTGGTGGGCCCCACTTTTGGTTGGTGAGAAATGTGCTCAATTGAATTTCAAATGTGGTGGGTGGGAATAGTAGCAGTAAAGCCATCTGAGTTCAGTTGCGGAGTTAAGTCCGCCTTGAGCGTGCTAACATTTTCCTATAAATAGAGGTTAAGTTAGAATTGAAAGTCACACCGTGAATTCATAAGTTTTTCTCTTTTTTCTCTAGATTATCGAGTGTATTTTGTGAGTATTTAGATACTTGGTGAGTTGTTATTCATCGGTGCAAGTTTCCTTGTTGTCATCATATCCGATATCCCGTCGAAGTGTTGCTCTTTTGAGGTAAGGATAGTAAGGGTGTTATTTTCTTCTTAAAATGATATTTTCTTCAATATCATTATCTTAGAAATATTTGTATGTATTTTATTGTGGAATTTTACCTTTTTTGTGTCGGGGTTACTATTCATGGGTTACTATTCATGAGTTACTATTCACGAGTTATTATTCACGGGTACTATTCACTACAAAATTGGTTTCTTTTTCTAACCAAATTATAGTTCATTTATGAATATTACTCTAGAGAGTAAAACTATATATTGATTATATTGTTTTTATTATCATATATAACATTTTTATAACCCTAACGATGATATTCTCTTTCACTTGAGTTTAAAGATGGGTAGATTATTGGTATGATCATGACTAGGATTCTCTTTGGCCAGTAGTTGAAAAGTTGAATTGTGACTGGTATGATCATGACCATTGAATTTATAATTGAATATCTTTAGCTTAAGTGCAAAGGTGAATTAATCAACATGGTTATAATTATATTTTATATAAATTCTGAAATGATTATATATTTCTTTGAGATATTAATATATTTGGCCCGTAGTGCAAAGATGACTTATTAATGAATATCTTTGGCTCGTAGTGCAAAGATGAATTATTGATGAATATCTTTGGCCCGTAGTGCAAAGATGACCTGCTGTTGAATATCTTTGGCCCGTAGTGAAAAAGATGACATGTTGAATATCTTTGGCCGTGAAGTGTAAAAGATGACTTGTTGTTGAATATCTTTGGCATGTAGTACAAAGATGAAATGATAATGAATATCATTGGTCCGTAGTACAAAGATGAACTTATTAGTATGATTATGAATAGGAACTGTGAATTGGTATAACCATGATCTTTGATGTTTCAGGTAAAGACAGGTGATAAAAATTATTTTCGTCCTTGGTGCGAAGAGGAATTTAGAATCACAATTATGATTATGAGTTATTCATATGATTGTGGAATGGAATTGTTGAGTGATGTTACAGGGATAAAATATTGTTGGTGGATTTTTAACACGGAGAAGATAATAGACTTTATGGTCTATTTGACTCTTCTAATGGATTGCTCGTTCCGCTGCAACTATGGTTGAAAAGTTTTATCATCTACCATAAGTTCTAAATCTCTGATTTATTACTGAAGAAGGTTATTGATAATTTAATTATCTTTAGTCATGATATTCTTTACTGGGCTAGTTGTGCTCACCCTTTTGCTTCACAATTCCTTTCGTGTCTGAGTGTATTTGGGTCGGCCAGGGGTAATGAGGGAATAATCGGTGGTCATCATTTAGTAGTTATATTTGTTGAATCAAATAGGGTGAGGCAAACCCAACGTTGGAAGGGTGTTTTGCCACTATCATATAAGATGTCTAATGACATACAACCTCGTATCATCATAAGATAGGGATGTGCTCATCCACTTGCTGAGTATATTTACGAGCACTACCTATATAATCTTGGTGTTTGTTTGAAGTATAATTCTCAATTCGAGACAGTGGAGATAATTATATGGCAAGAGAAGACTCACCATTGGGAAGAATATGATAGTAATCTTCTCATTTTTCTTTGGGGTCTATTGGATCAACCAAGGATAATTCTATGGCCATATGATATCTATCATAACCTAGAAGCATGGCCTCCCATGTACGAAGGTTTCCTTGTGAACTTCCCAAAGATTCTAATTTCTAAAATAGTTTTTAACTATACCTTTATATAATGTGT